>JACYXH010000540.1:1372500-1512500 GCA_026745465.1 Lota lota
CCCACAAAGTGTGTGTGCTGATGCTGGTGTTTTCTGGGATCATGTGACTGGAATCACATGGGGTCTTGCTGATGTCAACGCTAACCTTCTCTTCTTCCTCCTCCTCTTCCTGCCCCTCCTTCTTCTCCGCCTGCTCCTCCTCTCCTCCTCTCTTCCTCTCCCCCTGCTCCTCCTCATCCTCCTCTTCCTGCCCCTCCTCCTTCTCTGCCTCCTCCTGCTCCTCCTCCTCCTCTCTTCCTCCCCCTCCTGCTCCTCCTCCTCTTCCTGCCCCTCCTCCTTCTCCGCCTCCTCCTGCTCCTCCTCCTCCTCTCTTCCTCCCCCTCCTGCTCCTCCTCCTCCTCTTCCTGCCCCTCCTCCTTCTCCACCTCCTCCTGCTCCTCCTCCTCTATTCCTCCATGGCTCAGTAGTGCCCCCCGTTGGCCACACAGCGTCAGTATAGTCTGGAAGATATGTATCCATATCTTTGCTGTATCCTGTGCATATATGTCAGTACAATGTGCACTAAGAGGTCAAAATGTACACATAAATAAAAACCTTTCTACGGCTGGAAGTTTGCAGACTGTATGTCTGCACCGTGCAGCTTACCAGTGAACTGCGTCCGAGCCTGTAGCGGTCAGTAGACACGGGGGTTCCTCGAGTATTGGTCTTTGGCTATTTGAGTTGCAGTACTGATGGTAATAACCGGCTGCGATTGGCTGCCTGCAGATGAAACACGTGGAGGAGCGCTTCGGCCAGGACGCCAACAAGGAGGTGCTGCTGATGTGCATCGGGGTCACGTCCGGGGTCGGCCGTCTCATCTTCGGCCGCGTCGCCGACTACGTGGAAGGAGTGAACAAAGTCTACCTCCAGGTGAGGGTCGGATTCACCTAGTACTGATGTAGGAGGGTTTATACAGTACTGATGTAGGAGTGTTTTATACAGTAGTGATGTAGGAGAGGGTTTATACAGTACTGATGTAGGAGTGTTTTATACAGTAGTGATGTAGGAGTGTTTTATACAGTAGTGATGTAGGAGTGTTTTATACAGTAGTGATGTAGGAGTGTTTTATACAGTAGTGATGTAGGAGTGTTTTATACACTAGTGATGTAGGAGTGTTTTATACACTAGTGATGTAGGAGTGTTTTATACAGTAGTGATGTAGGAGTGTTTTATACAGTAGTGATGTAGGAGTGTTTTATACACTAGTGATGTAGGAGAGGGTTTTATAAGGTAGTGATGTAGGAGTGTTTTATACAGTACTGATGTAGGAGAGGGTTTATACAGTAGTGATGTAGGAGAGGGTTTATACAGTAGTGATGTAGGAGTGTTTTATAAGGTAGTGATGTAGGAGAGTGTTTTATACAGTAGTGATGTAGGAGAGGGTTTATACAGTAGTGATGTAGGAGTGTTTTATAAGGTAGTGATGTAGGAGAGGGTTTTATACAGTAGTGATGTAGGAGAGGGTTTTATACAGTAGTGATGTAGGAGTGTTTTATACAGTACTGATGTAGGAGAGGGTTTATACAGTAGTGATGTAGGAGTGTTTTATAAGGTAGTGATGTAGGAGAGTGTTTTATACAGTAGTGATGTAGGAGAGGGTTTATACAGTAGTGATGTAGGAGTGTTTTATAAGGTAGTGATGTAGGAGAGGGTTTTATACAGTAGTGATGTAGGAGAGGGTTTTATACAGTAGTGATGTAGGAGAGGGTTTTATAAGGTAGTGATGTAGGAGTGTTTTATACAGTAGTGATGTAGGAGTGTTTTATACACTAGTGATGTAGGAGAGGGTTTTATAAGGTAGTGATGTAGGAGTGTTTTATACACTAGTGATGTAGGAGAGGGTTTTATAAGGTAGTGGTGTAGGAGTGTTTTATACAGTACTGATGTAGTAGAGGGTTTATACAGTAGTGATGTAGGAGAGGGTTTATACAGTAGTGATGTAGGAGTGTTTTATAAGGTAGTGATGTAGGAGAGGGTTTTATACAGTAGTGATGTAGGAGAGGGTTTATACAGTAGTGATGTAGGAGTGTTTTATAAGGTAGTGATGTAGGAGAGGGTTTTATACAGTAGTGATGTAGGAGAGGGTTTTATACAGTAGTGATGTAGGAGTGTTTTATACAGTACTGATGTAGGAGAGGGTTTATACAGTAGTGATGTAGGAGGGTTTATACAGTAGTGATGTAGGAGTGTTTTATACAGTACTGATGTAGGAGAGGGTTTATACAGTACTGATGTAGGAGAGGGTTTTATAAGGTAGTGATGTAGGAGAGGGTTTTATAAGGTAGTGATGTAGGAGTGTTTTATACAGTAGTGATGTAGGAGTGTTTTATACACTAGTGATGTAGGAGAGGGTTTTATAAGGTAGTGATGTAGGAGTGTTTTATACACTAGTGATGTAGGAGAGGGTTTTATAAGGTAGTGGTGTAGGAGTGTTTTATACAGTAGTGATGTAGGAGTGTTTTATACACTAGTGATGTAGGAGAGGGTTTTATACAGTAGTGTTGCAGGAGAGTGTTAGGGTCCTCTGTGTAACATCTGTCTCTCCAGGTGTCTTCGTTCCTGGTCATCGGCCTGATGTCCATGATGATTCCTCTGTGTAACATCTTCGGGGGGCTCATCGCCGTCTGCCTGCTCATGGGGCTGTTTGACGGCTGCTTCATCTGCATCATGGCCCCCATAGCCTTCGAGCTGGTGGGCTCTGACAACGTCTCCCAGGCCATTGGCTTCCTGCTGGGCCTCATGTCTGTGCCCATGACCGTCGGGCCCCCCATTGCTGGTAAGAGCCCAACCAGCCCCCCCCCCCCAGTCCTCAGCAGGCCTCTACCAGGTCCTCAGGGCAGGAGCAGGACTGGTAGGAGCTAAACCAAACCTCCCCCGGGGGGTCTCTCTGGGGGGTCTCTCTGATTGGTCGCCACCTTGGGTTTGTTCACTAGGAGAGTTACTGGGGTTAGGGTTAGGTTAGGGGGAATGGTTTGGTTAGGGGGAATGGTTAGGGTTAGGTTAGGGGGAATGGTTTGGTTAGGGGAAGGGTTAGGGTTAGGGTTAGGTTAGGGGGAATGGTGGGGGGTTAAGGTTAGGTTAGGGGGAATGGTTAGCGGTTAGGGGGTTAGGTTAGGGGGAATGGTTAGGGGTTAGGGGTTAGGGGGTTAGGTTAGGGGGAATGGTTAGGGGTTAGGTTATGTAATGTAGTTCATAGTATTATAGCTAGCAGTAATGTAGTTCATAGTATTAAAGCTAGCAGTAATGTAGTTCATAGTATTAAAGCTAGCAGTAATGTAGTTCATAGTATTAAAGCTAGCAGTAATGTAGTTCATAGCATTAAAGCTAGCAGTAATGTAGTTCATAGCATTATAGCTAGCAGTAATGTAGTTCATAGCATTAAAGCTAGCAGTAATGTAGTTCATAGTATTAAAGCTAGCAGTAATGTAGTTCATAGTATTAAAGCTAGCAGTAATGTAGTTCATAGCATTAAAGCTAGCAGTAATGTAGTTCATAGTATTAAAGCTAGCAGTAATGTAGTTCATAGCATTAAAGCTAGCAGTAATGTAGTTCATAGTATTAAAGCTAGCAGTAATGTAGTTCATAGCATTAAAGCTAGCAGTAATGTAGTTCATAGCATTAAAGCTAGCAGTAATGTAGTTCATAGCATTAAAGCTAGCAGTAATGTAGTTCATAGCATTAAAGCTAGCAGTAATGTAGTTCATAGCATTAAAGCTAGCAGTAATGTAGTTCATAGCATTAAAGCTAGCAGTAATGTAGTTCATAGCATTAAAGCTAGCAGTAATGTAGTTCATAGTATTAAAGCTAGCAGTAATGTAGTTCATAGTATTAAAGCTAGCAGTAATGCTGTTCATAGCATTAAAGCTAGCAGTAATGTAGTTCATAGCATTATAGCTAGCAGTAATGCAGTTCATAGCATTAAAGCTAACAGTAATGTAGTTCATAGTATTAAAGCTAGCAGTAATGTAGTTCATAGCATTAAAGCTAGCAGTAATGTAGTTCATAGCATTATAGCTAGCAGTAATGTAGTTCATAGCATTAAAGCTAGCAGTAATGTAGTTCATAGCATTAAAGCTAGCAGTAATGTAGTTCATAGCATTAAAGCTAGCAGTAATGTAGTTCATAGTATTAAAGCTAGCAGTAATGTAGGTCATAGTATTAAAGCTAGCAGTAATGTAGTTCATAGTATTAAAGCTAGCAGTAATGTAGTTCATAGTATTAAAGCTAGCAGTAATGTAGTTCATAGCATTAAAGCTAGCAGTAATGTAGTTCATAGCCTTAAAGCTAGCAGTAATGTAGTTCATAGTATTAAATCATGTCTGTACATGCTGTTTACATGTCGTCTCCCTCCCTGCAGGCTTCCTGCGCGACCGTCTCAATAACTACGACGTGGCCTTCTACCTGGCCGGGATCCCGCCCCTGCTAGGCGGGGCCGTGCTGTGCCTCATCCCCTGGGTGGAGCGCCGGCGACACCAGAAGGAGCAGGAGGTCAACATGAAGATGCTGGATCAGAAGAACAACCAGGCAGTCTGCTAGATGTAGCCATGATCCTACACCAAACCATGACACCACCCCTCCCCCGCTCCACCCCTCCCCCACTCCACCCCTCCCCCGCTCCACCCCTCCTCCCCCGCTCCACCCCTCCCCCGCTCCACCCCTACCTGGCTCCACCCCTCCCCCACTCCACCCCTACCTGGCTCCACCCCTCCCCCACTCCACCCCTACCTGGCTCCACCCCTCCCCCGCTCCACCCCTACCTGGCTCCACCCCTACCTGGCTCCACCCCTACCTGGCTCCACCCCTACCTGGCTCCACCCCTCCCCCGCTCCACCCCTCCCCCGCTCCACGCCTACCTGGCTCCACCCCTCCCCTGCTCCACCCCTACCTGGCTCCACCCCTACCTGGCTCCACCCCTACCTGGCTCCACCCCCCCCCCCCTCCCCCAAGGGAAGAGGGGCGATGCGTTCAGGGGTCCGATGCTTCAGAACACGATTTCTACAGAACGTAACCAAAGGGACGACACGACGTCTGGAAGGGAACGCTTTTTGCCAAAAGACTGTCCGTAACGTGGGGGTTTCGTAGGAAAGAGTGAAATACGTACGGCTTCAAGTGTTCCTGCTTCACCAGCTGGAAGCTGGAAGATGGGCCGAGCGGGCCATCGTTTCAACAGTATTGCTTCAACAGTCTACTGTTCACCCTAGTGCCTGGACCGCCTCGCTCCCAGCTCGCTTTCAGAAGCCAACCAAACCTTGTTTCCCGCGTCTGATAGAGGTCACTCATTTAAACGACCCAGAAGTGGCCTGAAGACGTTTGATTACTCTTTGTGACAAATTAGGGCCTACCCTCCGCTATGCAACACCATGACGAATGTAGTCACGAGGTACCGTTAGCATTTTCAGGTTTTATAATTATCATGATTATACTTTGACGTTGTTTTTGTGTTTTAAAGCAGTATCAAATACAACCACATTCAGTGGTGAGGAAAACACGCCAGTTGGTGTTTTGGTGAGTTCACGTTGAAGCAAAGCAACCGAGCAGAGCATAAAACCAAAGAGACAGTGGCTTCGTCCGGTTCCCAGGCTACAGAGACAGCGCCCTCTGCTGCCAACCACTGGTCACTGCAAGCACTTGTTCTGATTGGTTCAATATGAATTGAATTGGTGATATCACACTCGTGACCTCCTGAGGCACCGATATTTCTGGTGTCTTCAGAGCTCTGTTTTTTTTTTGGGGGGGGGGGGGGCTTCATCCTCTATAGTAAGACGTCTGCGAGCACATCAGGTGAAGTTCACAGTGTGGCCGTTAACAGACTAGCCGCTAGTTGGCACACAGCTAACGATAGTTATGTTATTATAACTCTAGTTCTATGATTGTAGGCGTAGCCGTCTAGTTTCCCACCTGCTGTACCCTCCAAATGCTGAAAGAATAGCTGGGAGGACGAACACAGCTGTGCGCCGCGTTATATACACGGTGTCGTGGGAAGTGTGGGCTGTGCCCACGTTGATTGGTGCATTGCTGAAAATGTTCAGTGCACGCGAGTGCGCGCACGGGACAAGCCCATAAGGCGAAGCCTAGACGGCGTAGCCTACATGAAATAGAACTGTATAAACAAGAGTGTATGTAAGACTCCAGCTACATGCAGACGGAGTTAGCAAATTTCCTGTAACGATGAAAACATGCTGACAGCTTGTTTAAAAATGGACCAAAACAAACTCACCCAATTGTTCCTCACCACTGTGTGTGTGTGTGTGTGTGTGTGTGTGTGTGTGTGTGTGTGTGTGTGTGTGTGTGTGTGTGTGTGTGTGTGTGTGTGTGTGTGTGTGTGTGTGTGTCTCTCTCTCTCTCTCTCTCTCTCTCTCTCTCTCTCTCTCTCTCTCTCTCTCTCTCTCTCTCTCTCTATATATAATACACATATGAACACATACATATATATATATATATATATATATATATATATATATATATATATATATATATATATATATATATATATATGTGCATGTGTGTGTATTCTTTTAACCTCAAAGTATCTTCGCATTTATAAACTCCATGTCCGCAATATTTTAAATGTGGTAAATTGAGACATGGCTTTTAGCAATCGTTGATGATGCGGTCGTTAGCCGTGCATAGCTAGTCATCATAGTTTATGCTTGCCTTGGGCTGAGAGTTGTGCTGTATATATTTTGTACTCTGTGTTTTGTTTATTTCTTTTTGTTGAGCAACAGTGGCATGCTGTGAACTCTGGATGTTTGCTACCAGACATGGTACTGAAAACCCCCGGCTGACTTGAAGTGTATTCTGCTAGCGCAGCCCCTGTGTTAGCGTTAGCTTGCCGTCCACCCCGCCAGTTAAACTGATTCGTTAGATAGTGTTACTCCCTGGCGTTCCGCCACCGTGAGAGATTGCGTTTGGACTGGGGTCATACCACCATGTGTTTCTTCAGCTATACAAACACCGTGACAGAGAGGCACCAGTGGTCCCAAAGTAAACCCAGGTTTACTGGCCGAATCCAGGTACAATTCAGTCTGTCTTGGCATGGGCGGAATGGTAAAGAGGCCACGCCAACAGGCTCTGACTTATCTAAAACCCATTAAACTGGATATGGTGTCGTGTTGACCACTCTGTGCAGAAGAAGAAGAAGCTATTCAGGACTCGTGTTTAGCACTACAAATATGTGGTCCAATGAGGTACTGATGTTAGCTTGAATATCATGAGGTCTAAATAAGGCATAGAAGAAATTAATTAACATCACTATGGGTTTAGGTGACCCTGGGTAACCTTGAACCTACACACGAGGAGAGAGGCTACCTCCCGTTGAAAGGCATAACTTCCCGTTTCACAACATGGAAAAAGAGGACGTGTTTATTTCCGCTGTGTCTCGGAGAAAAAAATGAGCTTTAACCGCGAACGAAACTAGAAGCGTTCACACCAAAAGCGAAGAGAATTTTTGGCACGGCGCAAATACGTTCAAAGTCAATGCAAAGACGCGAATAGATGCACGTTTTTCGCCGGCTGCGCGATTGGCGCAGCGCGAACGACGTGGTTCACGCGAATCTCGCGTGATTGTACTCGGGCGAACGACGCAAATTCGAGTTGAGATATTAGAACTTTGGCACGAATTTCGCTTGATCACTCGCGCGAGAAAAGTTTGCGGTTCGCGCGAGCAACGCGAGGGGAGTATGCCCTTTGCTTTTGGTGTGAACGCACCTTAATAACCAACCACAGCCTTAAGGACTTGTACCTACGGCCACAAGTCTTCCACCCAGACAATCATTTCAACGTGAATATGTTCAATATGCATAAGGTTTTATGATCCCAAAGCAGCTTTGTTGTGTTGAGGTTAAAACGATGAGCGATCATCGACATTGATCATTTGACCACGTGAAAGCTTTAAAATGTCTTAAACAATCTCTTTGCCAAAGTTTTTGTGATTTTATTTATGATTGGATTGTGAAAAGAAATACATTTGTGTTTAATATTTTATGTTAAAACGACTTTAGTGTTTAGCTTTTTTTTGCCCTGTTTTGTAGGTCGATGTCCAATCTGTCAACTGATTTATGTACTGATTTCTACGTGTTACCAAGAATGCGAATACATCAAATCGTATGTAGCCTTCTTTGATTTGCATAAACATGTATCCTTGCTGTTTGAAGTTCATATCTGATGTGTTGTTATTGTCCACTGATTTCATGTTCAAACATAAGGTCTTCTTGAATGCATTACCCAGCCTTACTTCTTCCACAAATCATATTCGGTGTATTTTAACTTACAATATCTCCAATATTCTGTAGAGGGTTATTATGCATTCCATATTGGAGAAGCATACTGTTTACATGTCATATATAAAGTAAATATTAATAAGTTCATATTACCGGTGGTACTGACCAGGACAGGACCATTGAGAGACCACCTGAGAACAGGAACAAAAACCTGGCAGGATCTTATCTCTCCGGACCGGACCGCTACCAAACACACTCAGAATCACTTGCATTTGCACTGTTGTATGGCTGATTCACGGCTTATCTGCCTGGTAATCAAGTATTGGGAGCATGATTCGATGGAAAGGTTTATAGTCAAACTAATCCCAAAAAGTCATATTCTCTTAAATAAATACAATATTTCTATATTATGTAAACTTCTATATAATCTAAGTACATTTTTTAAGTACTATTCATTCATCAATTATAATGAACTAAGATTTCAGTTTGTTTAAGGTCAAACTAATTGGGAATCTTTAAACTTTTAACCTTTAAACTTCCCACGGGCCAACGTGTGTCCATTATGAAGAAAACACGTCCTACTCAAAGGTTTGCGAGTGTGTGTGTGTTATTAGTTTCTCTTTTTTAATCCACACCTCATTTTAAATCATCCAGGCAATTTATTGTTTGACGCACCACCTGTTTAAAACACTAGAGGGCAGCATGTCCTAGGAATAAGTTCAGACATTTAGAAGTGATGTAACACGTAATGAAGTTAACACTAACCCTAGAACACCTGATGACACTAGTTAACACTAACCCTAGAACACCTGATGACACTAGTTAACACTAACCCTAGAACACCTGATGACACTAGTTAACACTAACCCTAGAATACCTGATGGCACTAGTTAACACTAACCCTAGAATACCTGATGGCACTAGTTAACACTAACCCTAGAACATGTGATGACAGACTCTAGTTAACACTAGCCTGATGACACACTAGTTAACACTAACCCTAGTACACGTGATTACACTAGTTAACACTAACCCTAACACGTGATTACACTAGTTAACACTAACCTTAACACTTGATGAAACTAGTTAACACTAACCCTAACACTTGATGAAACTAGTTAACACTAACCCTATAACGTGATGAAACTAGTTAACACTAACCCTATAACGTGATGACATGCTCTAAGCAGCCTCACCCTATAACATGTGTGACGGCCATGAGTAGATTATTCAGGAGGTTATTCATAATCTGGGTAATGTTCTGAGTGCTCCCGCAGCAGCCGGATGCAGATGTGGTGATGTCATTTCTGACCTACAGCACAGTGGAACCAAACAGCCCTATCTGTCCCATGATGCACTGCTGTCCCACCAGACCCATCCAGGCAGGAGGGGGAGGGGAACCCCCAGCTGTCAGCTGGTTCTCCACAGAAGTTCTTTAATTCAAGCTTTCATTGAATTCATTAAATATCCCGAAAGGTTGTTGGAGAACCAGACACTTCTAAAGAACGTTTGCAGAAGGTTCTGTTTGTTAGAATGAAGAACGGTACCAGTTTGTTGTTAGAATGAACAACACCGTTACCAGTTTGTTTTTAGAATGAAGAACATTACCAGTGTGTTTTACAAATTAAGAACGTTACCAGTTTGTTTTTAGAATGAAGAACGTTACCAGTTTGTTTTTAGAATGAAGAACGTTACCAGTTTGTTGTTAGAATGAACAACACCGTTACCAGTTTGTTTTTAGAATAAAGAACGTTACCAGTTAGTTTTTAGAATAAAGAACGTTACCAGTTAGTTTTTAGAATGAAGAACATTACCAGTTTGTTGTGTTTGCAGAACAGAAAAGTACATTCTGTATTTCCTTTTATGTATAATGTTAAACTCTATGTTCTGTAGAGACTGTATAAGGCCTCTCCTCCTCCTTCTCCTCTTCGAGTCTCTCTGCATTGCTGTGATCCCCCCCCCCCCCACCCCCTCCTCAACCACCCTTCCTCCATCTGGTTCTCATCAGCGTCCGGTTCCCAGGAACCAGCAGACACCTCCCCCTCCTCTCCACCTCCTCCTCTCCTCTCCTCCTCGTCTCCACCCCCTCCTCTTCTCTCTTACTCTTCCTCATCCTCCTCTCATCTCCACCCTCTCCTCTCCTCCCCCTCCCCCTCATCTTCCTCTCCTCATCCTCTCATCTCCTCCTCTTTCCTCCCCCTCATCCTCCTCTCCTCCACCTCCTCTCATCTTCGCATCCTCCTTTCCTCTTCCCCCCCTCCTCCCTCCCCCTCCTCTCCTTTCCTCTTCCTCCCCCCTCCTCCTCTCCTCTCTTCCTCCACCTCCTCTCATCTTCTCCTCCTCCTCCTCTTCTCCCCCCTCCTATCCTCCTCAAGCTTAGGGAGGTGGTCAGTCTGTTGAGAGCAGGAGGGGCAGAGAGAATGTGTGATCTAAGTGTTCTATATCTACAGTATTTCATTGTTCATCTGAGGGTTTGGGGGTTAGTAGTCCTGCTAGCAGCCATCTCAGGGATTAGTAGTCCTGCTAGCAGCCATCTCAGAGGGTTAGTAGTCCTGCTAGCAGCCATCTCAGAGGATTAGTAGTCCTGCTAGCAGCCATCTCAGGGATTAGTAGTCCTGCTAGCAGCCATCTCAGGGATTAGTAGTCCTGCTAGCAGCCATCTCAGAGGGTTAGTAGTCCTGCTAGCAGCCATCTCAGAGGATTAGTAGTCCTGCTAGCAGCCATCTCAGAGGATTAGTAGTCCTGCTAGCAGCCATCTCAGAGGATTAGTAGTCCTGCTAGCAGCCATCTCAGAGGATTAGTAGTCCTGCTAGCAGCCATCTCAGGGGTTAGTAGTCCTGCTAGCAGCCATCTCAGGGGTTAGTAGTCCTGCTAGCAGCCATCTCAGGGGTTAGTAGTCCTGCTAGCAGCCATCTCAGGGGTTAGTATTCCTGCTAGCAGCCATCTCAGGGGTTAGTATTCCTGCTAGCAGCCATCTCAGGGGTTTCTAGAAGATCACATTGTTCCAAGGACAGGAGTCAGACCTCCAGACCAGCACGGTGTGTGTGTGTGTGCGTGTGTGTGTGTGTGTGTGTGTTGATTTTGAAGGGTAGATCACACAGTTGACCACAAGACGGGGGGGGGGGGGTGGGGGGGGGGGGGGGGTGTCCTCTTACACTGTCCTCACATACCAGAGAAAACTATAAACACACACACCCACACGCACACAAACCCACACAAACACGCACACACAAACACACAGGCACACACACAAACAAACATGCGCACTCACACACACACACACACTCACACACTGTGCAACAAATGCTGCTGTGTCGTACAATGGGTCGCACATTACCACCTCCTCCTTCACCTCCTCTCGCTCCTCCTTCACCTCTCCCTGCTCCTTCAACTCCTCCACCTTCTTCTTCACCTCCTCCCTTATCTCCTCTCCCTCCTCCTTCACCTCCTTCACCTCCACCTCCTTCTTCACCTCCTCCTTCACCTCCTCTCCCACCTCCTTCACCTCCTCTTTCTCCTCTTTCACTTGCTCCACCTCCTTCTTCACCTCCTCTCCCTCCTCATTCACATCCTCTCCCACCTCCTTCACCTCCTCTCCCTCCTCTTTCACCTTCTCTCCCTCTTCCTCCACCTCCTCCTTCACCTCCTCCTACAGAGAGAGAGAGATAGAGGGATGTGTGTTGGTCTTGAGCAGCTGTTAGCTCAAGACTCTCAGACACTGGAGTCTGTTCCTCGCTCGCCCCCACCAAAAAGAGAGAGAGCAAGAGAAAGACTGACCCCGATATACTCAGCTATCTACCTCTTTTTTTCTCACTCCTCTTCAAACAATTTTCTCTCTCTCCCTCTCTCTCTCTCTCCCTCTCTCTGTCTGTCTCTCTCTCCCCATCTCTCTGTCTCTCTCCCTTGCTCTCTTTCTTCCCATCTCTCTTCTCTTCCCTCTTCTCTCTCTCTGTCTCTCTTTCTTCCCCTCTCTCTTCTCTTCTCTCTCTCTCTCTCTCTCTGTCTCTCTGTCTCTCTCTCCTAGTTTCTAGGCTTGCCATCTGGGTGTGATTTGGGCACAGGCTGATCCCAGAGGGAGAGAGTGAAAAAGAGAGAGAGAGGTATGTGGGAAGAGAGAGAGAGGGAGGGAGGAAGAGAGAGAGGCAGGACGAGGGAGGGAGGGAGAGAGAGAGGGAGGAAGAGAGAGAGGCAGGACGAGGGAGGGAGAGAGAGAGAGAGGGAGGAAGAGAGAGAGGCAGGGTAGGAGGTACGACCAGGGAGAGACGACCACAGATAGAAACTACTGGCAACCAGACCAGCCGCTCGCAGAGAGAGAGCGAGAGCGAGAGGGAGAGACAGAGAGATCCACACAGACCCAACATGGCCGCTGCCCCAGCCCTCCTTTTCTCGGTTCTGAGTATCTTGTGGTGTCCAGCGAACGCATTCAGAGTACGAGACCAACAGAACACCCTGCTTAAAGTAAGACCTAGCCCCAACCCTAACCCTAACCACTATCCAAACTAACTAACTAACCCTACCCCCTAAACCCTAATCTCTTACCCCTAACCCCTGACCCCTGACCCCTAACCCTAGCCCCTGACAGTAGGATCAGATCAGATGGTACTTTATTGATCTGAGATGGGAGACTTCACCCTCGTGGTGTTTTATTGTGTTGGTGTGTGTTGTTGTGTTGTTGTGTTGTGTGTGTTGGTGTATACGATCTGTTGTTGTATTTTGGTGTGTTAGTTCTGTTGTTGTGTGTTGGTTTGTGTTGGTGTGTGTTGATGTGTAAGCTCTGTTGTTGTGTGTTGGTGTGTGTTGATGTGTGTTGGTGTTGGTGTGTGTTGATGTGTGCTGTTCATCTCTGTGCTGGCTGGTTGTCATGGTAGCAGTGTTATATTTTATGTTATATTTGAAAGTTAATAGTTTAATAGTTGTCTTTTTGTATTAGGTCTATATCTGTGTGCTGAGCTAGCTATCAGAGACAGATGTTAGAGATATAAATTTGAGATATATGTTAGAGTAGATGTTAGATATATATATTAGAGTAGATGTTAGAGATATATTTTAGAGATATATATGTTGGGAGCCTATGCGCAATTTTTTTTTTATATTCTATTCAGGTAAGTGAGCGTCTTCCGGCATGACATCCGGTCAAAATAGCGGAAGGAAGGGCGTCACTACCCAGCTCTGTAGCTAGTCTTTATAGATGCAGCTAGCCAGTGGCGTCACTACCCAGCTCTGTAGCTAGTCTTTATAGATGCAGCTAGCTAGTGGCATGACTACCCAGCTCTGTAGCTAGTCTTTATAGATGCAGCTAGCCAGTGGCGTCACTACCCAGCTCTGTAGCTAGTCTTTATAGATGCAGCTAGCTAGTGACGTCACTACCCAGCGCTGTAGCTAGTCTTTATAGATGCAGCTAGCTAGTGACGTCACTACCCAGCTCTGTAGCTAGTCTTTATAGATGCAGCTAGCCAGTGGCATGACTACCCAGCTCTGTAGCTAGTCTTTATAGATGCAGCTAGCCAGTGGCGTCACTACCCAGCTCTGTAGCTAGTCTTTATAGGTGCAGCTAGCCAGTGGCATGACTACCCAGCTCTGTAGCTAGTCTTTATAGATGCAGCTAGCCAGTGGCATGACTACCCAGCTCTGTAGCTAGTCTTTATAGATGCAGCTAGCCAGTGGCGTCACTACCCAGCTCTGTAGCTAGTCTTTATAGGTGCAGCTAGCCAGTGGCATGACTACCCAGCTCTGTAGCTAGTCTTTATAGATGCAGCTAGCCAGTGGCGTCACTACCCAGCGCTGTAGCTAGTCTTTATAGATGCAGCTAGCCAGTGGCATGACTACCCAGCTCTGTAGCTAGTCTTTATAGATGCAGCTAGCCAGTGGCATGACTACCCAGCTCTGTAGCTAGTCTTTATAGATGCAGCTAGCCAGTGGCGTCACTACCCAGCTCTGTAGCTAGTCTTTATAGATGCAGCTAGCCAGTGGCGTCACTACCCAGCTCTGTAGCTAGTCTTTATAGATGCAGCTAGCCAGTGGCGTCACTACCCAGCTCTGTAGCTAGTCTTTATAGATGCAGCTAGCCAGTGGCGTCACTACCCAGCTCTGTAGCTAGTCTTTATAGATGCAGCTAGCCAGTGGCATGACTACCCAGCTCTGTAGCTAGTCTTTATAGATGCAGCTAGCCAGTGGCATGACTACCCAGCTCTGTAGCTAGTCTTTATAGATGCAGCTAGCCAGTGGCGTCACTACCCAGCGCTGTAGCTAGTCTTTATAGATGCAGCTAGCCAGTGGCGTCACTACCCAGCTCTGTAGCTAGTCTTTATAGATGCAGCTAGCCAGTGGCGTCACTACCCAGCTCTGTAGCTAGTCTTTATAGATGCAGCTAGCCAGTGGCATGACTACCCAGCTCTGTAGCTAGTCTTTATAGATGCAGCTAGCCAGTGGCATCACTACCCAGCGCTGTAGCTAGTCTTTATAGATGCAGCTAGCCAGTGGCATGACTACCCAGCTCTGTAGCTAGTCTTTATAGATGCAGCTAGCCAGTGGCGTCACTACCCAGCTCTGTAGCTAGTCTTTATAGATGCAGCTAGCCAGTGGCGTCACTACCCAGCGCTGTAGCTAGTCTTTATAGATGCAGCTAGCCAGTGGCGTCACTACCCAGCTCTGTAGCTAGTCTTTATAGATGCAGCTAGCTAGTGGTGTGATTACCAAGCTCCATAGTGATCATATAATGTTGGTCTTCAAGAGAACATCTTCTGTCCAAAACCACTCATCTTGTTTTCACACTCCCCCCTCCTTAAATGAGTCTCAGCTGAGCTCTTAAATCCCCCCCCCTCCCCCCCCCTCCCCCCCCCCCCCCCCCCCCCCATCGCTAATGGAAACCAGCTGTTAGCATTGAGCAACTGAGAGAGCATTAGAACTAGAGGTCGGTTCAAGAACAGTATGACGGCACCTTGACCGCTAAGCTAGACCATTTAAAACTAGCGGTTTGAAGTTAGCAAACCACTGTATATAACAGTAGCTAGCCAGTTAACTGCTATCTAGCAGCATGTAGCAAGTTAGCTGCTGTCTGTAGCAGTAGCTAGCCAGTTAGCTGCTGTCAGTCATCCAGGTAGTTATCCAGCTAGCTACAGGGGGCTATGCTAACATGGTTTGATTTATGATCCTGGCTAAGTCTCTTGGGAGGGACCTCCTCCTCCTCCTCCTCCTCCTTCTCCTCCTCCTCCTCCTCTTCCTCCTCAGTCTAACATTTTATAGTCCTTCTGGTCCAGAGGCCCAATAACCCACCACTAAACCTGGACCATGATGGATGGTGTGTGTGTGTGTATGTGTGTATGTGTGTATGTGTGTATGTATGTATGTGTGTATGTGTGTATGTGTGTGTGTGGTGTATCTGTATATATGTGTGTGCGTGTGTGTGTGTGTGTGTGTGTGTGTTTGTGTGTGTGTATATTACTAATGCGATTATGTCAGAAATATAACCCATATTACGACAGGAAGTGCAGAACAGGAAACAGGATGTGTGTGTGTGTGTGTGTCTGGTTTATTCACTAGACCCATGACATCATCCATGAGAATGTGTGTGTGTGTATGTGTGCGTGTGTGCGTGTGTGCGGGTGGGGGGGGGGGGGGGGGCTGGGGGGGTCAGAGGTCAGGGGTCAGTGGAACAAAGTGACACTGGGAACTGTACTCAATAGAGCGCTTCACACCCGTGTGTGTGTGTGTGTGTGTGTGTGTGTGTGTGTTACAGGACTGTAGTGGGGGGTATTTCCTCAGTGAACAGCTAACATGTTTACCCTGCAACTGTAAAGGACACTCAGACTACTGCCAAGATGTCACTGGAATATGCACTGTAAGTATTAATATATACCATACTATAGAATATGTACTATACATGCTGTATACATGCAGCCAAGACATCACTGATATCTGTACAATACACATGTGTGGTGTTATGATATCATGTTCATGTTGTGTTTGTCTGTGTGTGTGTGTGTGTGTGTGTATGTCTGTGTGTGTGTGTGTGTGTGTCTGTGTGTGTGTGTCTGTGTGTGTGTGTTTGTCTGTGTGTGTGTGTGTGTGTGTGTGTGTGTGTGTGTGTGTGTGTGTGTGTGTGTGTAGGACTGCAGGGACCACAGTACTGGGAACTTTTGTGAGATGTGTGAGGACGGCTACATGCTTGCTCCTAGTCTCGATGGTAACCACGTGTGTAGGCCGTGTGCGTGCCCACTGGCCCTCCCCACCAACAAGTAGGCCCAGCCTCCCCGTTACCCTGTTGTGTTGTTGTTGTGTTGTTATTGTGTATGTTGTTGTTTTGTTGTTGTTTTATTTTGTTGTTGTGTTGTTGGTGTTTTATGTTGTGTTGTTATTATTGTGTTGTTGTTGTGTTGTTATGTTGTTGTGTTATTGTTGTGTTGTAGTTGTTTTGTAGTTATGTTGTTGTTGCTGTGTAGTTGTGTTGTTATGTTATTGAGTTGTTGTTGTTATTGTGTTGTTGTTGGGTTGTTGTGTTGAGATAGCTTGTGACTGTGTGTGTGTGTGTGTGTGTGTTTCTGGTAGCTTTGCGATGCGTTGTGACAGGGGAGTATCCATGGTGCGGTGTAAATGTCAAGAAGGATACGCCGGACACTTCTGCGAGAGGTAACGTATCTTAACAAGCTCACACATGATAGCTAATGGATAGCTCTGAGCTAACGGCTTCAGCTGAGATCTAACTGATATCTCAGAGCTAACGGCTACATCAGAGGCACAGCAGCGACTTCATTATGAGGACCTTGCCTAAAGGACTATGTGCTTCCCCCCCCCCCCCCCCCCCCACAGCAAGCTCACATGCCCACAATAGACCCTCACAACATAACTCTCAGTGTAACATTGCACACTGCTCACTCTTACACTTATAATAGTGTGTATTTATTATTTATTGTCTAAGCACAATCAAAGGTGCAGGCAAAGTAAGTATTTTACTGCTAGACTTTGTATGTGACAAATACAACTTGAACTAGCTGTGATTAAACTGATAGCTCAGAGATAACGGCTAGCTCAGAGCTAACATAGATAGCTGAGAGCTAACTGATAGCTCAGAGGTTATGGTTTCAGCTGAGAGCTAACTTAGCTAGCTCATTGCTAACTTAGCTAGCTCATTGCTAACTTAGCTAGCTCATTGCTAACTGACAGCACAGAGCTAACGGGTGGCTGAGAGGCTAACTTAGTCAACTTAAACATAAACTCGGATGAAAAGGGCTGCCACAGGAACCTCCTCACAACAAAATGGCCGCTATTATCCCTTCCCCTCCCACAGGTGTTCTCCTGGTTACTACGGCAACCCCATGGTGGTGGGCGACAGCTGCAAGCGGTGTGACTGTAACGGCAACTCGGACCCCAACCTGATCGTCAACGAGTGCCACAACGTGACAGGTCGCTGCCTCACCTGCTGGGACAACACAGCTGGGGACAACTGTGAACGGTGCGCACCTGGTTACTATGGCGACGCCATCAGTGCCAAGGACTGCAGAGGTGAGAGACAAGGGTAGAGTGCAGTAGAATAGACGAGAGTACTGTCTACAGTACAGCAGAGTAGAACGTGGCGTAGTACAGTCTAGTCATCACTAAGTCCTTAGTGACCTTAGTTACAAAATTCGGTTGCACCACTGGTTAGTGATGTCCTAACCAGTAACAACTTAGGGTTAGTAATGCGTAAGTTGACCCTGAGCAGTTTGTTGTCGCTTCAACGCGACGAGTTGTGCCGGATCAACAACAAGCTAGGCTGTAAACAAGGAAGCGCTAGAGGAGATCTGCATCCCCCGTCGGACTTTGTTCCGTGGTACTCGTGTTCTCCGGAACGGCTTTGTGTTGTAAAAACACGAGTCAAACCTTCAACCAGCACAGTGTGATGTTTAGTGGCTGGGACCACCTTTAGTCAATAGTATTCATGTTTAGCAGCTTCTTTTTTGTCACCTTCAATGCCGTTTGGGTGGTGGTAACTAGAGTTTGGGTGGTGGTAACTAGAGTTTGGGTGGTGGTAACTAGAGTTTGGGTGGTGGTAACTAGAGTTTGGGTGGTGGTAACTAGAGTTTGGGTGATGGTAACTAGAGTTTGGGTGGTGGTAACTAGAGTTTGGGTGGTGGTAACTAGAGTTTGGGTGGTGGTAACTAGAGTTTGGGTGATGGTAACTAGAGTTTGGGTGGTGGTAACTAGAGTTTGGGTGGTGGTAACTAGAGTTTGGGTGGTGGTAACTAGAGTTTGGGTGGTGGTAACTAGAGTTTGGATGGTGTGACCCGTTTTGATTTAGGAACGGGTAAAGCAACCGAGTTAGTCAACACGTAGGTTATAACCAGACTACGGTTGAACAGGATGCGGTAGAGGAGAGTAGCCCTTTAGTTGACCTATGACCCCAACACGGGATCTGTGATGTCATCCTGTGACCCCAACACGGGATCTGTGATGTCATCCTGTGACCTCAGCGTGTGAGTGCGATGCTTGCGGGACAGCGTCGTGCGACGACAGGACGGGGGTGTGTCACTGTAAGCCAGGGGTCACGGGGTCACGCTGCGACCGCTGCGAGGTGAGCAGGATGTGACGTCATCATGACATATATATATATATATATTAAAAGATAACTATGTGTATGTGTGTGCGTATCGATTTATATATATATTATATATGTGTGTGTATGTATCTATTTATTGATATGTGTGTGTGTGTGTGTTTATCTACGTATGTGTGTGCATTGATCTATATGTCAATGTGTGTGTGTGTGTGTGTATCTGTGTGTGTGTGTGTATTTATCTATGTGTGTGTGTATCTTTGTGTGTGTGTGTGTATGTATTTATCTATGTTTGTGTGTCTGTGTGTATCTATGTGTGTGTGTGTATTTATCTATGTGTGTGTGTGTATCTGTGTGTGTGTGTGTGTGTGTGTGTGTGTGTGTGTGTGTGTGTAGGAGGGCTACTCGGGGTTCACCTCCTGCCAGGGCTGCAGGAGGTGTGAGTGTGGCTCCGCCTCCCTGCGCTCCTCCTGTCACCTCCTCACCCTCAGCTGCTCCTGCCTCCCGGGGGCCGGGGGCCGGTACTGCGACCGCTGTCTCCACGGTTACTGGGACTACACCTCCGCTGGCTGCAAGAGTAAGTACCCACACACACACACACACACACACACGCACACGCAGACAAACACACGCAGACAAACACATACACATGCAAACATACACATACACACACACATACGCAGACACACACGCGCGCGCACGCACGCACACACGCACACACACACATACACACACTCAGACATACACACAACCAGGCAGACACACACTTTGTTAAACACACACACATGCGCAGACTGACAGACAGACAGACACACACACACTCACACACATAACATGTTGTATGTTTCTCAAGAGTGTGTATAACATGTTGTGTGTCTCTCCAGAATGCATGTGTGAGAGCGGGCACTGTGATGTTCACACTGGGGAGTGTCTTCCTGAGGCCGCGACCGTCAACCTCTGCAACATCAGTAAGACTTATACACCTTTATACACCTTTATACACCTTTATACACCTTTATACACCTTTATACACCTTTATACACCTTTATACACCTTTATATACCTTTATACACCTTCATACACCTTTATACACCTTTATACACCTTTATACACCTTTATACACCTTTACACACCTTTATACACCTTTATACACCTTTATATACTTTATACACCTTTACACACCTTTATATACCTTTATACACCTTTATACACCTTTACATATATTTATACACCTTTATACACCTTTATACATCTTTATACACCTTTATATACCTTTATACACCTTTATACACCTTTATACACCTTTACATATATTTATAGTTCATATACATGTATAATGTCATTCTCTGCAACATCAGTAAGATGATGCACTAACATCTCCTCTACCTGTCTCCTCTCTTCAACTTCCTGTCTGGCCCCCTCTATTTCCTGCCTCCTCGCCTCTACTTCTTGTCCCCTCCCCTCTACTTCCGGCCTCTAACCATCTGCTTCCTGTCTGTCATCCTCTGCTTCCTGTCTCCTCTCCTCTGCTTCCCGTCGCCTCCCCTCTACTTCATGTCAGGCTGTGATGAGTGTATCTGGCATCTGATTGGCGACATGAAGACGTCCAATCAGACTCTGGATCAGCTGATGGTCAGCGTGTTAAACATTTCCACCGGGGCCGCTGCGAACGACCGCCTCAAGTACTACAACTATACTGCTCACAGGCTACAGGTACTAGTACTACAACTACATATAGTACTACAACTACACTGCTCACAGGCTACAGGTACTAGTACTACAACTACACTACACATAGTACTACAACTATACTGCTCACAGGCTACAGGTACTAGTACTACAACTACACTACACATAGTACTACAACTACACTGCTCACAGGCTACAGGTACTAGTACTACAACTACACTACATATAGTACTACAACTACACTGCTCACAGGCTACAGGTACTAGTACTACAACTACACTACACATAGTACTACAACTACACTGCTCACAGGCTACAGGTACTAGTACTACAACTACATATAGTACTACAACTACACTGCTCACAGGCTACAGGTACTAGTACTACAACTACACTACACATAGTACTACAACTATACTGCTCACAGGCTACAGGTACTAGTACTACAACTACACTACACATAGTACTACAACTACACTGCTCACAGGTTACAGGTACTAGTACTACAACTACACTACATATAGTACTACAACTACACTGCTCACAGGCTACAGGTACTAGTACTACAACTACACTACACATAGTACTACAACTATACTGCTCACAGGCTACAGGTACTAGTACTACAACTACACTACACATAGTACTACAACTACACTGCTCACAGGTTACAGGTACTAGTACTACAACTACACTACACATAGTACTACAACTATACTGCTCACAGGTTACAGGTACTAGTACTACAACTACACTACACATAGTACTACAACTACACTGCTCACAGGCTACAGGTACTAGTACTACAACTACACTACATATAGTACTACAACTACACTGCTCACAGGCTACAGGTACTAGTACTACAACTACACTACACATAGTACTACAACTACACTGCTCACAGGCTACAGGTACTAGTACTACAACTACACTACACATAGTACTACAACTACACTGCTCACAGGCTACAGGTACTAGTACTACAACTACACTACACATAGTACTACAACTATACTGCTCACAGGCTACAGGTACTAGTACTACAACTACACTACATATAGTACTACAACTACACTGCTCACAGGCTACAGGTACTAGTACTACAACTACACTACACATAGTACTACAACTATACTGCTCACAGGCTACAGGTACTAGTACTACAACTACACTACACATAGTACTACAACTACACTGCTCACAGGTTACAGGTACTAGTACTACAACTACACTACACATAGTACTACAACTATACTGCTCACAGGTTACAGGTACTAGTACTACAACTACACTACACATAGTACTACAACTATACTGCTCACAGGTTACAGGTACTAGTACTACAACTACACTACACATAGTACTACAACTACACTGCTCACAGGTTACAGGTACTAGTACTACAACTACATATAGTACTACAACTATACTGCTCACAGGCTACAGGTACTAGTACTACAACTACACTACACATAGTACTACAACTATAATGCTCACAGGCTACAGGTACTAGTACTACAACTACACTACACATAGTACTACAACTACACTGCTCACAGGCTACAGGTACTAGTACTACAACTACATATAGTACTACAACTATACTGCTCACAGGCTACAGGTACTAGTACTACAACTACACTACACATAGTACTACAACTATACTGCTCACAGGCTACAGGTACTAGTACTACAACTACACTATATATAGTACTACAACTACACTGCTCACAAGCTACAGGTACTAGTACTACAACTACATATAGTACTACAACTATACTGCTCACAGGCTACAGGTACTAGTACTACAACTACATATAGTACTACAACTATACTGCTCACAGGCTACAGGTACTAGTACTACAACTACATATAGTACTACAACTATACTGCTCACAGGCTACAGGTACTAGTACTACAACTACACTACATATAGTACTACAACTACACTGCTCACAGGCTACAGGTACTAGTACTACAACTACATATAGTACTACAACTATACTGCTCACAGGCTACAGGTACTAGTACTACAACTATACTACACATAGTACTACAACTACACTGCTCACAGGCTACAGGTACTAGTACTACAACTACACATAGTACTACAACTACACTGCTCACAGGCTACAGGTACTAGTACTACAACTACACTACACATAGTACTACAACTACACTGCTCACAGGCTACAGGTACTAGTACTACAACTACATATAGTACTACAACTATACTGCTCACAGGCTACAGGTACTAGTACTACAACTACACTACATATAGTACTACAACTACACTGCTCACAGGCTACAGGTACTAGTACTACAACTACACTACACATAGTACTACAACTACACTGCTCACAGGCTACAGGTACTAGTACTACAACTACATATAGTACTACAACTATACTGCTCACAGGCTACATGTACTAGTACTACAACTACACTACATATAGTACTACAACTACACTGCTCACAGGCTACAGGTACTAGTACTACAACTACACTACACATAGTACTACAACTACACTGCTCACAGGCTACAGGTACTAGTACTACAACTACATATAGTACTACAACTATACTGCTCACAGGCTACAGGTACTAGTACTACAACTACATATAGTACTACAACTATACTGCTCACAGGCTACAGGTACTAGTACTACAACTACACTACATATAGTACTACAACTACACTGCTCACAGGCTACAGGTACTAGTACTACAACTACACTACACATAGTACTACATCTATACTGCTCACAGGCTACAGGTACTAGTACTACAACTACACTACACATAGTACTACAACTACACTGCTCACAGGCTACAGGTACTAGTACTACAACTACACTACACATAGTACTACAACTATACTGCTCACAGGCTACAGGTACTAGTACTACAACTACATATAGTACTACAACTATACTGCTCACAGGCTACAGGTACTAGTACTACAACTACACTACACATAGTACTACAACTACACTACATATAGTACTACAACTACACTACACATAGTACTACAACCATACTACACATAGTACTACAACTAAACTACACATGGTATTACAACAATACTGCTCACAGGCTACAATATCTAGTACTTCAACTATACTACACAAAGTACTACAACTATAGCGCGTACATATACTGAAGGTGTGTGTGTATTGAAAGTGTGTGTGTGTGTGTCTCAGAGCCAGTTCGTAGGCTGGAGGAACAAGTCGTCTGAGATGCGGGAGCTGACCGGCCGTCTGGCCGAGGCTGCGGAGGCTGTGGTGTCCGACATGGAGGAGGTCACCGACACGGTTAGCACCACCCAGCACCACGCATTCTCTAGTGTGTGTGTGTGTGTGTGTGTTTGATACTATTTCAACTTTATTGAAATAGTATCAAACACAAAGTCGTTCTGCTGCTCTACATGGGAGTTGTTCTGACAGTAGTTCTAACAGGAGTTCTGCGTTCTAACAGTAGTTCTATAGTTCTAACAGGAGTTCTACGTTCTAACAGTAGTTCTATAGTTCTAACAGTAGTTCTACATTTTAACAGTAGTTCTATAGTTCTAACAGGAGTTCTACGTATTAACAGTAGTTCTATAGTTCTAAAAGTAGTTCTACATTTTAACAGTAGTTCTATAGTTCTAACAGGAGTTCTACGTTCTAACAGTAGTTCTATAGTTCTAACAGTAGTTCTACATTTTAACAGTAGTTCTACGTTCTAACAGGAGTTCTACATTTTAACAGTAGTTCTAACAGGAGTTCTAACAGTAGTTGTATAGTTCTAACAGTAGTTCTACATTCTAACAGTAGTTCTATAGTTCTAACAGGAGTTCTTCATTCTAACAGTAGTTGTATCATGATGTGTTGGTGTGTTTGTCTGCAGGAGGGGGTGGTGAAGGTGCTGGGCGAGCGTCTGGGTGAATCCACGTTGAGGAGCTTCCTGCTGGCAGAGCAGCTGAGCTCCAACCTCACCTCCCTCAACGTGCTCATCGAAGGTACGACCGTTTCAGCTGTCCCTGTGCTGCTAGAGATGCTTCACCTTTTCTTAAACGGTGGGACCCAAAATGTGATCCAGGTCCAGCTGGGTCGCTGTGTGACAATGCACTGGACCCTCAGAACACTCTGAGCACTATCCTGTGGTTTGAAGATTCACCAATTCAGGTGTGCTCAGGGTGTGCAGTGGAATTAAATTGTATTTTGGTTCCCGAGATGAAGATGGTGGTCTAGACTGTAAGATGTTTGCATCTCTGGTCTGTGGTCTAAAGATGGGCTAGCGGTAAAGTGTGTGTGCATTTGTGGTGCAGAGATGGTCCTGGACTGGGAGCTGTACAGCGTCCAGGAGGACCTAGATCCAGAAACCAAGCTGGGGAACACCAAGGAGTCTCAGGAGATGGTAGCCTGGATGAGGACTCTGGACCTGGCCCCACGAGAACCCACCGCCACAAATGAGTCCACCGAGGCCCACGACGGTAAGGACAGGCGGGATATGTTACATAACGCTGAGCTATGCCATGCTATGCTATGCTATGCTAAGCTAAAATAAGCTAAGCTAAGCTAAGCTAAGCTATGCTAACAAAAGCTGTGCTATGCTATGCTGAGCTTAAATAAGCTAAACTATGCTAACCAAAGCTATGCTATGTTGTGCTATGCTGAGCCAACATCAGCTAAGCTATGCTAACCAAAGCTATGCTGTGTTATGCTGAGCTAAAATAAGCTAAGCTATGCTAACCAAAGCTATGCCATGCTCAGCTAAAATAAGCTAAACTATGCTAACCAAAGCAATATTATGTTATGCTATGCTGAGCTAAGGTAAATTAAGCTAAGCTATGCTATCCAAAGCTATGCTATGTTATGCCATGCTCAACTAAAATAAGCAAAGCTATGCTAACCAAAGCTATGCTATGTCATGCTATGCTGAGCTAAGATAAATTAAGCTAAGCTATGCTATCCAAAGCTGTGCTTGGTTGATCTGAAATAAGCTAAGCTTTGCTAACCAAAGCTATGCTATGTTATGCTATGCTGCGCTAAGATAAATTAAGCTACGCTATGCTATCCAAAGCTATGCTTTGTTAGGCTTTGCTGTGCTAAAAGAAGCTACGTTTTGCTAACCAAAGCTATGCTATGTTATGCCATGCTCAGCTAAAATAAGCAAAGCTATGCTAACCAAAGCTATGCTATGTTATGCTATGCTGAGCTAAGATAAATTAAGCTAAGCTATGCTATCCAAAGCTATGTTATGTTAGGCTTTGCTGAGCTAAAATAAATTAAGCTATGCTAACCAAAGCTATGCTATGTAGTGCTGTGCAGAGGTAAAATAAGCTAATCTATGCTAACCAAAGCAATGCTATGTTCTGCTGTGCTGAGCTAAGCTGGGTGTGGTGTTCCTCAGTGCTGCGGCGGGTCCGTCTGCTGGAGAAGAAGCTGGTGAGCACCGCGGGCCGCGTGGAGCCCGCCAGGGAGATCCTGTCCCGCTTCGGCACCAAGCTGACCCAGACCCAGACCGTCCTGGAGGCCAGTGCCCAGCAGGTTCACACCACCCAGGCCCAGAACCTAGCCAGCACCCTCCGGTCCCAGCTCAGTCAGGTCGGACAACTCACCATCCCATAATAGTGATCCAATCCACACCACATAGTATCTCTCCCCCTCTCTTTCTCACTCTCTTTGTCTCTCTCTCTCTCTTTCTCCCCCCCTTGTTCTCTCTTGCACTCTCTCTCTCACCACCTTTCTCTCTCCCCCTATTTCCCCCTTTCTCTCTCTCACTCCTCCTATTTCCCCCTTTCTCGCTCTCTCCCCTCCTCTCTCCCCTCGCTCTCTGTCTCTCTCTCTCTATCCCCTCCTCTCTCCCTCCCTCTCACTCTGTCTCTCTCTCTTTCTCCCCCTTTCTCTTCTCACCCCCCTCTCTCTCTACCCCTCTATCTCTCTCTTCCCCCCTAATTGTCCCTCTGTCTCTCTGTCTCTCTGTCCCTCTGTCTCTCTGTCCCTCTGTCTCTCTGTCTCTCTGTCCCTCTGTCCCTCTGTCCCTCTGTCTCTCTGCCTTTCTGTCTTTCTGTCCCTCTGTCTCTCTGTCTCTCTGTCTCTCTGTCTCTGTCTCTCTGTCTCTCTGTCCCTCTCTCCCTCTGTCCCTCCGTCTCTCTGCCTCTCTGTCTCTCTGTCTCTCTGTCCCTCTGTCCCTCTATCCCTCTGTCTCTCTGTCTGTCTGTCTGTCCCCCTAGTAGCAGCTGTATGTTATGTGTGCGGTCCGGGCTGTGGCTCTGTGGTGGAGAGGTTGGAAGCTGCGTCAGTTTTCTCCTCCTGTTTCAGAGAGATTCAGTACTGAGGACCAGCTGTGTGTTGGTTGGTGGTGGTTCTCTCACCACCACTAACAATATAGATATAGATATATAGAGATATACGGATAGAGATCGAGTTAGAGATATATTGACATAGCTATAGAGATATTGAGGAAAGAGACAGAGATATTGAGATATATAGCGATAAAGATGTATAGAGATAGAGATATAGTTATACATATCTATAATATATATCGATATAGATATAGATAGATATAGAGATATAGTTAGGGATATAGCTATATAGAGCTTTACCTATAGAGATAAATCTAAAAAGATATAGTCATATAGAGATATAGATATGTTGATATAGCTATATAGATATGGATATAGATGTATAGATATAGTTTATAGAGATATAGCTATATATAGAGATAGAGATATAGGCATATAGATATATAAAGTAGTTTAACATAAAGATAGAGATATAGAGGGTTGTCTAACGAGGACATTTGAGCTCAGGAAGTTGTGAGGTCACACCCAGCAGAACCAATGGCTCACAGTTGCTTCACAGCTGCTGTGTGTATGTGTGTGTGTGTGTGTGTGTGTGTGTGTGTGTGTGTGTGTATGTGTATGTGTGTGTCTGTTTGTGTGTGTGTTTGTGTGTGTGTGTGTGTGTTTGTGTGTGTGTGTGTATGTGTATGTGTGTATGTGTGTGTGTGTTTGTGTGTTTGTGTGTGTGTGTGTTTGTGTGTGTGTATGTGTGTGTGTGTGTGTGTGTGTTTGTGTATGTGTGTATGTGTGTGTGTGTGGGTAACATGTGATGAATGCAGACTTATTCCCGGAGAGAAAATAGGCTGGGCTTTTATTCTCTGAATCTTGAATTTATGAAATCCTGACCGAATCCATGCTCTTATTTTGAAACGTTGTCCCCTACTTCCTGCAGGTGAAGCAGCAGAAGTTGACAGAGGAGCATGCCTCCGTCAGCTCCACCCTACAGGAGGTCAAGGAGGAGCTAAATGAAGCAGGCCGACACGTAGCGCAGGTGGAGGCTATGGTCCAGGTAACACTTCACACACATCACTCTTAACACACCTCACTCCTCACACTCTTCACTCCTCACACTCTTCACTCCTCACACTCTTCACTCCTCACACTCTTCACTCCTCACACTCTTCACTCCTCACACACTTCACTGATCACTCCTCACACACCTCACTCCTCACACACCTCACACACCTCACTCCTCACACTCTTCACTCCTCGCACTCATCACTCCTCACACACCTCACTCCTCACACTCTTCACTCCTCACACTCTTCACTCCTCACACACTTCACTGATCACTCCTCACACACCTCACTCCTCACACACCTTACACTCTTCACTCCTCACACTCTTCACTCCTCACACTCTTCACTCCTCACACTCTTCACTCCTCACACTCTTCACTCCTCACAGTCTTCACTCCTCACACTCTTCACTCCTCACACTCTTCCCTCCTCACAGTCTTTACTCCTCACAGTCTTCACTCCTCACTCCTCACAAACCTCTACTACATAAACCAAGCTATGACCTCACACCGTCTATAAACCAAGCTAGTCAGGTATCAATGCTGAATGTGTGTGTCCCTTGTGTGTGTGTGTCAGAACGTGAGTCAGTACTTTGCGGAGGTGGATGGTGCGGAGGCTGAGCTGATGGACCGCTTGGAGGCTCTGTCCCTGGTGGACCCTGAGGCAGTCCAGACAGCCATGGACACCGCTGCTGAGCTGGAGCTGCAGGCAGACACCTTAGAGGAGTAAGCACCTCACTAACGATCCTACTTTATAGTTCTGATAGTGCTTATGGTCTAATGGTTGATGTTCTGAGCAGGGATCTGAAGCGTAGCGATGCTAACGGGTTCGTCCAGCGAGCCGTCAGCGCCGCTAACGTCTACAACAACATAGTGAAGTACATCGATGACGCCAACGACACCGCCGTGACCACACAGAACCTCTCGGAGAGGGCAGGCGACGTACGTTATTGACACCTTACACTGAGATGATAGTATCAATACATTGATCGGATTATGCAGATGATTCAACCTGATGATGTACGTTAATCAATGTCCAATACGTCGGTATTCTGTATGTTTCATACACATGTAAATCAAAGGTACAAACATGTGGAAGACAAGGTATAAATAAGTGTGCGTGTTGTGCGTTCCAGGCCATCGCTGGGATGATCACGCAGCTTAGCTTTGTGGTGACTCAGAGTGACAACGTCTTCAAGCAATCCGTGACCCTGCGCTCAGAACTGATTGGTGAGGGCAGGAGGCTAATCCTCTTCTGTTACAACCATAAAGATTGTAACAGAGGTCTGTACCAATAAAGATTGTCACAGATGTCTGTACTAATAAAGATTGACAACAACAGATTTGGAAGCCGAGCTGGTGGACAAACAGAAGTATATTGAGGAGACCAAGGAGACGATGGATCAGAACACCAGGAAACTAGCAGAGATTGCGCAGGACATCAACGCCATTCAGGGAGGTAAGACCACCTGGTGTTACTATGGCAACCTAGTGGACATCCCAGGTGATGCTGCCCTGGCAACGTACCTGGTGTGACTTATTATCAATTATTAAAGGAGGGCGAAACAACATAACACCAGTAGATGGTGACAGAGGGTTAGGGTCAGTGTCAGGGTTAGGGTTAACTCTAACTCTAACTCTAACTCTAACTCTAACTCTAACTCTAACCCTAATCCGACAGAGGGGTCAATGTAACAAATCAATTCAATTACACAAGCAGATATTTTTCACTTTATTCACATTGACGAAATATAAATCCTAACGTCCAGGTTCCCCATGCCACCGTGTGGTAAATGCTCGAGCCCCAGATTACCGTAAGAACCTGAGAAACATGGCTTTCTGTCCGGGCTCCTTTACAGACAGAACCCCCAAGAGGCTGGAGTTCTCTCGGGAGGTGGCGGAGGTGACCAGGAACCGCTCTCTGGAGGTTCTGCACGAGATGGAACCCGTCGCGGAGCAGGTGGCGCAGTGGGCTCAGAACATGAGGGACAACCAGTACTCCACTAAGGACTATGAACGGGCCGTCTCCTCTGCCGGGGAAGCAGGTACCAGGACCTCCATGGAGTCAGTAGATCTCAGTAGATCAGGTCCAATTAGAGTAGACAACATTAGATTACAGTAGATCAGGTCCAATTAGAGTAGACAACATTAGATTACAGTAGATCAGGTCCAATTAGAGTAGACAACATTAGATTACAGTAGATCAGGTCCAATTAGAGTAGACAACATTAGATTACAGTAAATTAGGATTGATAAGAGTAGATAACAGTAGATCAGGTCCAATTAGAGTAGACAACATTAGATTACAGTAAATTAGGATAGATTAGAGTGGATACTATTAGATTACAGTAGATTAGGTTCGATAAGAGTAGATAACATTAGATTACAGGAAATTAGGATCGATAAGAGTAGATAACATTAGATTACAGTATATCAGGTTAGATTAGAGTAGATAATATTAAATTACAATAGATTAGGTTAGTCTCTAGTCCCTCTATGTTTCAACACATCCATCAGTCCCTGGTCTCTAGTCCCTCTATGTTTCAACACTAATCCATCTGTCCCTGGTCTCTAGTCCCTCTATGTTTCAACACTAATCCATCTGTCCCTGGTCTCTAGTCCCTCTATGTTTCAACACTAATCCATCTGTCTCTGGTCTCTAGTCCCTCTATGTTTCAGCACTAATCCATCTGTCTCTGGTCTCTAGTGGACAGCCTGCACCTGCTGGTTCCAGAGCTGCTGGAGAAGCTGAAGGTGGTGGAGCAGAAGAAGCCGGTGAACAACGTGACCACCAACATCCAACGGATCCGGGAGCTCATTGCCCAGGCACGCAGCGTGGCAAAGAAGGTGAGTTAATTATATCTAACTGTTACCATGTTATAATGCTGTATGTAACTGTTACCATGTTATAATGCTATGTGTTACTGTTACCATGTTATAATGCTGTATGTAACTGTTACCATGTTATAATGCTATGTGTAACTGTTACCATGTTATAATGCTGTATGTAGCTGTTACCATGTTATAATGCTATGTGTTACTGTTCCGCAGGCCCAGGTGTCTATGAAGTTTGACGGGCAGTCTGCGGTGGAGGTGCAGCCCCATTCCAACCTCGAGGAGCTGAAGACCTCCACCTCCATCAGCTTGTTCATCAGGGTTGACCCAGACAAGGACCCCATCGAAGACCGCTTCGTCCTCTACCTGGGAGACAGGAATGTAAGGACGCCAAGACACGTCCTTAAACATCTACCTCCTCAATGTCTCACATCCCTCATACGCTCTTACTAATGTACATAAGTGGAAAAAGATGGCTTCCAGTAAAAGCTCATTTAGGAACGTTAGCCTCTAGCTAGCTCCTAGCTACTCAAGCAGCTCTAGTGGACCTGCCTCTAGCCAGCCTCTAGCATCTCAAGCAGCTCACGTTGATCACCCACTATCCTCTACCTAGCCTCTAGCTAGCCTCCAGCTAGCGTCTAGCGTCTCAAGCAGCTCTAGTGGACCGACCACTAGCCTCTAGCTAGCCTCTAGCGTCTCAAGCAGCTCTAGTGGACCGACCACTAGCCTCTAGCTAGCCTCTAGCGTCTCAAACACCTCTTGTGGACCACGGCTCGTATCGGTAGAAACTGAATCCCTTAATTATATGTATATACTTTATTTTATACTTTATTATATTTATATACTTTATGTTATACTTTATATTCTTCTCAAACAAGCGGCACATATTTAGTTTTCATGAATAGGCTTCAAATAGGCTGACATTTCAATACCAAAAAAACAGAAACGTTTCTATTTTTGTGCCGTTTTTACCAAACAAAGGAAGGTTTGTTTGTTTCCTGGTTGTCATGGTCACAGCATGGGTTATGGCATGAATGTCCGGACAGAGAAGAAGAATGAGCCATGTGTTGTTCAGATAGTCGCCTTTCACCGCACACTCAATCCTCAATCCTCATTTACATAAATACCATTACTCCCCCTCTCTGAACTCCTCAACGCCGCTCCACCCTGCTGATCTCAGAGCAGTCTGTGTCCTCTCTGATCTCCTCAACGCCGCTCCACCCTGCTGATCTCAGAGCAGTCTGTGTCCTCTCTGATCTCCTCACCGCCGCTCCACCCTGCTGATCTCAGAGCAGTCTATGTCCTCTCTGATCTCCTCAACGCCGCTCCACCCTGCTGATCTCACAGCAGTCTGTGCAGTGGAGTTGGTTAACGACCATTAATCATATCTTCTCTCTTTTCTACATTTTGATCCCTTTTTATTAAACTTCATTGGTTTTGGTTTAATACATATATGTTCAGTATGTATCATAAAGCACAATAACTATTAATGTTATTTATCTATTCTTAATGAGTACTAATTATATTAGCTGTGAGCACAAAATAAGCCTGAGACGGAACATGTTGGCGGGATGGTTGTTGTTCTCTGGGGGGTTTTGCTCGGCAGGGTTTCTAGGTGTCCCACCTGTGTATCCCATTGTGAGGAGGGACAGCACTAATTGGTTTGGCTGTGTTTCCCGCAGGGCAAGAAAGACTACGTGGGCTTGGCCATCAAGAACGACAACCTGGTGTACGTCTACAACCTGGGAGGAGAGGATGTGGAGATACCACTCAGCACGAAGCCTGTCAGCCAATGGCCTCCCGTCTTCAACTACGTCAAAGTAGAGAGGTAGTCTGCTGCGCCACTATTAGCATTAGCACTACGTCAAAGTAGAGAGGTAGTCTGCCGCACCACTGTTAGCATTAGCACTACGTCAAAGTGGAGAGGTAGTCTGCTGCACCACTATTAGCATTAGCACTACGTCAAAGTGGAGAGGTAGTCTGCTGCACCACTGTTAGCATTAGCAAACCAGGTCAGCAAAGAAAAAATTTAAGCTAAAGCTGTCCCATTTCTCCTCCTACCACAATGAGTCCTAGCAGGGCTATTGGTGCCAACGGTGCTAACGGTGCAACTAGTGCTAACAGTGCTAACGGTGCAACTAGTGCCATCAGTGTAACCAGTGCTAACGGTGCAACCAGTGCTAACAGTGCTAACGGTGCAACCAGTGCTAACAGTGCTAAAGGTGCAACTAGTGCTAACGGTTGTGTTTGTGACAGGCTGGGCCGACATGGGAAGGTCTTCCTGACCATCCCCAGCCAGACCACCTCAGACGAGCAGAAGTTCATCCAGAAAGGAGAGTCACTGGGCACAGACTCCCTGTTCGACATCGACCCCAAGGACATCGTCTTCTTTGTGGGCGGAGTGCCTCCCGACGTCACGGTAACCACCTTCCTCCTCTGTGTGGAACTGTGGCATTAAACCCCGATCCAGTTGGACCACACACCCAGGAGCCCCTAGCCTCGCCCAGCCAGACCTTCGCTCTGCTCATACGTCTGGAAGTTTGCTTTGGGACGTTTTCAGTCACCCTTACTTTGCAGCCGATTGGATGAGCTTCAGCCAGTCGGATATCCTAATCTGGTTAACGTATATTGAAGAGCAAAAGTCTCAAAAGTGAACACTATTAGCAAGCAATACCGCTTGTATTCAAATAAACCGCTTCATTCCAACCATTCCAAGCAGCATAAATAATATCTGAATGAGTAAATCTCCAAAGGCACCCCCCAGAGTCATCAGTCACATCCCTCGCTGAGCTTGTCTGATTGGCAGACTGAATGTTGCTCAGAGCCAAGCTGCCCGTGTGACACAACATGACACAGCATAAAATAACACACAGAGTCGTGGTTTGTTTGTGTGTTTAGCTCCCACCGCCCCTCAGCCTGGCGCCCTTCGTCGGATGCATCGAGTTGGGGTCGCTCAACAATGATGTCATCAGTCTGTACAACTTCAAAGAGACACACAACGTGGACGTGATCGCCACGCCCCCCTGTCCCAGGTATCACACCTCACCTCTGATCTCATCTCCTCGTATCGCCTGGTCCATTCTCCTCGTATCTCCTGGTCTTATCTGCTTGTATCTCCTGGTTTTATCTGCTTGTATCTCCTGGTTCATTCTGCTCATATTTCCTGGTCTTATCTGCTTGTATCTCCTGGTCTTATCTGCTTGTATCTCCTGGTCCATTCTCCTCGTATCTCCTGGTCTTACCTGCTTGTATCTCCCGGTCTCACCTGCTTGTATCTCCTGGTCTCACCTGCTTGTATCTCCTGGTCTTATCTGCTTGTATCTCCTGGTCTCACCTGCTTGTATCTCCCGGTCTCACCTGCTTGTATCTCCTGGTCTCACCTGCTTGTATCTCCTGGTCTTATCTGCTTGTATCTCCTGGTCTCACCTGCTTGTATCTCCCGGTCTTACCTGCTTGTATCTCCCGGTCTCACCCCATGCGACCGCGTGTCTCTGTGCTCTCAGGTACAAGTTGGCGTTTTCTCAGAGTCGTATCTCCAGCTACCTGTTCGACGGCACGGGTTTCGCCCTCATCAGCAACATGGAGCGCAGGGGGAAGTTTGGCGTCGTGACGAGGTTCGACATCGCCGTGCGGACCGTAGCCAACGACGGCCTCCTGCTGCTCATGGTCCACGCGGTGCGTTGGGGGCGTCTGCATTTTGCGATGTGAACCCACGTCCCGTTGTGCCATACAACGTCTAACGTGGCTCATTGTGTCATTGCTATGCGTTGACCTTCTTGTTTTTCAGGATAAATTCTTCCTGTTGGAGCTGAGGAACGGGTACCTCCGTCTGGAGTACGACTTTGGTTTCGACAACGGGCCGTCTCGCATCGAGAACCACATTCCTATACTCAAGATCAATGACGCACGGTACCATGAGGTAGGTGTCCGGGCTTTAGTGCAACATGTAGCGAGTTTCCTCTGGTTTCAGGGGTTCAGTGCAACATGTAGTGAGTTTCCTCTGGTTTCAGGGGTTCAGTGCAACATGTAGTGAGTTTCCTCTGGTTTCAGGGGTTCAGTGCAACATGTAGTGAGTTTCCTCTGGTTTCAGGGGTTCAGTGCAACATGTAGTGAGTTTCCTCTGGTTTCAGGGGTTCAGTGCAACATGTAGCGAGTTTCCTCTGGTTTCAGGGGTTCAGTGCAACATGTAGTGAGTTTCCTCTGGTTTCAGGGGTTCAGTGCAACATGTAGTGAGTTTCCTCTGGTTTCAGGGGTTCAGTGCAACATGTAGTGAGTTTCCTCTGGTTTCAGGGGTTCAGTGCAACATGTAGTGAGTTTCCTCTGGTTTCAGGTGTCAATAATCTACCACCAGTCCAAGAAGGTGATTCTACTGGTGGACAAGAACCACGTCAGATCTGTGGAGAACCTCAAGAAGATAACTCTGCCCTTCTCAGACATCTACATAGGGGGTGCTCCCTCTCAGGTCCTCGGCTCCAGGTCAGCATACCATCATGGGTCAAAAGGTCAAACGGTTTAGTGTTACAGTGAAGGTTAAAATAGAAGCTTTGGTATTTGGTTAGAGATGGTTAAGTCTAGGTCAATGCTTGGTGGGGCTAAGGTTGGTGGGGTTACGGTAAGTTCAGGGTTTAATAATGGTGATCATAATATATCAGATTTATGTGGCTCCTTTCAATAAAGGGCCAGTATGACACTGTGGTTAAGTAAAGGATTAAGGTAAGTGTTAAGCTAACAGTGCTGCTGTATGTTCAGGCAGGAGCTCAGAACGGTGGTGGGCCACAATGTCTGTAGTAAAATACTGTGGTTAAAGTAAGGCGTGGTTAAGGTAAGGGTTGGTTAAGGTAAGGGTTGGTTAAGGTAAGGGTTGGTTAAGGTAAGGGTTGGTTAAGCTAAATTCAGGGTTTGGTGTTGTTGGGGTAAGGGTGAGGTTTGATAATGTGATTAAGGGTGAGGTTAAGGTAAGGGTTAAGTGTAACGGTGGTACTGTGTGTGCAGGCCGGAGCTCAGTGCAGTGATGGGCCTGAGGGGATGTGTGAAGAACTTCCAGTTCCAGAAGAAAGACTTCAACTTGCTGGAGGAACCCGGGACCATAGGCATCAGCAACGGCTGTCCTGAGGAGGCCTTCGTAAGAACAGCCGCCTCTCACCCTAACATGGACGCCTCTCACCCTAATATACAACCATCTTGAAGGATCCGCGGTAACGTTTTCTCTGATCTCCTGATGCTCTTCCAGATGTCCCGTAGAGCGTACTTCACGGGCCACGGGTTCCTAGGTTCCACGGCCAAGATCTCGCCGTTTGACTCCTTCGAGGGCGGCCTTAACTTCAGAACCCTCAGCCCCAGCGGCCTGCTCTTCTACCACAACGAGGGGGTACGTCTTCACATGCTGCACACGCCATTGGATTCCATTCATGTCTTCTATTGATGTGTTGTGTTGGGTTCCCCCTGCAGAAGGAAGAGTTCAGCATCGCCCTGGATAACGGGATGGTGGTCCTGAACGCTAAAGGAACCAAAGTCAAGTCCCACAAGAAACAGTACAACGATGGCAGGACTCACTTCCTGGTTGCGACGCTCAGCCAAAACAAGTACGTGCCTCTGATCTGTTGTCCCGCTGTGCGCCACTAGTACGCATGGCAAGTTTAGACCGGCTGCCTGGCTGACCGCCTGCTGCTGGTCCCTGTCTCTGCAGGTACCTTCTGGTGGTGGATGATAAAGACAAACAGGAGAAGAAGAGGCCGTCCTCTACCGCTGGGCCGGGCTCCTCGCTCAAGACCTTCTACCTCGGCGGATCGCCTAACAGCACTTTGAAGAACTTCACCGGCTGCATCAGCTACGTCTACATCAACAGGTAAACCAATAGGCCGCACCTTCATCAACAGGTACCCGCTTAGCCACGCCCACATCAACAGGTAACCCAATAGACCACGCCCACACCAACTGGTAACCCAATAGACCACGCCCCCACCAACAGGTAACACAATAGACCACGCCCACACCAACTGGTAACACAATAGACCACGCCCCCACCAACAGGTTACCCAATAGACCGCGCCCACACCAACAGGTGAACCAACAGACCACGCCCACACCAACAGGTGAACCAACAGGTGTCTCTCTCTAGACAGGACCGTGACATTGAAGCGGAGGACTTCCAGCGCTACTCGGAGAAAGTCAACGCCTCCCTGCAGGACTGTCCAATAGAACGCCCCCCAGCTGCCCAGCTTACCTCAGACTCCGCCCGCAAGGCCAAACCCAGCCAATCAAAGAAGGTTTGACAGAGCCTTCATATCAGTTGCCGTGTTCTTCTGAAAAGTCTCTCTCAGTCCAATGAACAACTTAAAATCAGTGTGTCTCTGATTGGAGGACAGATGTATAGATGAGAGTGCGTCTCTGATTGGAGGACAGACGTATAGATGAGAGTGCGTCTCTGATTGGAGGACAGGCGTATAGATGAGAGTGCGTCTCTGATTGGAGGACAGGCGTATAGATGAGAGTGTGTCTCTGATTGGAGGACAGATGTATAGATGGGAGTGCGTCTCTGATTGGAGGACAGATGTGTAGACGAGAGTTTCTCTGTGTGTGTGTGTGAAGGTGGCGCGAGATGGCTCCAGCAGGAGGGATGAGGACCTGGGAGAGACCTCCTGCTACCTGCCCTCCAGACCTCGCGCCGTGCGACAGGCCTTCCGCTACGGAGGCTCCGCCCACAGCCGCCAGGAGTACCACCTCCCGCAACCCCTCGCCAACAGGTCAGTCAGAACACGAGGCGTGGTGCGGTGCTGGTTTCTGATTGGCTTAGCTCCCACCAAGGTGAACCAATCAGTCCAGGTTTATCAGGCTGGATCGTCTGCCCCTCCAGGTCGCACTTCTCTCTGTCTCTGAGGACCGAGGCATCCACGGGTCTGGTCTTCTACGTGTCGGACGAGGAGGGGGAGAGCTTCATGGCTCTGCTCCTGGACCAGGGCCAGCTGGTGTTTAGCTTCGGCCCCGCTGCGCACCGCGTCCAGATCCGCAGCAGGGTCGCGTACAACGACGGGACCTGGCACAGCGTAATTCATCTCCTCTTCTGACATAACCACATCTAGTATCTAATGCGCCAGCTCATCCAACGTAATTCGTGTCATGTCTTCTGGGCTCATGTGAGCTAATGTAACTTTGTATCTAATCTAAACGAAGAGATTCGATTCAATCTGATCTAATCTAGTCTCGCCAATCATGGCTGGACGGGGCGTTTCACTTTCACTGCTCTCCAGGTGATATTTAATTGAATGTAATCTCCAGGTAATATTTAATTGAATGTAATCTCCAGGTGATATTTAATTGAATGTAATCTCCAGGGGATATTTAATTGAATGTAATCTCCAGGTGATATTTAATTGAATGTAATCTCCAGGTGATATTTAATTGAATGTAATCTCCAGGTGATATTTAATTGAATGTAATCTCCAGGTGATATTTAATTGAATGTAATCTCCAGGTGATATTTAATTGAATGTTATCTCCAGGTGATATGTATCCGAGACGGTAGCGCGGGTCAGCTGATCATCGATGACCTCACAGGGCTGGAGGAACGGGCACCTGGGGTCAACCAATCATGGCGCGTCCAGAGCCCTCTTTATGTGGGCGGGGCCCCGCCAGGACACGCCCACAAGAATTTCCAGGTATGTTTACTTTATATATATTATATTGTTGTATTGTATTACAACAATATAAAAATATATTAATTTTAAACATTATACACATTATAAACATTATATGTATTAATGTATGTATTCATCTATATATTCTATAGTCCTTACAGAGTCTCTCTGGTTGTGTTACTATTATATATATTATTGTATATAATCATGTATGTATTAATCTATATATTCTATAGTCCCTACAGAGTCTCTCTGGTTGTGTGCGACGTTTCATGCTGGACGGTCGCCAGCTGTCTTCGGCCTCCGGGACGTTCGGGACCACGCCCTGCTACGATGGCCCCTGGGAGCCCGGAACCTTCTTCTCCCAGGAGGGAGGATACATTGCCCTGGGTAACCACGCCAACCCTCCATCCTGTGACTGTTCCTTGTGTCTGATGCCCGGGTGCATTGTTTTGTTGGGTGTCAGTCAGAGCTCTGCCTACAGACCAGCAGGCGATGACATCGTCCATAAAGACTCATCATAACGATGTCATCGATCCTAATGACTCCGAAGAGGCCATCGTTCATAATGATGTCGTCGTTCATAATTATGTCATCGTTCATAATGATGTCATCGTTCATAATGATGTCGTCGTTCATAATTATGTCATCGTTCATAATGATGTCATCGTTCATAATGATGTCATCATTTATAATGACTCAGAGCAGAGGGGGGCAACATCTGTTCAGCCCCTCCTCCACTGCTGGGAAAGTGGGGGTCAGCAGAAGTTGAACTGTTGTCCGGGCTCCACGCAGCTGTTGAGATGAGATGAGGTCTCATGTTCTCTTCCCCTCCAGACGAGACCGCCGTGCTGGGCCGGCGGTTGGAGCTGGCACTGGAGGTGCGCCCCCGTGTGGCCACCGGGGTGCTGGTGCACATCCAGGCAGCCGAGGAGGACTACATGACCGTCTACCTCCACCACGGAGCCGTAAGTCCTCGCCAGCCTATCACCCCTCCTGGGTGGGAGCCCTGCTGTTAAGACAAACTAGTTAAGACTAGTTAATTAACTAACTGTTAATCCCTCACTCTGAAAAGGAGCATCACCTGGTGACTCTGCCTGTAGCGGCCTACAGCGAGCATGTAACATGCTGATGGGCTGTCTGTGCAGGTGGTGGTCCTGGTGAACGTCGGGGTTCGGCAGTTCCTGACAGAAGTCACTCCGCGCGATGGGCTGTGCACCGGGACCTGGCATCGCATCACCGGTGGGTTATGTTGTCATGGTGATGTGCGCTGTGTTTGGTTGTTGTGGCGATGCGCGGTGCGTTTGGTTGTTGTGGTGATGCGCGGTGCGTTTGGTTGTTGTGGTGATGCGCGGTGCGTTTGGTTGTTGTTGTGATGTGTGTTGTGTTTGTTCCCAGTGATCCGGGATGCCAACGTAGTCCAGCTGGATGTAGACTCTGAGGTGGACCACACCGTAGGACCTCTGAACCTCGTTGCCATGGAGATGGAATCCCCTGTGTTCATTGGGGGAACGCCAGGTGAGAGACAATTACCTACAACCTTTAATTAACGAGAGAGAGAGAGAGAGAGAGAGAGAGAGAGAGAGAGAGAGAGAGAGAGAGAGAGAGAGAGAGAGAGAGAGAGAGAGAGAGAGAGAGAGAGAGAGAGAGAGAGAGAGAGAGAGAGAGAGAGAGAGAGAGAGAGAGAGAGAGGATGATGATGATGATGATGGTTGGGGTTGTGCTCCTCCAGATGGTCTCGTCCCAGAGGGTGTGGCCACCAGGCGGCACTACGCGGGCTGCATGAGGAACCTGTCCATCAACAACATCCCTGTCAGCTTCACCAAGGCCGCTCTGGTCAGCGGGGCCGTTGCCATCGGCAGCTGTCCCACCGCGTAGGACTTCCTGCTCAGTCTTATAGTACTTTCATCCAGCTTTCTGGTGTCCTATAACACGTCTTCCTCACTTCCTGCTCAGTCCTATAGTACTTCCTCTCCACTTTCCACTGTCTCTGATCCCTGTCAGCTCTGACCAATCCTCTTCTTCCTTCCATTGAAACACAGTCAGGACAGCGTGATGTCAGCGTGATGTCAGCGTGATGTCAGCGTGATGTCAGGGTGATGTCAGGGTGATGTCAGGGTGATGTCAGGGTGATGTCATGATGCCCTTTCTTCATCTATGTTTGTGTTTATGTGTTTGTTGTTTTTCAAATGGGGCGTGTCTCACAGCAATAGAATATCATCAGAAGAATGTTTTACCAGCAGAAAGACGAGAATGGTGTAACAATAGATTTAGTATTAATGTCAACTTAGTCTTACCCACAAAGGAGATAACAGATGTGTGGTGTGGAGCACATCCCAGATGTGTGATGTGGAGCGCATACCAGATGTGTGATGTGGAGCGCATACCAGATGTGTGATGTGGAGCGCATACCAGATGTGTGATGTGAAGCACATCCTCTGTCTTCTAGTAAATACACATTCTTTTGTACACTGTGTTTTTTCATTCTTTTTTTACTGTTTTCCCCGATGAATAAATCAACTTTTACACTCTCTTGTTGGATTGCATTTTATTTATTTTTGACTAAATGTTCCGATTAATATATGCCATTACGCATGGTTAGTGTTAGTTCATCATGTCACAGTGTAGTAATTTATCTGGGGGACATCAAAATCGTACAACCCACAGTCCATTGGATGTCAGTTATTACATTGTGGTCAGTTAAGATTTCCTTCTTAATGCAGATACCAATAGCGCTGAATGTCCTACAGCACTACAGAAATTGTTAAACATTGTGAGGCATACTAGTATTAATCTTCACTGATCTTACCTTGTGTATTTCGTGTTTATAAATGAATTTGTCTATATGAAAGACCACATGCATGTGCAAACCAAACCGGTAACACATAATGAACCACATTATGGAAGGACAACAAAGGTACAACAAAGATGCTAGCCCACTCAGGATGAGGACAGGAGACTGTGGGGTTCTGGGGGTCTGCAGAGCTCTGGCCTTGAACTGTCAGAATTACATATATAACGCCATGGAAACATCAGAATTACATGTATAAAACCATGGAAACATCAGAATTACATATATAACGCCATGGAAACATCAGAATTACACATATAACGCCATGGAAACATCAGAATTACATGTATAAAACCATGGAAACATCAGAATTACATATATAATGCCAGGGAAACATCAGAAATACAACTATGTGAACATCAGATATACATATATATAACTTTGGAAACGTCATACAACTATGGAAACAGCAGACGTTTGCACAACTATGCAAACAGCTCCCTCTGCTGGGGTTAGAAGACGTGAGAAGAAAAAGAGTCCTAAAACAGTTGGACATATTTTAGATTTATTATATTGGGAGCGTGGTTCTTAAACACTGTTTAAATATTATAATTATTAACGGTTAATCATTTAATGAATACAACGCTTTATTAACTGTGTTTAACTGTGTTTAACTTGATGGGTTTGGTTTCTATGGGTACCAAATCAATCGTCATCAACACGCGACCAATCAGAGGCGGGGAACTCAAAGCTGAAGTCTTACCTCGTTTGTAAATAAGTTATAATAACTATAACTTATATAAACTGAAACATATAATATAATAACTTATAATAACGATCTGCTGGCAACATGACGCAATCTATAGTCGTGCAGGGTGAGTATTGCGAAGTTAATAAAATAATCATAAAGCCAGCTGAGGTTACCATAGCGTCATGGAAACAGTCGACAGCATGTTTTCACAGCTACTGGGTTAAACTACATGTATACACTATACTTTTTTATGTATATGTGTGTTTGGTGTGTGTCTGTGTCTGTATATATACGTATGTGTGTGTGTGTGTGTATGTGTGTCTGTGTCTATATATATATGTGTGTGTCTGTGTCTGTCTATATATATATACATATATATATATATATATATATATATATATATATATATATATATATATATATATATATATGTGTGTGTGTGTGTGTGTGTTTAGTCGGCCAGTGTGGTAACCAGGTTGGGTGTCGTTTCTGGGACTTGGCGCTCAGAGAACATGCACACGTCAACAAGGTGAGTTGTTTGTGTGTGTATATATATACACTAGGTACTAGGTAGAAAAATAATATTTAAATGAATCCTAATCCTATATATATATCCTAATCCTATATGTATATGTCTCTGTCTGTCTGTCTGTGTCTCTCTCTCTCTCTCTCTCTCTCTCTCTCTCTCTCTCTATCTCTCTGTGTGTCTCTCTCTCTCTCTCTCTCTCTCTCTCTCTCTCTCTCTCTCTCTCTCTCTCTCTCTCTCTCTCTCTCTCTCTCTGTGTCTGTCTCTCTCCCTCTCTCTCTCTCCTCTAGAAAGGAGTGTATGACGAGGCTCTGGGCAGTTTTTTCCGGAACGTGGACTCAAGGTACCGCCACTCTCAGGGTCAACCTGTATCCTAGCTACCAACATCTTTACCTCTAGTCCTGGGTAGGCGTCAGAGGTTAACCTGTATCCTAGCTACCAACATCTTTTCCTCTAGTCCTGGGTAGGGGTCAGAGGTTAACCTGTATCCTAGCTACCAACATCTTTACCTCTAGTCCTGGGTAGGAGAGGTTAACCTGTATCCTAGCTACCAACATCTTTACCTCTATTCCTGGGTAGGGGTCAGAGGTTAACCTGTATCCTAGCTACCAACATCTTTTCCTCTAGTCCTGGGTAGGGGTCAGAGGTTAACCTGTATCCTAGCTACCAACATCTTTACCTCTAGTCCTGGGTAGGAGAGGTTAACCTGTATCCTAGCTACCAACATCTTTACCTCTATTCCTGGGTAGGGGTCAGAGGTTAACCTGTATCCTAGCTACCAACATCTTTACCTCTAGTCCTGTGTCGGGGTCAGAGGTTAACCTGTATCCTAGCTACCAACAGCTTTACCCCTAGTCCTGTGTTGGGGTTAGAGGTTAAGGTTCAACTTGTGTTCTTTCCTCAGGAGCAGCGGTGCAGGATCCTGTGATATCATGGGCGGGAGAATCCAGCGACTCAAAGCCCGGGTACATTTTTTTACTTGTTCAGAAATAACAGAAGGCACAGATTCATAAAGTTCATAACGTTTTCATTATTGTGTGCACAATACCTGGCAACATCAAAAAGTGAGTCCAGCACACAGACACACACACACACACACACACACACACACACACACACACACACACACAGGTCATCCTGATACAGCTTCACACGCTTGTTCCCACACCTGACTCTCAAAACCGCGCTTAGCTCTCGTGATCAAACGTGACGTTAGCGTAAACAAACACGTGGAACCGCGGCTTTCCGTTCTGTTGAGTTAAGATTTAGCCGAGACTTCCGGCTAAATCATAGCAAATTAAAAAAAATACATATATTTGGATCGTAAATGTTTAATATTTTGGATTTGAAGTTGCTGCTGCCAGGACAGTCTTACTTATGACTAGAACTGTATAATGTCTTGTGCTGTCCTAGAACTGTATAATGTCATGTGCTGTCCTAGAACTGTATAATGTCATGTGCTGTCCTAGAACTGTATAATGTCATGTGCTGTCCTAGAACTGTAGAATGTCATGTGCTGTCCTAGAACTGTATAATGTCATGTGCTGTCCTAGAACTGTATAATGTCATGTGCTGTCCTAGAACTGTAGAATGTCATGTGCTGTCCTAGAACTGTATAATGTCTTCTGCTGGGTACCCAGCAGAAGACAACAGCCAACATTACACTGGCTATATTGAGGGAGTGGTCCTGCCTAAAGGTTTCACACTGCCAACCTCCCACGATGGGGCGGGGCTGGCGCTGGTGGTTCAGTGTAGTTCTCTGGTCGTCCACTAGGCGGTGCTGGTGGACATGGAGGAGGGCGTGGTTAACCAGATCGTCCAGGGTCCGCTGCGGGACCTGTTTGACACCACACAGCTCCTCACTGACGTGTCGGGCTCGGGGAACAACTGGTGACCAACATCTTCCTGGATCATAAACATCTCTTAATGATCATGATATAACTAATGAATACCCTAGAACATCCTAGCAACCACCCAGAACACCATAGAAACCACATAGAACACTCTTTCTAGTTGTCTAATATGATTGGCTGGTTTTGTCTGTGTGTCCTAGGGCAGTGGGTCACATGACGTATGGCTCGGCCTATCGGGAGCAGATTGTGGAGAAGGTTCGCAGGGCAGCCGAACACTGTGACTGTCTCCAGTGCTTCTTCCTCATCCACTCCATGGGTGGAGGTGAGAACTGTCTCCTAACCCTAACAGCCCTTCCCATAACCCCCTAACCTTAACCTCTTACCCCCTAACCCTGTGTCAACCCTCTAACCCACCTCCTAACCCCCCCTGCTAACCCTAACCCTCCTCATCACCCTAACCCTTACCCACCTGCTAACTTTAACCCTCCTAACCCTAACCCCCAAACCCCTTTCCCCATAACCCATCAGCTTACCCTAAACATAGCCCCTTAATCCTAACCCTCCTAACCCTAACCTCTGTCCCTAACGTACCCCCGAACCATAAGCACCTAACCCTAACCTCTGACCCTGTATTAACCCCCTAACTCACCACCTAACAATAACCCCCTAACCTCTGACCCTGTGTTAAGCCCCTAACCTCTGACCCTTGACCCTGTGATAAGGCACTGGCTCTGGGCTGGGGACCCGGGTTCTGGGCCTGCTGGAGGAGGAGTTCCCGGAGGTGTGTCGGATCGTCACCTCGGTGTATCCCTCGGAGGAGGATGACGTCATCACCTCGCCCTACAACAGCGTGCTCGCCATGAGGGAGCTGACGGAGCACGCCGACTGTGTTCTGCCCATAGAGAACCAGGTAGGAACCCCTGTTGGTCTCACCTGGTAACTCAGCTGGAAACACCTGGTGTATAGTAACTCTCCTGGTGTGTAGTAACTCTCCTGGTGTGTAGTAACTCACCTGGTTTACAGTAACTCTCCTGGTCTATAGTAACTCGCCTAGAAACACCTGGTGTATAGTAACTCTCCTGGTGTGTAGTAACTCACCTGGTGTGTAGTAACTCTCCTGGTGTGTAGTAACTCACCTGGTGTATAGTAACCCACCTGGTGTGTAGTAACTCACCTGGTGTGTAGTAACTCACCTGGTGTATAGTAACCCACCTGGTGTGTAGTAACTCACCTGGTGTGTAGTAACCCACCTGGTGTGTAGCAACTCACCTGGTGTGTAGTAACTCACCTGGTGCATATACCAGGAAGTAAGAGACCAGGGACAGTTAACTGGGATACCAGCTCACAGGAAGTAAGAGACCAGGGACTGTTAACTGGTCTACAGCTCATATGAAGTAAGAGACCAGGGACTGTTAACTGGGATACCAGCTCACAGGAAGTAAGAGACCAGGGACTGTTAACTGGTCTACAGCTCATATGAAGTAAGAGACCAGGGACTGTTAACTGGGATACCAGCTCACAGGAAGTAAGAGACTGTACATTGCGCTGTGACCCGAGATGACCTCTCAGCCTAGGCATTCTAACTGTGTGGTGTGTGTTCTCCAGTCGCTGATGGAGATCCTGACCAGGATCCGCCTCATGTCTCGTGCCCCAGGTCCTGGGGTGAAGACAGACAGCACCCTCATCTCCAGCCAGGGAGGAGGACCCGAGAAGCCCTTCGACAGCATGAACAACATCATAGCTAACCTGCTACTCAACATCACCAGGTAACTAGCTGGATATCACCATCAACAGGTAACTAGCTGGATATCACCAGGTAACTAGCTGGAAATCACCAGGTAACTAGCTGGATATCACCAGGTAACTAGCTGGAAATCACCAGGTAACTAGCTGGATATCACCATCACCAGGTAACTAGCTGGATATCACCAGGTAACTAGCTGGATATCACCATCACCAGGTAACTAGCTGGATATCACCAGGTAACTAGCTGGATATCACCATCACCAGGTAACTAGCTGGATATCACCATCACCAGGTAACTAGCTGGATATCACCAGGTAACTAGCTGGATATCACCATCACCAGGTAACTAGCTGGATATAACCATCACCAGGTAACTTGCTGGATATCATCATCATCACCGTGTGTGTGTGTGTGTGTGTGTGTGTGTGTGTGTGTGTGTGTGTGTGTGTGTGTGTGTGTGTGTGTGTGTGTGTGTGTGTGTGTGTGTGTGTGTGTGTGTGTGTGTGTGTGTGTGTGTGTGTGTCTTGCAGCTCTGCGCGCTTCGAGGGCAGTCTGAACATGGACCTTAACGAGATCTCCATGAACCTGGTTCCATTCCCCCGCCTGCACTACCTGGTCCCCAGCCTGTCACCGCTCCACAGCCTGGCTGACTGTAGCATTACCCCCAAGAGGTCTGTCTCCTCCTCCTCCTCCTCCTCCTCCTCCTCCCCCTCATCCTCCTCTACAGCCTGGCTGACTGTAGCATTACCCCCAAGAGGTCTGTCTCCTCCTCCTCCTCCTCCTCCTCCTCCTCCTCCTCCTCCTCCCCCTCATCCTCCTCTACAGCCTGGCTGACTGTAGCATTACCCCCAAGAGGTCTGTCTCCTCCTCCTCCTCCTCCTCCTCCCCCTCATCCTCCTCTACAGCCTGGCTGACTGTAGCATTACCCCCAAGAGGTCTGTCTCCTCCTCCTCCTCCTCTACAGCCTGGTTGACTGTAGCATTACCCCCAAGAGGTCTGTCTCCTCCTCCTCCTCCTCCTCCTCCTCCTCCTCCTCCTCCCCCTCCTCCTCCTCCTCCTCTACAGCCTGGCTGACTAGCATTACCCCCAAGAGGTCTGTCTCCTCCTCCTCCTCCTCTACAGCCTGGTTGACTGTAGCATTACCCCCAAGAGGTCTGTCTCCTCCTCCTCCTCCTCCTCCTCCTCCTCTACAGCCTGGTTGACCATAGCATTACCCCCAAGCGGTCTGTCTCCTCCTGCTCCTCCTCCTCCTCTACAGCCTGGCTGACTGTAGCATTACCCTCAAGAGGTCTGTCTCCTCCTCCTCCTCCTCCTCCTCCTCCTCCTCCTCCTCCTCCTCCTCCCCCTCCTCCTCCTCCTCCTCTACAGCCTGGCTGACTAGCATTACCCCCAGGAGGTCTGTCCTTTCTCACGTTATGCTCTAGCTGTCTTTCTGTCTGTCTGTCTGTCTCCCCCCAAACCAAACGCCATGTAAGTCAGTTACAAACAAAACCGCTCAGCTTTTCTTCCTCTCGCTGAGCCACGTGTGTTCTGCGCTGAAGAGATGCACGTGTGTTTCTGTTCTGTGATTGTTGTGTTTGGGGGGGGTGCTGTGCTCTGATAGGCCGGACCAGATGTTCAGCGACGCGTTCAGTAAAGACCACCAGCTGATCCGGGCGGACCCCAAAAACAGTCTGTACCTGGCCTGCGCTCTCATGGGGCGAGGAGACCTCCTGCTGTCTGACCTCCGCAGAAATATACACAGGTACGTACCTCACACACATGTATATGATAGCTAGAAAAGATATATGTTATATACATAATATGAGGTAGAATATATATATATATAAAAAAATGATGTACATACCGAGATTAACGTGGGGAAAATATACACCTACAGTTAAGTGACACTCGCAGATACAAGATCTGTACAAGACTCCCTCCCTCCCTCCCTCCCTCCCTCCCTCCCTCCCTCCCTCCCTCCCTCCCTCCCTCCCTCCCTCCCTCCCTCCCTCCCTCCCTCCCTCCCTCCCTCCCTCCCTCCCTCCCTCCCTCCAGGCTGCGTTCCTCCCTCTCCTTCGTCTCCTGGAACCCAGAGGGTTGGAAGACGAGTCTGTGTTCTGTGGCGCCGGTCGGCCACGCCCACTCCCTCCTGGCCCTTGCCAACAACACGTGTGTGAAGGGCACCTTCACAGCCCTGCGCGACCGCTACACCCGCCTCTACAGGAAGAAGGTCTGACCTCACTTCCTGTTCACGCTTTATCGGGGCTCAAATGTATTCACATTGTCCGAAACTTTAGAAGGTTTTTATCATGTGATTTTATTCTTGCTGTAAATCATCTTGAGTATTTTGAAAAGCGCTATACAAAATAAATGTATCATTATTTTATTATTTTATTTTTTTAATATATTTTATAAAGACATAGGAGGGTTTATAAAGACATGGGAGGGTTTATATAGACATGGGAGGGTTTATATAGACATGGGAGGGTTTATAAAGACATGGGAGGGTTTATATAGACATGGGAGGGTTTATAAAATACATGGGAGGGTTTATAAAGACATGGGAGGGTTTATAAAGACATGGAAGGGTTCCTGAAACAGTTTCTAATAACAGCGTTGTTGCTAATCTGCTAAGCGTTGGTCCCTGAGCTGTGTGTGTGTGTGTGTGTGTGGTAGGCTCATCTCCACCATTACCTCCAGGAGGAAGGGATGGAGCTCAGCCTGTTCAGTCAGGCTGCAGAGTCCCTGTCCTCCCTCATAGAGGAGTACGACCAGCTGGACCGCTCCTCCTCCTCCTCCTCCTCCTCCTCCTCCTCCTCCCCTGACGCCCCCAGACTCCAGATCGCTACATGAAGGTCTGTCTGTCTGTCTGTCTGTCTGGCTCCTAACAGCACAGTGTTTTCTCTATGTAAAGACACGTCTGTGCCATGTCTAATAAATGTGAGATATTATCTGCATGTGTTTCTAGCTGCTCGTGTTCCACATGGTCCCCAGGCCCCCCCAGGGGGGTCTCCTCATGACTCTGGGGGGGGGGGGGGGGGGGGGGGTCTCCTCACAGGAAGTGCAGCTCGGCGAACATGTCCCCGGGGTCGTCGCACTTCCTCTGGCAGACGCAGGAAGTGATCCACTGCATCTTCCAGCGCACGCTGGCGGCCCCCTTGCAGCTGAACTCCAGGGTGCGCATGCGGGAGGCGTGGGGAACGCAGCAGCGCCCGGCGCCGCACACACCACAGTAGGTGGGCCTCACCCGCTGGGTGCTGCTGCACCCGGACAGAACCAGCCGCTCTGCTCGCCGGGCCGGGACCTGAGCTCTACACGTCTGCCCCTTGGGAGCCTGGAGGTCGCACAGAGGTCACGCAGAGTGTCTAGTCAGTCCGGACTATTGTGATCCGTCTTATTGATCCATCTTATTGATCTGTCATGTGACCACAAGCCTGTTTCTTGTCTCGTCAAAATGTAAAATCTTTTAGAACGATTAAACACAACCAACATTCAAACAGTGCTTTTACTGCTGCATGAGGGAGCTAAGCTAGCTTGTAACCTTGATGCTGTTGAGCTAAGCTAAGTGGTTAGCCCTACTTAGCGAAGCTAGCTGGTTACCTTGATGCTCCTGAGCTAAGCTAGCTGGGTACCTTGATACTCCTGAGCTGAGCTAGCTTGGTACCTTGATACTCCTGAGCTAAGCTAGCTGGTTACCTTGATACTCCTGAGCTAAGCTAGCTGGTTACCTTGATGCTCCTGAGCTAAGCTAGCTGGTTACCTTGATGCCCCTGAGCTAAGCTAGCTGGTTACCTTGATGCTCCTGAGCTAGGCTAGCTGGTTACCTTGATGCTCTTGAGCAGGTTCTTGTCACAGGGCCGCAGCAGACACAGCCTCCGGTCCTTCCTCATCTCACACTTGGAGTTGTCGTTGTTGACGCGGACGGACATGCCCATGCCGCAGGTCTTGGAGCAGGGACTCCAGGGGGTGGTCTGCACCAGGCAGTTCCTCTTCCAGGCTAAAGGAGGATCCCTGTAAGCTTTGATTTTGGCGGGGTCAACAACACTCTAGACCAGACCTAGAACCAACTCCTAGACCTGCTCCTAGGCTAGACCAAGACCAGACCATATAGACTAGACCTAGACTAGCTACTAGACCTAGACCCGCTCCTAGACCCAGGCCAGCTAGACCAGATCAGCTAGACCAGACCACCTAGACTAAGCCTAGGCCAGCCACTAGACCAGCTCATACAACCAGCTACTAGACATAGACTGGACCAGCTAGACCATACCTAGACCTACACTAGAACTAGACCTACTCTTAGGCCTTGACCACACCTAGACCTACTCTTTGACTAGACCAGTCTAGTCCTAGACCTGCTACTTCACCTAGACCAAACCTAGACAGGGCTTGGACCTAAACCAGACCAGACCATGTAGACCTAGAGCTGCGTCCAATAGCTATATATCATGTAACTAGTTGTCTATTAATTGTTCTATTTACTGATTGGGGGTTGCCGGTAGCTTAGCGTGTTCCTAAATAGTGAAGCAATGTGTTAATTCAGTGCATGTCCTAGTTCACCGTGCTGAAGGAAGAGCCCTGGGTGAATGGGCCGCTTGTTGAACACAGAGCTCCAAGTGTTCCTCCACATGGCTGCATGTTCCTCCACGTCTCATGGGAGGCACTTTAATATGTACAGCAACCCATTGGTAACCCCTCTGTGTGGCTCAGTGAGGGAGCTGACGGAGGTGAGGGAGCTGACGGAGGTGAGGGAGCTGGTGTTGCCATGCTGGAGGTGAGGGTGAGGGGAGGGTGGGTGGAGGTGAGGGAGCTGGTCTGTTGCTGGAGGTGAGGGTGGGTGGAGGTGAGGGAGCTGGTTTGTTGCTGGAGGTGAGGGTGGGTGGAGGTGAGGGAGCTGGTCTGTTGCTGGAGGTGAGGGTGGGTGGAGGTGAGGGAGCTGGTCTGTTGCTGGAGGTGAGGGTGGGTGGAGGTGAGGGAGCTGGTCTGTTGCTGGAGGTGAGGGCGGGTGGAGGTGAGGGAGCTGGTCTGTTGCTGGAGGTGAGGGTGGGTGGAGGTGAGGCCGGGTTGAGGTGAGGGTAGGTGGAGTTGAGGGAGCTGGTCTCTTGCTGGACGTGATGGCGGGTGGAGGTGACGGAGCTGGAGGAGAGGGAGGTTGTGTTGCTGGAGGTGATGGCGGGTGGAGGTGAGGGGGGTGATGTGTTTGTTGACTCTACGGTTCGAGGAATTCAGCAGCAAACACAACATCATGGTGACTCCACCCTCCTGGGCTTGGTCCCTGCCATGGCGTCTCTGGAGCCATACCGCAAGCAGGCACGCCCAGACCAAGAAATGAAGCGCACCCCTCCTGCTCCTCACCACACTACACATGTATCCATTCAGGACAACTTTTTCTTAGCTCCCTGTTGGGTTGAATGAATAACGTGACGTGTTGTTACACAGAGTAACCAAAGTGTTTCATGTGAGCCAGAACTGGCAATACCTGAAGCAGTGTGGATCCTAATAATCGGTTCTGTTCAATATTTTATATATTTGGAGCTAAGATATGTATAATATTTATATATTTATATGCTGAATGCTAATCTGTCAGGATTTTCAATATTGAGTGTTAGCATCCCTCTACTCAGACCCTCACCTGGCCTGAACTTGGTGTAACTACCCTCACTTGGTGTCCTACGCTCGCCTGGTGTCCTACCCTCACCTGGTGTCCTACCCTTACCTGGCCTGTAGCTGGTGTCTTGCAGGTTCTTGCGGGCCCCGGGGCCGCTGAGCAGGCCTGCTGGTTTCAGGGGGGCTGAGCCTAAGAGGACTGCAGGTTTCTGGGTGAAGGCCGGGGTGCAGCCGATGGCGCCGGCTATGCAGGTGCATTTGTAGAGCGGGCTGGGCTGGAAGGCATGGCCGTTTTCGTAGTGGAGACCATTCAGATCACAGCCCACCGCCAGCATATCTGGAAACACAGCACCTGTTACCTGGAGCTCTCGGATACAGACCGGCTATACAGATAGGGGTCTATGAAAGCATCCCTACATCTCAGATAGGTGCCCTGCGCCTAAGATAGGGGCTCTTTAGTTCAGATAGGGGCCCTATAGATCAGACAGGGGCCTTATAGTACAGATTGGGGCCCTATAGTTCAGATGAGGGCCCTACACCTCGGATAGGGGCCTTATAATTCAGTTAGGGGCCCCACACCTCAGATGGGGGCCTTATAATTCAGATATTGGCCCTAAACATCAGATAGGAGCCTTAAAATTCAGATAGGGGCCCTAAACATCAGATAGGGGCCTTATAGCTCAGAGAGGGGCCCTAGACCTCAGATTGGGGCCACTTACAGGCGCAGACACCCACTTGGAAGCGTGGGCGGTCGGCAGAGTAGTCGCAGTACAGGCCCTTGTGGGGGTCGCACACGTCCCTCTCGTTGCACGTCTGGCCGTTCTGACGCGCGCAGCTCTTGCAGCAGCCGCAGCCGTCCAGCACGGCACTCACCCCCGGCGCACACGGGGCCCGGGGCCCGCAGCGACACGGCCACTGGCACACCGGCCGCCGCTCCCCAGGGGCCACGGCCCGGCTCTGGGCCCCGCTCACACACTGCAGGGAGGAGAGGTCACTGGTATTATACAGTAGAGACCTAACCCTAAGGTACAGTACAGACCAAACCCTAAGGTACAGTAGAGTCCTAACCCTAAGGTACAGTAGAGACCTAACCCTAAGGTACAGTAGAGTCCTAACCCTAAGGTACAGTAGAGACCTAACCCTAAGGTACAGTAGAGTCCTAACCCTAAGGTACAGTAGAGACCTAACCCTAAGGTACAGTAGAGACCAAACCCTAAGGTACAGTAGAGACCTAAGGTACAGTACAGACCAAACCCTAAGGTACAGTAGAGACCTAACCCTAAGGTACAGTAGAGACCTAACCCTAAGGTACAGTAGAGACCTAAGGTACAGTACAGACCTAACCCTAAGGTACAGTAGAGACCAAACCCTAAGGTACAGTAGAGACCTAAGGTACAGTACAGACCTAACCCTAAGGTACAGTAGAGACCTAACCCTAAGGTACAGTACAGACCAAACCCTAAGGTACAGTACAGACCAAACCCTAAGGTACAGTAGAGACCTAACCCTAAGGTACAGTACAGACCAAACCCTAAGGTACAGTAGAGACCTAACCCTAAGGTACAGTAGAGACCTAACCCTAAGGTACAGTACAGACCAAACCCTAAGGTACAGTAGAGACCTAACCCTAAGGTACAGTAGAGTCCTAACCCTAAGGTACAGTAGAGACCAAACCCTAAGGTACAGTAGAGACCTAAGGTACAGTACAGACCAAACCCTAAGGTACAGTAGAGACCTAACCCTAAGGTACAGTAGAGACCTAACCCTAAGGTACAGTAGAGACCTAAGGTACAGTACAGACCTAACCCTAAGGTACAGTAGAGACCAAACCCTAAGGTACAGTAGAGACCTAAGGTACAGTACAGACCAAACCCTAAGGTACAGTAGAGACCTAACCCTAAGGTACAGTACAGACCAAACCCTAAGGTACAGTAGAGACCTAACCCTAAGGTAAAGTACAGACCTAACCCAAAGGTACAGTAGAGACCTAACCCTAAGGTACAGTAGAGACCTAAGGTACAGCAGAGACCAAACCCTAAGGTACAGTAGAGACCTAACCCTAAGGTACAGTAGAGACTTAACCCTAAGGTACAGTAGAGACCTAACCCTAAGGTACAGTAGAGACCTAACCCTAAGGTAAAGTACAGACCAAACCCTAAGGTACAGTAGAGACCTAACCCTAAGGTACAGTAGAGACCAGTAGAGTGTAACTAGGTACAGAAGAGACCATAACTGTGCTGAGGTACAGTAGAGACCAGTAAGAGTGTAACTAGGTACAGAAGAGACCATAACTGTGATGAGGTACAGTAGAGACCAGTAGAGTGTAACTAGGTACAGAAGAGACCAGAACTGTGATGAGGTACAGTAGAGACCAGTAGAGTGTAACTGGTACAGAAGAGACCAGAACTGTGGTGAGGTGTGGTCCAGATCTTTGAATGTGTTCTTTATACAGAAGGATTGCTGCTTGGGAAAGTATTTAAAGACCTGGCGCAGTGCCCATGTATATTCTAAACCTTAACCTCACTCAATTAATACTGAAATATTCTGAAAATAATACAGAAATATGCAGAGATAATATTGAAATATTCTGAAAATAATACAGAAATAGGCAGAGAATAATACAGAAATATTCCAAGAATAATACAGAAATATTAAAAGAATAAAACTGAAATGTTCATAGAATAATACTGAAATATTCAGCAAATATTACTGAAATGGTTCCCGGGCTCTTTACTCCTTCCAGGGGTCAGAGTTAAAAGCAAAAATCTGGAGCCTCTGTGCCAAGTCGACCGAGTGAGGTCATACACACTAAATACACACAGGCCAAGTACCACTCGAAATACACACTAAATACACACAATCCACATACCGGTCTAAATACTCTCTTAATACACACCATCCACGTACCATTTGAAATATACTCTAAATATGCACAGTCCAAGTACCAGTCTAATTACACACTAAATACACAGAGTCCACGTACCAGTCGAAATACGCACTAAAGACATACAGCCCATGCTCCCCTTACTGTCTAACTTCCATCATGAAGCTCAGAGCATTTCCCAACTTTTCTTCAATACGTTTTTTCATGAATACGGGATACAGTCATGGTCTGTACTAAATATAGAAATACATTTCCATAACAACTAAACAGTTCTATACTTAGATTAGTAGGGTAGGTTTAACCAGTAAACGGTTGTATCACTTAGTTTGCTAGAGTTTTTCATGAGGTTTGGTTTTAAAACCCTGCCAGTAAGCAGTTCTATACTCAGGTTAAACCACCGAGCCAGTGTTAAATGCTTGGACTAAGTTAGGTTAGTTGGGTTTTAAGCAGGATTGGATCAGTTCATTTTAAAAGGCTTACCTGCTGGGCCAGGATGAGCAGCAGTGATCTGAAGAGCAAGGACAGCATCTCTAGCCCGCTGGAGGAGGTCTGAGACCAGAGGAGGAGGTGTCAGGCTGGAGAAGGAGGAGGAGGAGGCCTGAGACCAGAGGAGGAGGTGTCAGGCTGGAGAAGGAGGAGGGCAGGAGGAGGAGGAGGTCTGAGACCAGAGGAGGAGGGCAGGAGGAGGAGGAGGTCTGAGACCAGAGGAGGAGAGCAAGAGGAGGAGGAGGTCTGAGACCAGAGGAGGAGGTGTCAGGCTGGAGGAGGAGGAGGAGGAGGAGGAGGTCTGAGACCAGAGGAGGAGGTGTCAGGCTGGAGGAGGAGGAGGGCAGGAGGAGGAGGAGGTCTGAGACCAGAGGAGGAGGTGTCAGGCTGGAGGAGGAGGAGGGCAGGAGGAGGAGGAGGTCTGAGACCAGAGGAGGAGGTGTCAGGCTGGAGGAGAGCAGGAGGAGGAGGTGTCAGGCTGGAGGAGGAGGAGGGCAGGAGGAGGAGGTCTGGCGCAGGATTAGGAGGAGTAGGAGATAGATTTATTTTCTTCACATTTATCCTGTTGGAGAATAAATCTACAAAGACATCACAACCCAGCGTTTGAAAATGATAGAGGAAAAAATATATACAAAAAATAATAAGTTGATGAAAAATAAGATAAAATGAAATTCACAAAACACATGACAACAGAAAAATAGCCAGACACTTTTACCAAATCTGACACTAAACATAATTCACTGTCTTCAACCGTTCACAAAGCTCCTCTATAGCACCATATGTTTTGATCATTGATTTGTAGTTCAACAGCCCCTTGAAATGGCTAATCACACTGACACCTGGTGGGGAAATAGAGGCCCTTTAAAATCAAACCTCAATCTTGCCCTCACCAGCCTTCCAACCAGCACATTAATATTAATATCGAAATACAACTACATTTTCATGTTTCTGCTGATATAAATAGCCATTTGTGCCTGTCCTATGATGGAATTAAGTAATTTACTTACTTAAATGAAAGTTTGTTTCAAAATAAACTCCTGGACCTTGAAGTACATCTAAAATGGAGAACAGTGGTGTGGGTCTGGTAATAAACCAACAATCTCTCTCTCTCTCTCTCTCTCTCTCTCTCTCTCTCTCTCTGTCTGTCTGTCTGTCTGTCTGTCTGTCTGTCTGTCTGTCTGTCTGTCTGTCTGTCTGTGTCTCTGTCTATCTGTCTGTGTCTCTGTCTGTCTGTGTCTCTGTCTGTCGGGAAAGCACACAGTCTTTCGACCTTGCTTGCCTGTCTTAATTTTCCTGTTCACAACCACAATATTTACCTTGGAATTGTTTTTTGGCAAGCAGTCCACCGTCTAATATAGCCTACACCCAGTCAGCCCGAGGGTGATCTACACAAAGGAACAACACTGTGCTACTGCTGTTTTCATAGTGGGTTGTTGTTGTATTACTGTTGTATTAGGACTGTATATACTTGCACCATTACCTGTGTTATTGTTACTATTGATAGAAGAGCCTTGTCTCTTGCACCATTACTTGTTAATATGCATATATTAGTGTTATTGTGTTATTTATGTCCTTGTTACTGTTTGTATTAAGGAGTGTCTTTTTCAGAGAGAGAGAGAGAGAGAGAGAGAGAGAGAGAGAGAGAGAGACCTGCTGCAGTGGGACACAAAGGTGTCCTCTGTCTCTTGAAACACCTCCAGTTGCTGCCAGATATTTATCTTACAAGAGAGGAGAGGAAAGAGAGGGGAAAATAGAGGGGTATAATCCATGCATGTGCATTGGTCACCTTTAGCAGGTTAACACCTACAAACCTCAATATGAAATATAACATGACTCGACATGCAGCCCCCTTCCACCCCACAGGGGGCAGCCTTGACCCTTTGTGGAGGTCAATAATACAGAACTTCACAGCCACATATACAGGGCAGAACAACCCACCAGTGAATGCTCAGTGCATCACACTTCACACATAATCCATACTGTCTGTGCACACTATAAATGTTTCTGCAAGTGTTGTCTAATGTCATTGGACTATGATTACCGTTGTACAGACAATAGCAATAACGCTCACCATCTTCCTCTGCCTAGGAGTGTTTTAAATTGAGCTGGATGCACTAAGACAGTCCTTTGAAGTTGCATGTATGTGCTTGAATATCCAGCACATACATGACTTTGATCAGATCAGGTTTGTTTGCAATCTGGACAACCCCAAGGTGAGGCCTTTCACGGAGTGCTCCTCCCATCTCAGGCTCTTTGCACAGAGCTGAATGACATCACCAGCACCTGGTTTCATTCCGTCCCCGAGCCTTGGCCGAAGGCGACGACGCGTCAAGCAGCCAGACATGAACTTTGAGGAGATCCTCTCTCTGATTGGTGGCTTTGGGAGGTTCCAGAAGATCTTGTACGTGTGGATCTGTCTCCCTCAGATCTTTCTGGCGTGCCACATGCTGGTCTCCATCTTCACCGAGGCCACGCCGCCGCACGTCTGCCGCCCCGTCCTGGCCCCCGGCGACCGGCCCGACCTGCACCTCAACACCAGCCTCCTCCCGGATCATGGAGAGCAGCTAGCGTGCCCAGACCCGCAGAACGGCAGCAACCACAGCTGCCGGGGCGGCTGGGAGTACAACACCGACGTCTTTCACAGCACCGTGGTGACGGAGGTCAGTAGAGGCATTCTGATTGGTTGAGGTATGTGAAGTGTGTGTGTGTGTGTGTGTGTGTGTGTGTGAAGGGAGCGAGGGGTAGGGGGTAGGTGTGTCATTGTGTTCTTCGTCTTGCAGTGGGACCTGGTGTGTGAAAACGCCCGCTTCAACACCATCGTCTGCTCCATCTACATGTGCGGTCCCTTGGTGGGGGCGCTGCTGTTCGGCAGCCTGTCGGACAGGTCAGTGCTCCCCACCCATCCCTACTCCGCTTTAAACCCGTCTCCAGTTGTCTGGGGTCCTCAACACACTCCCTTTGAATCAGGGGGCGTTGTCTAAAGCAGCTTTTGGTGCAGATTTGGCAGGAAGCCCATCATTCTGGTTGGCCTGGCATTCCAGGCGGTGTTTGGTGTTGGCGCAGCGTTCGCCCCTAACATCTATGTCTACACGCTGCTGCGGTTCATGGTGGGAACGGCCGTCTCTGCGGTCGTTATGAACGCCTTCGTCCTCGGTCAGTGTCTTCAATAGTAACATCATAATTGTCAAGGTGTTCCCTCCCTGGCAAGGAGTTTAGCCAAGTTGAGCCGGTTTTATGGGATGACATTCCCTACTGTCTAAGCAGTCAGGTGTGGATGAATGTAAATGTGTTCCTAGGGGTGACTAAGCCTAGAAGGAATGTGTAAAGGCTAAGAATTATGAGTGAGCTGTCAAGATTTTAGTGTCAACCCATTTAGTCAAACATTATGAATGGTTCTGAATGATGTTTTATGCTTGTCTGTGTCATGTGCGCTAATTATTGTCATTTTTATATTATGTTGTTCTATGTAATCGTTTATGTTTGAAAATAATATGTAATGGTGTGTTGGGTATGGTGTGGTTGTGATTGGGAATGGTCTGGTATGGTGTGGTTGTGATTGGGCATGGTCTGGTGCTATATGGTGTGGTTGGGAATGGTCTGGTATGGTGTGGTGTGGTTGGGAATGGTCTGGTGCTATATGGTGTGGTTGGGAATGGTCTGGTATGGTGTGGTGTGGTTGTGATTGGGCATGGTCTGGTGCTATATGGTGTGGTATGGTATGGTGTGGTCTGGTATGGTGTGGTGTGGTGTGGCTGGGAATGGTCTGGTATGGTGTGGTGTGGTTGTGATTGGGCATGGTCTGGTGCTATATGGTGTGGTGTTCAGGCACAGAGTGGACCGGGCCCAAGCGGCGCATGCTGGCAGGGCTCATGACCGACTACTTCTTCGGTTTCGGCTACATCCTGCTAGCGGGCGTGGCCTACCTGGTGAGAGACTGGCGGCACCTGCAGCTCGCTATCTCTGCCCCATGTTTCCTGTTCTTCTTCTACCTCTGGTGAGGTCATAGCGGATGTTGAGGTGATAATGAGGTGATAATGAGGTGTTCATGAAGTGATAATGAGGTGATAATGAGGTGATAATGAAGTTTTAACGGGGAGATAATGAGTTGACAATGAGGTCATAATGGATGTTGAGTTGATAATGGGTTGATAATGGTGGTTGAGGTGATAATGGGACGTTTGATGCCTCCAGGGTCCTGCCCAGGTCAGCTCGCTGGCTGATGGCCAACCAGAGGAAGGAGGAGGCCCACCAGCTGATCCGCAGGGCGGCCCAGCTCAACAGGAAGCCCCTCCAAGAAGAGCTCAACATTCAACAGGTGAAGGGTGATTATTAATCACCCCACTGCACACCAATACTCCAGTTATTAATCACCACACTGCTACAAACAGATGTCGGCATATGGATGCTGAGTATTTAGTCAACAGGCCAGGAGAAAGTCTTGGCCCGCATGTCCGGTATCCGGCTACACCGGAACCCCAGAGATATCGCCCGTTGTTTGTGGTTAGGGTTATTTTTCAGTCTAATGGGGTCAGGGTAGGAGTTGGGGGTTAGGAGTCAGAGGGCTTTTCCACTGTAAAGAGTCAGGGTTAGGGGTTGGGGGTTAGGAGTTGGGGGTTAGGAGTTGGGGGTTAGGAGTTGGGGGTTAGGAGTTGAAGGTATTTTCCAGGTTAAAGAGTCAGGGTTAGGAGTTGGGGGTTAGGAGTTGAAGGTATTTTCCAGGTTAAAGAGTCAGGGTTAGGAGTTGGGGGTTAGGAGTTGAAGGTATTTTCCAGGTTAAAGAGTCAGGGTTAGGAGTTGGGGGTTAGGAGTTGAAGGTATTTTCCAGGTTAAAGAGTCAGGGTTAGGAGATGGGGGTTAGGAGTTAGAGGGCTTTTCCAGTTAAAATTGGTGATGGTCCAGCCTTCTGTAATCTGCAGATGTTGGGCAGGGACATGGCGGAGGTGAGGAGGCACACACTCATGGACCTGATCAGAACCCCGCGCATCAGGAAACAGTCCCTCGTCCTGTTCTACCTCTGGTACGCTCACGTCTGTCTGTCTGTCTGTCTGTCTGTCTGTCTGTCTGTCTGCCTGTCCGTCTCTCTGTCTGTCTGACTGACTGTCTGTCTGTCTGTCTGACTGATTGTCCGTCTGTCTGTCCGTCAGTCTGTCTCTCTGTCTGTCTGTCTGCCTGCCTGCCTGTCTGTCTGCCTGTCTGTCTGCCTGTCTGTCTGTCTGTCTTACCATCTGTCCGTCAGTTTAATGATCTGTCTTCAGGTTTGCGACCATCTTACTCTACTTCGGCCTGGCTTTAAACATCTCTGGCTTTGGGGAGGACGTCTACTTGAGCCACCTGTTGTTTGGTCTGGTGGAGATCCCAGCTCGCACCATTGTCCTGTTTACCATCAACCGCTCCAGGAGGCTGTCCCAGGCGGGCTACCTGGGGGTGGGTGGGCTGGCCTGCCTGCTCATGGTCCTAATCCCCCACGGTGAAGGTATCTCTGTTAGATACGGATGTACATACACTGTTACATGCTGTTATGCACACTGAGGGTTTTTACAGTAAAGCAACATTAGATATATGCTGCTTCAAAGGTTCATGAGGCTTACCTGCTACTTTAGACCAGGGGCAGGATGGTCTAATGGCCATGGTGTTTGACCCTTAGTGCAAAGGTTCTGTGTTTGATCATCCAGTGGCCGCAGTCAAGATACCCTTACCCTTACCTATGGATCTGGAATCCAAGTCACCTTGGCTAAAAGTGTCTGCTTAGTGCTAGTTTGTGTTGTTGAACCTTGACCTCTGTGACCTCAAGAGTTCACCACCGTGCGGATGGCGATGGGCTTGGTGGGAAAGTTTGGGGCTACGGCGTCCCTGTCTGTCATCTACGTCTACTCAGCAGAGATCTTCCCTACAGTCATAAGGTTGGTTCATTTAGAAGTTTCTATTTATCGTGTCTCAGGATAGGTCTGGGTCTTTAGGTCTCAGGATGGGTCTGGGTCTCTGTGTCTCAGGATGGGTCTGCGTCTCTGTGTGTCAGGATGGGTCTGGGTCTCTGTGTCTCAGGATGGGTCTGGGTCTCTGTGTGTCAGGATGGGTCTGGGTCTCTGTGTCTCTGGATGGGTCTGGGTCTCTGTGTCTCAGGATGGGTCTGGGTCTCTGTGTCTCAGGATGGGTCTGGGTCTCTGTGTGTCAGGATGGGTCTGGGTCTCTGTGTCTCAGGATGGGTCTGGGTCTCTGTGTCTCAGGATGGGTCTGGGTCTCTGTGTCTCAGGATGGGTGTGGGGTCTGTGTGTCTCAGGATGGGTCTGGGTCTCTGTGTCTCAGGATGGGTCTGGGTCTCTGTGTGTCAGGATGGGTCTGGGTCTCTGTGTGTCAGGATGGGTCTGGGGTCTGTGTGTCTCAGGATGGGTCTGGGTCTCTGTGTGTCAGGATGGGTCTGGGTCTCTGTGTCTCAGGATGGGTCTGGGGTCTGTGTGTCTCAGGATGGGTCTGGGTCTCTGTGTCTCAGGATGGGTCTGGGGTCTGTATGTCTCAGGATGGGTCTGGGGTCTGTGTCTCAGGATGGGTCTGGGGTCTGTGTGTCTCAGGATGGGTCTGGGGTCTGTGTGTCAGGATGGGTCTGAGTCTCTGTGTCTCAGGATGGGTCTGGGGTCTGTGTGTCAGGATGGGTCTGAGTCTCTGTGTCTCAGGATGGGTCTGGGGTCTGTGTGTGTCCCAGGCAGAATGGGATCGGCATGGGGTCTACGTGCGGTAGGGTAGGGGGAGTCCTGGCTCCTTTAGTGCACCTCCTGCAGGACTACCATTTGCATGCTCCAATGATCCTCTTTGGTCTGGTGGCTCTGATTGGGTCTGGCCTCACCCTGCTGCTGCCCGAGACAGCCAATCAGCCACTGCGTGAAACCATTGAAGAAGTGGAAGAGGACAGCTGCCCGAGGTAGGCCAGGCTCTTTCTGATTGGTGATTGGCTAATGAGCAGACAGGTGGTAGAGTCAGCTGTTCTTCTCTGTGATTGGCCATTGAGGAGACAGATGCCGCTAAGCCCCGCCCCTCCGCTGCTCGCCCCGACTGTGATGACATCATCACCACAGGAAACTCTGCTTATTGGAGGACCTGAGTGAGAGCGCCAGCCCATCCATGTCGGGCTCCCTTTGATGTCTGTTGTGTTGTACTTGTTGTGCTGTAGATGTACTATAGTTATACTGTAGTGGTGCTACAGTTGTATTGTAGTTGTGCTACAGTTGTATTGTAGTTGTACTACAGTTGTATTGTAGTTGTACTACAGTTGTATTGTAGTTGTGCTACAGTTGTATTGTAGTTGTACTACAGTTGTATTGTAGTTTTACTACAGTTGTATTGTAGTTGTACTACAGTTGTATTGTAGTTGTACTACAGTTGTATTGTAGTTGTACTTCCTGGAAAGGAAAATACCCGGGCATTAATGTGTGGTAGAAGAAGGCTACTTTTACTTCAATTAATTTGCAGTGGACAGTTTTAGTTGCAGTTTTATTTTAAATAAAATATGTATACGCATTCCCCCACTGGATGTGGAGCAAGGCGGCAAACATGAAGCTGAATATTGTTATTTATGATGTATTTCTCAATTGGACCAAATCATGAACTCAGTTTTGCATATTTACAATGTAACATACAGGAATATACAGCTTTATGTTAACATATGTACTATACTGTCAAAAAGACATGTAGGCCTACCATGTAACGATGTAGGGCTACCATGTAACGCTGTAGGGGTACCGTGTAACGCTGTAGGGCTACCATTTAACGATGTAGGGCTACCATGTAATGATGTAGGGCTACCATATAACGATGTAGGGCTACCATGTAACGATGTAGGGCTACTATGTAACGATGTAGGGCTACTATGTAACGCTGTAGGGGTACCATGTAACGATGTAGGGCTACCATGTAACGATGTAGGACTACCATGTAACAATGTAGGGGTACCATGTAACGCTGTAGGGGTACCATGTAACGCTGTAGGGCTACCATGTAATGATGTAGGACTACCATGTAACAATGTAGGGGTACCATGTAACGCTGTAGGGGTACCATGTAACAGGGACATTGGGAGTTATGTTGTTAAGTCTGTACAATAAAACATTTATCATCACGTTGTTTCTTTGTTGATTTGTTAAAAAGGGAATCTTGTGTTTAGTTCTTTGGGGGCGGACCGGTTCTTTGGTTTGAATATCAGTTCCACATTGTAATGGGGAGCAAGAGGAGGAGAGGAAGAGGAGGAGGGTGAGGAGGTGCATCGTTGCCATCCCCGAGTGGCTGGTCTGTTAATATTAAAACACACTCACACACACACACACACACACACACACACACACACACACACACACACACACACACACACACACACACTAATATCTAAATAACTAAATAACTCAAATGTCCTGATGGAATAATTGTATTTATAGACACCAGATGGCGGTCAACTATCAAGTTATACAAAACTCTTGTGTTTTCTGGCTGCTTCCGTACATGCTGTGTATAGAATATATATACTATGCAAAGTACTGGTATATAGAGATAACGATAGAGATATACGACTATAGATTATATATATATATATATATATATATGTAATCTCAATATATATATATATATATATATATATATATATATATATATAGCTAAAGGACTATAGATAATATAGTTATATAGAGATACAGAACAATAGATAATAGTTATATAGATACAAATATTATAAAGATATAGCACTATAGCTAACATAGTTATATAGATATGTATCTATATAATATAAATAAATTCCCATATTAATGATATAGCTAGGCCTAATTCAGTTAATATAGATAGGCCTGATATAAATACTAATAGATATAGTGAAATGTATATATATATATACATATACATACAGTGCATATATATATATATACATATATACAGTATATAAATATATATATATACATACATAATATCCATATAGTACATCTTTATAGATATATAGATATATGGATATAGATCCAACTCCATGAGACTGAGGATCATGATGAAGGAGGTGCCTTGTTGATACTATGTCATAGGAGCAGGGAGCAGCTACGGCCTGCTATTGGTTGCCGCTCCTGTCAGTCTCCTGTCGACAGAAACAGAAGTGTTCCGCTGGTGTCGCGATGGGACACAGGGCTACGGGATCCTAGACGCGGTAAGACGCTGCTCCTACTCTCGTGTTCATGTTGATATGTTGATATAATGCATACCGTGTTGATATGTTTATATATTAGATATCATTCTGATTCAGACCTCGCTTCCATGTCAGCCACACACACACACAATGATGACTTCGATTTGAATTCCGTCGACTTGTCAGTGTAGCGGACTGTACGTGAATACCCTTACAATATCTGCGCGCGTGTGTGTGTGTGTGTGTGTGTGTGTGTGTGTGTGTGTGTGTGTGTGTGTGTGTGTGTGTGTGTGTGTGTGTGTGTGTGTGTGTGTGTGTGTGTGTGTGTGTGTGTGTGTGTGTGTGTGTGTGTGTGTGTGTGTGTGTGTGTGTGTGTGTGTGTGTGTGTGTGTGTGTGTGTGTGTGTGTGTGTGTGTGTGTTTGTGTGCTTCTCAGTTTGTACTCACTACTCACCGAGACATCACACTTTGTATTAATTTATTTAACACAAATCCTATCCAAACTGATGAGGTGAAAATAAGATTGATCTGTGTGTTGGGTGACCTGTTCTGTTCACAGTATTAATAACAGTAATTATAGTCAAGTTAATATACTCATAGTTAGTATAGTTTATGTACTAGTATATTAGAATATTAACGTACTGTATTTATAATATCATTAATAATAGAGCCATCATATTTCTTATCCAATATTTGATCCTGCGGATGTTTGAGAGGCTCAGTGAACACTTTGAAGGTTTTCTGAAGTCGTTAAAACAGAAGTACGTGAAAAAGTCATTTAGATGTTGTCTTCTCAACTAGTCTAGTTGTCTGAAAGGTTAATCTTCTCAACAAGTCTAGTTGTCTGAAAGATCTATCTTCTTAACTAGTCTAGTTGTCTAAAAAGTTAATCTTCTCAACTAGTATAGTTGTCTAAAATGTCCATCATCTCAATTAGTCTAGTTGTCCAAGAGGTCAATCTTCTCAACTAGTCTAATTGTCCAAGAGGTCAATCTTCTCAACTAGTCTAGTTGTCTAAAATGTCCATCTTCTCAATTAGTCTAGTTGTCTAAGAACTTCATCCTATAAACTAGTCAAATTCTCTAAAAGGTTCATCTTCTGAACTAGTCTAGTTGTCTAAAAAGTCTCATCTTCTTAACTAGTCTAGTTGTCTTAAACATTAATCTTCTGAACTAGTGTAGTTGTCTGAGGTTCATCTCTCTCTACAGCAAGGGGGGGGGGGGGGGGGGGGGGAGAGAGCTGCTATTGGCTGTAATCTCTGAATGAGAAACAGTCCTGTTTCTGTGTGCTCTCTGGGTTGTGATATCCATGTTCCCTCTCTGATGTTCCCATTGTGTTGTCTTCCTGGATTGGTTGGTCATGGACTGATTTACTCGTTTATTTGAACAGTTGATGACACACACACACACACACACACACACACACACACACACACACACACACACACACACACACACACACACACACACACACACACACACACACACGCACACACACTGATATCAGGACTCTCGGATCTCCACGACAACGCCTCTGCACCGCTGCCATGACCACCACCATCACCATCTCTCAACATGTGCTGGTGTCTCAAGTGTGCTGGTGTCTCAAGTGTGCTGGTGTCTCAACGTGCGCTGGTGTCTCAAGTGTGCTGGTGTCTTAATGTCTGCTGGTGTCTCAACGTGTGCTGGTGTCTCACTTGTGCTGGTGTCTCAACGTGTGCTGGTGTCTCACTTGTGCTGGTGTCTTAATGTCTGCTGGTGTCTCAAGTGTGCTGGTGTCTCAACGTGTGCTGGTGTCTCACTTGTGCTGGTGTCTTAATGTCTGCTGGTGTCTCAAGTGTGCTGGTGTCTCACTTGTAATGGTGTCTCAACGTGCGCTGGTGTCTCAAGTGTGCTGGTGTCTTAATGTCTGCTGGTGTCTCAAGTTGTGCTGGTGTCTCAAGTGTGCTGGTGTCTCAAGTGTGCTGGTGTCTCAAGTGTGCTGGTGTCTCACTTGTGCTGGTGTCTTAATGTCTGCTGGTGTCTCACTTGTGCTGGTGTCTCAAGTGTGCTGGTGTCTCACGTGTGCTGGTGTCTCAAGTTGTGCTGGTGTCTCAAGTTGTGCTGGTGTCTCAAGTGTGCTGGTGTCTCACGTGCGCTGGTGTCTCAACGTGCGCTGGTGTCTCACGTGCGCTGGTGTCTCACGTGCGCTGGTGTCTCAACGTGCGCTGGTGTCTCACGTGCGCTGGTGTCTCAACGTGCGCTGGTGTCTCAACGTGCGCTGGTGTCTCAAGTGTGCTGGTGTCTCACTTGTAATGGTGTCTCAACGTGCGCTGGTGTCTCAAGTGTGCTGGTGTCTTAATGTCTGCTGGTGTCTCAAGTTGTGCTGGTGTCTCAAGTGTGCTGGTGTCTCAAGTGTGCTGGTGTCTCACTTGTGCTGGTGTCTTAATGTCTGCTGGTGTCTCACTTGTGCTGGTGTCTCAAGTGTGCTGGTGTCTCACGTGTGCTGGTGTCTCAAGTTGTGCTGGTGTCTCAAGTTGTGCTGGTGTCTCAAGTGTGCTGGTGTCTCACGTGCGCTGGTGTCTCAACGTGCGCTGGTGTCTCACGTGCGCTGGTGTCTCACGTGCGCTGGTGTCTCAACGTGCGCTGGTGTCTCACGTGCGCTGGTGTCTCAACGTGCGCTGGTGTCTCAACGTGCGCTGGTGTCTCACGTGCGCTGGTCTCTCTGTAGCATCGAGGGTCCATCTCTGAGTGCCTCCCCACCAGCAGTACAGGGCAGCTATTGTTGGACAGAAGGCGGCCTTTAGCTCGGCCTTTAGCTCGGCCTTTAGCTCGGCCATGCGGTCACTAGTGGACAGGCTGCAGGGACTGGGTGATTAAATATGTATGAAGGCGACAGAGAGACAGAGCTTTTGTTTACAGCAGAAGAATCCAAACACTTGTGTTCATGGGTTTCCGGCGTGGCAAACAGACTTTGAATACATCATCAGGAGGTCTCTATGAACGCACCAACTGGTTGAGTTGAACTCTTCAGACTCAACCAGAGCAAGACTAAAACAGTACATCATAGACCAATCACCATCACTCCTCCGTGCTCGGATGTTAAAGTACTGAGGAATAGCATTCTGTCAAACTCACAATCGTACAGTACTACATTACTCCAAGACTGTACTACAAGTCAGTACTAAAGTACTTTGAGATAGTACTACACTACTCCAAGACAGTATACCAGTACTTTAAGGTAGTACTACAGTTCTCCAAGTCAGTATGACAGTATTTTAACGTACTACAAGACAGAACTACAGAACTTAACATAGGACTACGTGTATTGCAAGACAGTACTACAGTACTTAACATAGTACTACAGTGCTACAGTACTCAGTACAGTCTAAGACTAGGTCATCTCTTCCTGTTATGTGAGGTGTTTCTTGGTCTGATCGACCCCAGCTTTCGGGCGTATGGCACCGTTCTTCTTCTAGGTTCTCCATCTATTATGATACCCTAAAGGGATGTAATGAGCTCAGCTGTACCACAACCTAGATGCATGCTGAACCTGTAACTGTAATGCTGCTCAGGGCTGAGCTGAGACTATCTCTTGATCTGCTTCTCCTTCCTGTCACTCACCCTCCCTTCCTTCGGTTTTCCTCATGTTTTCATTTGATTTATCTATTATTTTCATCCTTTCATCGTCACTGCTCTCAGAGAAGTGTAATTGTGAGTTTTCTGTGTGGGGTCTGAAAATCTTCACTAAATGAACATGACGAAGGCATGTGTTCAGTAAAATAGCCGCAGGTTTATTAGCAACACACCAAATCGTATAAGTAAGATACCAAACCATCTTAGACGGCCCACTTGTTGGCCTCTATCTGATAGTCACATGACTTCCTGTTTCCAGCGAGATGTGAGTGGGGCACCGTCTTAAGGTCATGCCATGACGTCAGCCTCCCTCAGCCATCTCTGTCCTCAGTCCTTTAGTAGATAGTTAGATAGTTAGTTTAGTAGATAGTTAGATAGTTAGTTTAGTAGATTGTTAGTTAAGTAGATACACGCATGCACGCACACACACACACACACACACACACACATAAAGGTTCTACACACACTCCTTCAGCGAGAACATCACCACCAGATACACACACCCACCCACGCAAACACACACAAAGGTTCTACAGAGAGAACACAAGCAGGTACACACACCAAACCCCCCGCCCCCTCTGCGTGATGATGTCTGCTTGCTCGCTGGCAGGAAGTGGGCGGTACGGGGGGGGGGATGTGGTAACCTAGCAACGTGAGGAAGAGGCTGCTGCAGCGGGGCTTTCTCTGTCTAAGGTTTCAAATGACTCACAGTGGCATTTTCACGTAGCAAGCTGCTAGCCACATCCTGCTGCTAGTACTGCTGCTGCTAATGGAGGTGTTGCTCTGTTCTGCTGCACGCTAAAGGTGCTAGTGAGCTAGCTCTTCCGCACGGCCGTCTTGTGGCGTACACTCATACCAGGGTCAGACTGGTTCATGGGGGCTCAGGTCCTTCAGCTGTCTGGAACCTTCCCAGACAGCTAGGGAGGCCGACTCCATCGCGCCATCTCAAAGCGCACCGCTTGATCACAGCCTTGAGTGAACCATCTCCTCACGCTCCCCTGACTCCACCATCCCACCACCTGGTTCTTCTGCGTTCCTTCTTTTTAAATAAATGCATTCCTTAAGAGCTAGTGGGTTAGCAAGGGACTTAGCTAGCAAGCTAACACTTTGGTTCTGCAATGGACGTTCGCAACCTGTTCTGAATGACAGACAGGCAGGCAGACAGACAGACAGACAGACAGACAGACAGACAGACTGGCTGTGTACTATAATGGGCTGTATACAGGTATGATACTATATACACTGTATCTCTACCGGTTTAATATTGTGGGCTGTATACAGGTATACTATAATGGGCTGTGTCTCTACAGGTGTACTATAATGGGCTATGTCTCTACAGGTGTACTATAATGGGCTGTGTCTCTACAGGTGTACTATAATGGGCTGTGTCTCTACAGGTGTACTATAATGGGGTGTGTCTCTACAGGTGTACAATAATGGGCTGTGTCTCTACAGGTGTACTATAATGGGCTGTGTCTCAACAGGTGTACTATAATGGGCTGTGTACACTGCAAGGATAAGGACAAGCTGACCCCAGCTGAAAGCGTTTTGCCTCCGAGCGCCTCGTATGGTTATCGGGCGGAGCCTTGTTATGGGGCGGAGCCTAGCGCCTACCCCAGCCTCGGAGGTGGAGCCATCCCCGACTACAACTACCACCCCCCCATCGGGCCGGTCTTTGGGGGGGTCACCCCCTCCATGCACACAAGCACCCTGCAGTCTAGAGGAGGCACAGGTGAGGTGGTCACCATGGTTACGCTCAACACAGGTGAGGTGGTCACCATGGTTACGCTCAACACAGGTGAGGTGGTCACTAGGGTCACGCTCAACACAGGTGAGGTGGTCACTAGGGTCACGCCCAACACAGGTGAGGTGGTCACCATGGTAACGCTCAACACAGGTGAGGTGGTCACCATGGTCACCCTCAACACAGGTGAGGTGGTCACCATGGTTACGCTCAACACAGGTGAGGTGGTCACTAGGGTCACGCTCAACACAGGTGAGGTGGTCACCATGGTTACGCTCAACACAGGGGAGGTGGTCACTAGGGTCACGCCCAACACAGGTGAGGTGGTCACCATGGTTACGCTCAACACAGGGGAGGTGGTCACGCCCAACACAGGTGAGGTGGTCACCATGGTTACTTGAAGTACATCTGTTAACACTTAGGTATTCTAGAGAAAGAAAAGGTGCAAACTATTACAGCTACTCCAGAACTGAACAGTATTCACTCTCCATCACATCACAAGTGATGTGATGGTTCCCTGCGGTGAGGGTTAGTGGTAACTGAACTGTTCTTTAGCAGGAATGATGTGATGGTTCCCTGCGGTGAGGGTTAGTGGTAACTGAACTGTTCTTTAGCAGGAATGATGTGATGGTTCCCTGCGGTGAGGGTTAGTGGTAACTGAACTGTTCTTTAGCAGGAATGATGTGATGGTTCCCTGCGGTGAGGGTTAGTGGTAACTGAACTGTTCTTTAGCAGGAGTGATGTGATGGTTCCCTGCGGTGAGGGTTAGTGGTAACTGAACTGTTCTTTAGCAGGAGTGATGTATATGGTTCCCTGGGTGAGGGTAAGCAGTAACTGAACTGTTCTTTAGCAGGAGTGACGCTCTTCGTGGCGCTGTACGACTACGACTCTCGCACTGAAGACGATCTGAGCTTCATGAAAGGAGAGAAGTTCCAGATCACCAACAGCACGTACGTCAGCTGCTAGCCTGTTAGCCTGATGTAGCATGTACCTTAGCTCTTTGCCTGTTAGCCGGATGTAGCATGTACATTAGCTGTTAGCCTGGCCTAGAACGTACATTAGCTGTTAGCCTGGCCTAGAACGTACATTAGCTGTTAGCCTGTTAGCCTGGCATAGTATGTACTTTAGCTGTTAGTTTGTTAGCCTGATGTAGCACGTACATTAGCTGTTAGCTTGGAATACCACATACGTTAGCTGATAGCCTGTTAGCCTGACGTATCATGTACGTTCTGCATTAGTATGTTAGCCTGATATAGCATGTACACTAGCTGTTAGCCTGACAGAGCATGTACGTTAGCCTTTAGTCTTTTCTCTCTCTCTCTCTCCAGTGAGGGTGATTGGTGGGAGGCTCGGTCTCTCTCTACCGGGGGTAGCGGTTACATCCCCAGTAACTACGTCGCCCCCGTCAACTCCATACAGGCTGAGGAGTAAGACACTGTGTGTGCGTGTGTATGCATGCGTGTGTGTGTGTGTGTGTGTGTCTGTGTCTGTGTGTGTGTGTGTGTGTGTGTGTGTGTGTGTGTGTGTGTACAATCACACCAGCTATGATGTCATGATGATGTAATGCTGTAAGCTGCAAGGACAAACTGAGTGTGAGATGGAAAGCCTGCATGTGCTGCAGAGGTTATGTCTTGTACCCCAACGTGTGTGTGTGTAGCTGGTTCTTTGGGAAGCTGAGTCGTAAGGACACTGAGAGGCGGCTGCTGTCCACCGGAAACCTCAGAGGAACCTACCTGGTCCGGGAGAGTGAGACCACCCCGGGTACACATACACACACGCACAGGCACACAAACGCACACACGCACACGCAGACACGCACACGCACACACACACTAAGACACAAACATACACACACGCACACACACAAGAGATGGCTAAGTTGAGGTCTTAGGTTGGTGATGAGTTGGTAAGTGTCACTGGGGTAAGGGTTCAGGGTTAGGGGTGTGGGTTTAAGGGTTAGGGTTAAAGGTTAAAGGTTAAAGGTTATTGATCTATGTCTCTGCCCTCCAGGTACGTTCTCTCTGTCCATCAGGGACTGGGATGATGTCAAAGGTGACCACGTGAAGCACTATAAGATCCGCCAGCTGGACAGTGGGGGGTATTACATCACCACGCGCGCCCAGTTCCACACTCTGCAGCAGCTTGTGCTCCACTACTCAGGTACCAGCCAATCACATCGCTGGAATACACAGCCCAATCACATGATAGCACAGCTGCACTACTCAGGTACCAGCCAATCACATCGCTAGAATACACAGCCCAATCACATGATAGCACAGCTGCACTACTCAGGTACCAGCCAATCACATCGCTAGAATACACAGCCCAATCACATGATAGCACAGCTGCACTACTCAGGTACCAGCCAATCACATCGCTGGAATACACAGCCCAATCACATGACAGCACAGAACGCCAGCAGCTATGTTTTATGAGTAGCACGTTCAAAGTGTGTAATGGTTTTATTGATAGTTTCCAAATATAACTGATATTTGTGGTCTTGGAGCCCAGACCCTCTTTTTGGAAGATCATGATGTTGGTCGTCTTCAGGGTGACTGTGAGGGCCCAGGTCCTACAGAACCTGTTTAGTTCGTCCAGGTGTTGCTGAAGCCCTCCATGGGTTGGGGACAGTAGGACCACATCATCTGCATTTAAAAGGCATTTAACCTGTGTGTCGTGTAGATTGATACCAGGAGCTGTAGATATTTCCAGTGTTTAGGCTCACTCTTTCTCTCTCTCTCTCTCTCGCACTTACTCTTGCTCTCTCTTACGCTCACTTTTTCTCTTTCTCTGTATCTCTCACAGTTACTCTCTCTGTCTCTCTGTCTCTCTTACTCTCTCTATCACTGTCTCTCTCTTTCTCTCCTCTTCTTTCTTTTTATCTCTCTTTCTTTTTCATAAAATCAATGATATAGATTAGATATAGGTACACGCACAGTTTCCTGGTTTGGATGTTTTATTCTGCAGCTTCCATATGTTCTGCTGCAAGACTTCACACCTGCTCTTCACTCTACACTCTGCTAACCCTGCTCTTCACTCTACACTCTGCTAACCCTGCTCTTCACTCTACACTATGCTAACCCTGCTCTTCACTCTACACTCTGCTAACCCTGCTCTTCACTCTACACTATGCTAACCCTGCTCTTCACTCTACACTCTGCTAACCTTAACCCTGCTCTTCACTCTACACTCTGCTAACCTTAACCCTGCTCTTCACTCTACACTCTGCTAACCTTAACCCTGCTCTTCACTCTACACTCTGCTAACCTTAACCCTGCTCTTCACTCTACACTCTGCTAACCCTGCTCTTCACTCTACACTCTGCTAACCTTAACCCTGCTCTTCACTCTACACTCTGCTAACCCTGCTCTTCACTCTGCACTCGGCTAACCCTGCTCTTCACTCTACACTTTGCTAACCCTGCTCTTCACTCTGCACTCTACTAACCTAAACCCTGCTCTTCACTCTGCACTCTGCTAACCTTAACCCTGCTCTTCACTCTGCACTCTGCTAACCCTGCTCTTCACTCTGCACTCGGCTAACCCTGCTCTTCACTCTACACTTTGCTAACCCTGCTCTTCACTCTGCACTCTACTAACCTAAACCCTGCTCTTCACTCTGCACTCTACTAACCTAAACCCTGCTCTTCACTCTGCACTCTGCTAACCCTGCTCTTCACTCTGCTAACCCCAACCCTGCTCATCACCTCATTCTCTTCTGTCTGTCTCTCCCCCCCTCCGTCTATCTCCCTGTCTGTCTCCTTCTGTCTATCTCTCTCCCCCTCTGCCTGTCTGTCACTCCCTCTCTCCCTGCCTGCCTCTCTCTCTCGCTCCCTCTCTCCTTGCCCGTCTGTCTGTCTGTCTCTCTCCCTGCCTGTCTGTCTGCCGGTCTCAGAGCGCGCGGCGGGTCTGTGTTACCGTCTGGTGGTCCCGGGTTATAAAGGGACCCCCCGTCTCAGCGACCTGTCTGTGAAGACCCGGGACGTGTGGGAGATCCCGCGCCCTTCGCTGCTGCTCCTCAGGCGGCTGGGGAACGGGCAGTTTGGGGAGGTTTGGATGGGTAGGCACCCCCACCCCCCCCCCACCCCACCCCCACGGCACCCGGGGGGCACCGGGACCACAGACAGAGACCCTGGCTCCACCCTAAAACACCTAGTTTAATAGTTCAAGAAGCACTGGTCAAGAGGAACCGAAGCGTTGAGGAAGTTGTGGAGTCCGGGTGTCTGTTGCTCCCGCGATGGCTGCCCTGGTGCTGAAACTGCATGTTCCCTCGGTAACACCTCTCTCTCTCTCTCTCTCTCTCTCTCTCTCTCTCTCTCTCTCTCTCTCTCTCTCTCTCTCTCTCTCTCTCTCTCTCTCTCTCTCTCTCTCTCTCTCTCTCTCTCTCTCTCTCTCTCTCTCTCTCTCTCTCTCTCTCTCTCTCTATCTATCCCTTACGTCTTCCTCCCCCCCTGTAGAGAGTGCAGATGGGTTGTGTTATAATCTGACCGGTGTGTGTGTGAGTGGAACTCCGGACACTGTGGGTTTGACCCATGATGCCTGGGAAGTAAGCCGGGCTTCGCTGGAGCTGGAGCTCAAACTAGGGGCGGGGTGTTTTGCTGATGTCTGGTTTGGTAAGACAAACAAACCAACTACCTTCTCTCCTCCTTTATTCTGATCTTATTATGTTTCATACTAGTTATATTTACAACATCTATAGAAATGTATACTCCATTTTCTCTTAAAGCTGTTTGTATTCAGGCAACCCAGCTGTTCCACTTATGAAGTATACTGTTGTCTGAAACCCCTCAACCTATCCTAACCCTAACCCTACCCCAGTCCTCATAACCCTAACCCTACCCCAGACCTCATAACCCTTACCCCCCTCAGTCCTCAAAACCCTAACCCTACCCCAGTCCTCATAACCCTTACCCCCCCAGTCCTCATAACCCTAACCCTACCCCAGTCCTCATAACCCTAACCCTACCCCAGTCCTCATAACCCTAACCCTACCCCAGTCCTCATAACCCTACCCCAGTCCTCATAAACCTAACCCTACCCCAGTCCTCATAACCCTAACCCTACCCCAGTCCTCATAACCCTACCCCAGTCCTCATAACCCTACCCCAGTCCTCATAACCCTAACCCTACCCCAGTCCTCATAACCCTACCCCAGTCCTCATAACCCTACCCCAGTCCTCATAACCCTAACCCTACCCCAGTCCTCATAACCCTAACCCCCCCAGTCCTCATAACCCTAACCCTACCCCAGTCCTCATAACCCTAACCCTACCCCAGTCCTCATAACCCTAACCCCCCCAGTCCTCATAACCCTTACCCCCCTCAGTCCTCAAAACCCTAACCCTACCCCATTCCTCATAACCCTAACCCTACCCCAGTCCTCATAACCCTAACCCTACCCCAGTCCTCATAACCCTAACCCTACCCCAGTCCTCATAACCCTAACCCTACCCCAGTCCTCATAACCCTAACCCTACCCCAGTCCTCATAACCCTAACCCTACCCCTGTCCTCATAACCCTAACCCTACCCCAGTCCTCATAACCCTAACCCCCCCAGTCCTCATAACCCTTACCCCCCTCAGTCCTCAAAACCCTAACCCTACCCCAGTCCTCATAACCCTAACCCTACCCCAGTCCTCATAACCCTAACCCTACCCCAGTCCTCATAACCCTAACCCTACCCCAGTCCTCATAACCCTAACCCCCCAGTCCTCATAACCCTTACCCCCCTCAGTCCTCAAAACCCTAACCCTACCCCAGTCCTCATAACCCTAACCCTACCCCAGTCCTCATAACCCTAACCCTACCCCAGTCCTCATAACCCTAACCCTACCCCAGTCCTCATAACCCTAACCCTACCCCAGTCCCCCCGAGGATAAATCACTCTTCTCCGTCAGCACATATGCAAGGTTACTATACACCAACTGCTTTTCAGTAGTGTATTTGAATGATGTAGCTACATCTTTTTCACATGCATGAATTGCTTTTTCCAAATATTTACAATGGAGCAGTCTCAGGAGACCGTTTCCAGATTTGCTCGTTGGTTCATGTTCATTTGTGGTCAGAAACGAACATTCTCCCCCACTGTGTAACAATGAACATGCCGCAGAAGTAGAAATGCTAATTCTAACCCTAACCAACGCAGGCAGCTCAGCAAAGATCTGCGTTGTGTCTGTGAGTTGTGAGGTGGTCACCATGGTTACGCTCAACACAGGTGAGGTGGTCACCAAGGTCACGCTCAACACAGGTGAGGTGGTCACTAAGGTCACGCTCAACACAGGTGAGGCGGTCACCATGGTTACATGGTTACTTTGCAAACGTGCTGCACGCAGAACTGTGAATTCAGCTCAGCCCTAACCCCACCCCGGTCCGCTCACACTAATCCTGGGGTGTGCTGTTGTGCTATTAGGTGTTGAGTTGTGTTGGCTAAAGCTGTTTGTCCTGCGGTGTGCAGGGATGTGGAACGGGACCACCAAGGTGGCGGTGAAGACCCTGAAGCCAGGCACCATGTCCCCTGAGTCCTTCCTGGAGGAGGCTCAGATCATGAAGAAGCTCCGCCACGACAAGCTGGTGCAGCTGTATGCCGTGGTGTCAGAGGAGCCCATCTACATCGTCACAGAGTACATGGGCAAAGGTACCCTACCCATGACCCATGACCCCTGACAATAACTCCTTACCCCTAACAATAACCCCTTACCCCAAACAAAAACCCTTAACAAAAACCCTCTACATTGTCATTTTTTTTCATATCTTGCCCAGCCTTATAATATAATAGAATATAATGTCTAGAATATATCATAGTATATAGAATAATTATATCATAATCAATTAAATAATAAGTGTGTGTGTGTGTGTGTGTGTGTGTGTGTGTGTGTGTGTGTGTGTGTGTGTGTGTGTGTGTGTGTGTGTGTGTGTGTGTGTGTGTGTGTGTGTGTGTGTGTGTGTGTGTGTGTGTGTGTGTGTAGGAAGCCTGCTGGACTTCTTGAAGGGCGTAGAAGGTCGAGGACTGAAGCTCCCCAACCTGGTGGATATGGCTGCTCAGGTACAACGTATATATGTTGCTAGGGGGCAGCAGGCATGGTCTACATAGAGATGAGGAACTACAATGTGTGGTTACTAGGTAACAGTGTGGTTGCTAGGTGGCAACAGGCATGGCCTACATAGAGAGGATGAACTACATTGTGTGGTTGCTAGGTAAGAGTTTGGTTGCTAGGAGGCAGCAGGCATGGCCTACATAGAGAGGATGAACTACAATGTGTGGTTACTAGGTAACAGTGTGGTTGCTAGGTGGCAACAGGCATGGCCTACAGAGAGGATGAACTACATTGCGTGGTTGCTAGGTAAGAGTTTGGTTGCTAGGTGGCAGCAGGCATGGCCTACATAGAGAGGATGAACTACAGTGTGTGGTTGCTAGGTAACAGTGTGGTTGCTAGGTAACAGTGTGATTGCTAGGTGGCAGCAGGCATGGCCTATATAGAGAGGATGAACTACAGTGTTTGCTAGGTAACAGTGTGGTTGCTAGGTAACAGTGTGGTTGCTAGGTGGCAACAGGCATGGCCTACATAGAGGATGAACTACATTGTGTGGTTGCTAGCTAAGAGTTTGGTTGCTAGGTGGCAGCAGGCATGGCCTACATAGAGAGGATGAACTACGGTGTGTGGTTGCTAGGTAACAGTGTGGTTGCTAGGTAACAGTGTGATTGCTAGGTGGCAGCAGGCATGGCCTATATAGAGGATGAACTACAGTGTGTGGTTGCTAGGTAACAGTGTGATTGCTAGGTGGCAGCAGGCATGGCCTATATAGAGAGGATGAACTACAGTGTGTGTTTGCTAGGTAACAGTGTTGTTGCTAGGTAACAGTGTGATTGCTAGGTGGCAGCAGGCATGGCCTATATAGAGAGGATGAACTACAGTGTGTGGTTGCTAGGTAACAGTGTGATTGATAGGTGGCAGCAGGCATGGCCTACATAGAGAGGATGAACTACAGTGTGTGGTTGCTAGGTAACAGTGTGATTGATAGGTGGCAGCAGGCATGGCCTACATAGAGAGGATGAACTACAGTGTGTGGTTGCTAGGTAACAGTGTGATTGATAGGTGGCAGCAGGCATGGCCTACATAGAGAGGATGAACTACATCCACAGAGACCTGCGCACCGCTAACATCCTGGTGGGCGACGGCCTGGGTTGTAAGATCGCAGACTTCGGTCTGGCGCGACTCATAGAGGACAACGAATACACCGCACGCCAAGGTACACACACACACACACACACACACACACACACACACACACACACACACACACACACACACACACACACACACACACACACACACACACACACACACACACACACACACACACACACACACACACACACACACACACACACACAAAACTGAAAACTTTTGTGCAATCAGGGCCTGAGCTGTAAGCATTACCAATCCAGTCTAATTATTCCTACAATAACAATAGGTATCCCCAGATACTCCGTTAAATACCTAATTACAGTATAATGTTATTCATAATAATATATTATTATAGTGTAATGTAATTCATAATAATCTAGTTATAGTGTAATGTTATTCATAATAATCTATAATTATAGTGTAATGTTATTCATAATAATCTATAATTATAGTGTAATGTTATTCATAATAATCTATCATTATAGTGTAATGTTATTCATAATAATCTATAATTATAGTGTAATGTTATTCATAATAATCTATAATTATAGTGTAATGTTATTCATAACAAATCAGGAGCCAAGTTTCCCATCAAGTGGACAGCCCCGGAGGCGGCTCTCTACGGTCGCTTCACCATCAAGTCAGACGTCTGGTCCTTCGGCGTCCTACTGACCGAGCTGGTTACTAAGGGACGGGTCCCCTACCCAGGTGAGGAGAGAGCTGGTTACTAAGGGACCGGTACCCTACCCAGGTGAGGAGAGAGCTGGTTACTAAGGGACCGGTACCCTACCCAGGTGAGGAGAGAGCTGGTTACTAAGGGACGGGTCCCTTACCCAGGTGAGGAGAGAGCTGGTTACTAAGGGACCGGTACCCTACCCAGGTGAGGAGAGAGCTGGTTACTAAGGGACCGGTACCCTACCCAGGTGAGGAGAGAGCTGGTTACTAAGGGACCGGTACCCTACCCAGGTGAGGAGAGAGCTGGTTACTAAGGGACCGGTCCCCTACCCAGGTGAGGAGAGAGCTGGTTACTAAGGGACCGGTCCCCTACCCAGGTGAGGAGAGAGCTGGTTACTAAGGGACGGGTCCCCTACCCAGGTGAGGAGAGAGCTGGTTACTAAGGGGCCGGTACCCTACCCAGGTGAGGAGAGAAAAGAGCGAGAGGGAGAAAATAGAGAGACAGACAGAGAGAGATGTTGTGACATTCCATGGTTATGTGTGTTAGTATTATGACTGGTTTGTAAAAGACGTGTGTGTGTGTGTGTGTAGGGATGAACAACAGAGAGGTGCTGGAGCAGGTGGAGAGAGGGTACAGGATGCCCCTCCCTCAGGACTGTCCCCCCTCCCTGTATGATCTGATGATACTGAGCTGGCGGAGTGAGGCGGAGGACAGACCTACCTTTGAGTACCTGCAAGCCTTCCTGGAGGACTACTTCACCGCCACCGAACCCCAGTACCAGCCTGGGGACAACCTGTGACCTGGTCTACCTGGTCCAACCTGGTCCTGGTCTACCTGGTCTCACCTAGACCTGGTCTACCTGGTCTCACCTGGAAATGGTCTACCGGGTCTCACCTGGACCAGGTTTACCTGGTCTCACCTGGACCTGATCTCACCTGGACCCGGTCTACTTGTTTTCACCTGGACCTGGTCTACCTGCTCTTAGCTGGTCTTCTTGGACTTACCTGGACCTGATCTACCTGGTCTTACCTGAACATGTGCTACCTGGTCTCACTTGGTCTACCTGGACCTGGTCTACCTGGTCTCTCTTGGACCTGGACCTGATATCACCTGGTCTACCTGGATCTGGTCTCGCCTGGCCTACCTGGACCTGGTCTCACCTGGTCTGGACCCCACCTAGGCCACTTGAAGCTCCTGTAGACTTACTAGGGAGAGCCCTCTGGAATACCCTGCATGGACGGATGGATGGAGGAAAGGATGGATGAGATAATTAGAGAACTGGTCAGGGTCTGTGTTGGATGTTAATACGACGCTCCTGTCAAAGGAATCTGGACACCAATAGTCATTATTACTATATAAATAATGATGATGACGATTGACGCGTCAAAATTGAAGAGGAAATAGTGTGTATTCGCTTATATTGTTTGGCAGAAGTTTAAGTGTTTTTTTTAATATTTTAAACAAGAATACAGTGACTAATCTATTATGAATCATCATCCAATGTACAAGCTAGCAAACGTGCGTAGCTATTCCGCGAAGCTATCTTACGCACATAGCGAGCCGACGTACAAAACTAGCCTCAGTACGCTGCTAGCCACGGTACGTAGCTTGCCAAAGTATGGAGCTAGCCAAAATAGATACTACATAGCTATCTGAGGTACATAGCTCGCCAGCTTCTGTAGCGATGTAGCATTGGCTGTGTTCCCTAGCTATGTAACAAAAGTACATTTAGTTCCACTATTGTTCGATGAAACAGCTCAGGGGAATAGTTTCGGTTTTATTTGAACCTGTTGCCGCAGGAAGTGATGGGCAGGTCTTCCATCCTAGGGAATTCGTTTTTATATTCTGTAAGTATTCCCAGAGAATGCCCATCAGGGGAGAACCACAGACCAAACTGTGACGGTAGTTTCCTCCATCGTCGGAAGAGGCCACGTCCTGATTGGCCAGGTAGAAACGGACGGTTCTAGAATCTCCGGATGGCTCTAGGAGGTTCTTCGGCCCGTGTATTTAGATGTACAGGTACAAGATTTTATGTGTCAATATTTTACTTTGTTTATTACTTCTTTTTTTTTATAATTACTGTTTTTTTGATCAGGATAAAAACAAACAATAAACATTTTACACTGTTCAAGATGTTAAAGTGTGGGTGTGTGTGTGTAGTTCATACTGTAGTTCTATGATATTATGGTTCTAACATACTGTAGTTCTGTCATTCTTTGGCTATCATAATGTAGTTCTCTATCATATTCTTCTATCATATTGTAGTTCTATCAAACCATGGTACTATGTCGCTGTCTCACTATTGACCAGTAAAGTCTGGAGTAGGCCCCTCCTATATGGCAACGCTATCATCGTTCGTCACGGTTACCCAGCACCATATCACCGACGGTAATGCAGTGGAGGGGCATGTGCAGTGTGCATGCAGTGTGCTGACCCTTACCTCCACATCTGGTTCAACAGCTGGTTCAACATCTGTGAGTATCTGTCTAGCTAGCTATATGTTCTATTCTAGACTCCAAATCTGGATCAACATCTGTGAGTGCATACCCTTCTGTACCATCAGGGCCCTGTTCTGATTTAGTACTATTCTGATTTAGTACTGAACTGATTAAGTAATGATATAGTACTGTACTGATCGAGTACTGTACTTATTTAATATTACTGATTTAGTACTATTCTGATTTAGTACTGTACTGATTAAGTAATGATATAGTACTGTACTGATCGAGTACTGTACTTATTTAATACTACTGATTTAGTACTGTACTGATTTACTACTGATTTATAATATACTGATTTAGTACTGTACTGATTAAGTACTATACGTAGTTAATACTGATCTGATTGAGTGCTGTATTGATTTAATATTGATTTACTACTATACAGATTAGTTGTAACTAACAAAGTTATATTATATTATAAAAATGTATATATATCCATCCATCTATCCATCAGTTAGAAAGATAAACAGATGTCTGTCTTTGGGTGTGTCTGTTCTATTCCATCTGGACATAGGGGCATGGACATGTTACTAAATGGACATGGAGACATGAAGCACATGTCTAAAAGAAATCAGCTGGAATCTATATGTAGTTTTATTTAGTAACTTTAAACATATTGTGGCTCAACTTTAAAACCTATAACCTATAACCTTTAATCGAACTGTAGAAATTCTGAACCGCATCTTTGGTCCACAATTTAACTTTCATTTTTTGAATCATTGATTGTAGAATCAATGATTCCAAGCTGGAAAGTGACTTGAATGGAAAGGATATATATATATATTTAAAGGCAGCTGAAGCGTGACACTATCTTTTTGTTTGTCTTCAGCAGTTTCCGCCATCAGCAACCACTAATGACTTTATTACAGCTGTAAGCATGTGTGCTGCTAGCGTCAATATAGCTGACCACTGTTGCTATATTGACCATTGGTGTTGGCTACTAGAAAACTGAGCGTTAGCCAGGCTGTTAGCATTCAGCGTGTCACCATAATGACCCAGCTAATGGTTTTATTGCAGGTATTAGCATGTGTTCTGTTAGCTTCTAGATAGCTCAGCATTAGCTAGGCTGTTGTGACCCAGCTAATGGTTTTATTGCAGGTGTTAGCATGCCTTAACGGGTAGTGACTCATCATGGAGGACACCAGCACAGCCATCTTCATCACCATTCAGAAGTTCTACTACCCCTTGCTATGCATTATGGGTATCCCAGGTTGGTCAGACAACTTGCCTTTCTCACAAAATCGTTACTAAATGTCTTTTGATTCCATTTATCTAAAATGATGACGTATTTTTCATCAGTACAAGCTTGTGTTGCTTGTAATGTTATTCTTTGTGCTGGGGTTACAAACTCAAAACAACTCCTTCCTCCTCTCTGTACTCTAACCCTCTTAACTGACCCCTCTTACCCTAACCCTCTCCCTCTAACCCTAACCCCCTCTCCCTCTAACCCTAACCCCCTAACCCTCTTACCCTAAACCCCTTGAACTCTAACCCTGACCCCCTAACCCCCTAACACTCTTACCCTAAACCCCTTGAACTCTAACCCTGACCCCCTCTCCCTCTATCCCTAACCCCCTAACCCTCTTACCCTAAACCCCTTGAGCTCTAACTCTGACCCCCTAACCCCCTAACCCTCTACCCTAAACCCCTTGAACTCTAACCCTGACCCCTCTCCCTCTATCCCTAACCCCCTAACCCTCTTACCCTAAACCCCTTGAGCTCTAACTCTGACCCCCTAACCCCCTAACACTCCTACCCTAAACCCCTTGAACTCTAACCCTGACCCCCTAACCCCCTAACACTCTTACCCTAAACCCCTTGAACTCTAACCCTGACCCCCTAACCCTAGCCAACCTGGTCACCTTCTACCTGATATTCGTCCGGAGGTGTGGAATGTCGGACACAGCCGTGGTCTACCTCAGCTGCCTGGCTGTGGTGGACTCCCTCTACCTGGTGTGGGTGATCCTGGTGGACCTCACCCTCACCTTCTGGCTCCTGCAGCCCTTTTGGCACTCCTACCCCTGGTGTGGGATCCTGGCCTTTCTGCAGTACGGGGCCCTCTACAGCTCCTCCTGGGTGGTGGTGGTCTTCACCATCGAGCGTTACGTGGCGTTCAGCAGCACCGCCGCCGTGCGCCACCTTTCCCACGCTCGCATCCCCAAGATGACCTGCGTGGGCGTGGTGACGCTGTCCCACCTGGCGTCCGTGCCGATGGCCTGGATCAACATGGTGACGCCAGTCAACTTCACGGTGGACGGGGCCAACGTCACGCTGCCGCGGTGCCGGTACCGGGACGAGACGTACTCCACGGCGCTGGTGTGGATCACCAGCGTCCTCTCTGGCGGCGTCCCCATCGTCCTCCTCATCATCTTCAACTACCTGATCGGCTACCACCTGGGCCGCGCCAGCCGCCTCTTCACCCGGGAGCAGCAGAGGGTGATGAGCGGTCGGACCACCCGGGGTCTTGTCCGCAGGTCCATCCTGCTCCTCGGGACCGTCTCCGTGGCCTTCGTGGCGCTGAGCCTGCCTCGCTTCATCACCTACTGCATGCTGCGCACCGTCTACAACACCCCCGCCTTCGACCGCAACGACTACCGCCTGCCCATCAACGTAGCGGGGGACCTGGCCAACATGCTCCAGAACCTCAACTCCACCACCAACTTCCTGCTCTACTGCATGGTCAGCCGCCGCTTCCGCCTGGAGCTGCTGAAGCTGCTGCGGTGCAGACGGCCAGCGGGCGAGCACAGCTCTGTCCTTTCAAACACCACCCTGAAGGTCATCACCCTCCCCCAACCCAGTAACCTGCCCCTGGCAGGCTCAGGGGTCATGGTGCTCACCAACCTGCAGCACAACTAGGATTAACCCTAACCCATGCAGGAACCAGGACTAACCCTAACCCAGGACTAACCCTAACCCATACAAGAACCAGGACTAACACTAACCCAAACCCATACAGGAACCAGGACTAACAATAACCCAGGACTAACCCTAACCCATACAAGAACCAGGACTAACCCAGGACTAACCCAAACCCATACAGGAACCAGGACTAACAATAACCCATACAGGAACCAGGACTAAGCCTAACCCAGGACTAACCCTAACCCATACAAGAACCAGGACTAACCCAGGACTAACCCAAACCCATACAAGAACCAGGACTAACCCTTACCCAACCAGGACTTAACCAGATTCAGGGTTAGACCAGAGCGAAACCAGAATCCGAACTAAACCATAAGCAGGACTAAACTAGAACTAAACCAGAACCAGGGCTAAACAGGACTAAACCAGGACCAGGACTAAACCAGGACTAAACTAGAACTAAACCAGAACCAGGACTAAACTAGAACTAAACCAGGACCAGGACTAAACTAGAACCAAACCAGGACCAGGACTAAACCAGAACCAGGACTAAACTAGAACTAAACCAGGACCAGGACTAAACTAGAACTAAACCAGAACCAGGACTAAACTAGAACTAAACCAGGACCAGGACTAAACCAGAACCAGGACTAAACTAGAACTAAACCAGGACCAGGACTAAACTAGAACTAAACCAGGACTAAACTAGAACTAAACCAGGACCAGGACTAAACCAGAACCAGGACTAAACCAGAACCAGGACTAAACTAGAACTAAACCAGGACCAGGACTAAACCAGAACCAGGACTAAACTAGAACTAAACCAGAACCAGGGCTAAACTAGAACTAAACCAGAACCAGGACTAAACTAGAACTAAACCAGGACCAGGACTAAACCAGAACCAGGACTAAACTAGAACTAAACCAGGACCAGGACTAAACCAGAACCAGGACTAAACTAGAACTAAACCAGGACCAGGACTAAACTAGAACCAGGACTAAACTAGAACTAAACCAGGACCAGGACTAAACTAGAACTAAACCAGGACCAGGACTAAACTAGAACTAAACCAGGACCAGGACTAAACCAGAACCAGGACTAAACCAGGACCAACAGCAGAGTGTTGTTTTTAATCTTTATAAAGGTCTTCTGATGAGACAACACCTGAATACATCTAAATGTTGAGTACTAGTCAAACATTTGTAACCTTTTCCATCTTTCCTTTTTATTGTCATTTGCATTATTTTGATTATTTTATTATTAGTACATTCAGTATTTTAATTTTTGTTTCGTATCTGCTTATTAGCTTATTCAGCATAGTACTGTTATGATTCTGTGACATCACTGGCAGAGAAAAACTGCAAAAAAAAAATAAACTGAAAGCTTATTGGCTGACTTGGACACCACACCTCACCTTATTTGCATAAAACCTTTCTTCCTGAACGAAGCTTTGGGAGTTTGCTTCCTGGCAGACCAGAACAGGTTGGACCAGCCGACCGCAGGTGAGCTGCAAAATGTGACACAGATCTCTTATTCTTTATATCCGTACAAAAAGAGGCTTGATTTAATGGTTTAGAGGGCAGGTAGTTTTGATCAGTGGTCCGGATCGGCTGGCCGCTGTGTCGATAGGAGCCCAGCACGCCTGTGATCCAGATACTCCCAGATGTAAGTGTTTGTCTAGAAGGGGTTCAAGTCTCCGTTCCTAACACGTTTAGTTCAAGCGTAGTTCAAGAGGATTGAACGTGCCTTGTAGACATACAGTGGATGGTTTAATATGTGGCTCTATACCCTGTTAATATGTAACCTGACTGTGTTTTTATTTTCTGGCGCTCAGCCACACCGTCACGTCCTGCCGGCCAATGGAGTCTTTCAGAGGTAAAGCGTTTTCAAACTTGTCGACTAACCTGACGCTTACATTTGTCACTGGGATTCCAAGTATTTTAAAACCTCTTCATGCAAATCCTCACTATCGCTGCTATGTGTTCCCCCTAGGGAACACATAGTAAGCAAGTAGTAAGCAAGTAGAGGGATAGGGCTAGTAGAGGGTTAGGGCTAGTAGAGGGTTAGGGCTAGTAGAGGGATAGGGCTAGTAGAGGGTTAGGGCTAGTAGAGGGTTAGGGCTAGTAGAGGGTTAGGGCTAGTAGAGGGATAGGGCTAGTAGAGGGATAGGGCTAGTAGAGGGTTAGGGCTAGTAGAGGGATAGGGCTAGTAGAGGGATAGGGCTAGTAGAGGGATAGGGCTAGTAGAGGGTTAGGGCTAGTAGAGGGATAGGGCTAGTAGAGGGATAGGGCTAGTAGAGGGTTAGGGCTAGTAGAGGGATAGGGGATAGTAGAGGGATAGGGCTAGTAGAGGGTTAGGGCTAGTAGAGGGATAGGGCTAGTACAGGGTTAGGGCTAGTAGAGGGATAGGGCTAGTAGAGGGATAGGGCTAGTAGAGGGTTAGGGCTAGTACAGGGTTAGGGCTAGTAGAGGGATAGGGCTAGTAGAGGGTTAGGGCTAGTAAAGGGATAGGGCTAGTACAGGGTTAGGGTTAAAGGTAAAGGCTAAGGGTTGGGCGTTGTGTCAATGTGAGGAGAGGTGATACAAATAGAGTTGTCTTGAACAGGACCCTGCCCTCATTGGAGCATTCCAGTGGAGACGGACGAGTCGATGACATCAGGCCTGGAGGCCGCCTGGCTTCCTTCCTGTCAGCACTGTTATGATGAGGACGCCTCTACAGTAGAGCCCCGCCCCCAGGGGTCACAGATTTCCCAGGAGTCACAGCGTCACCATGGGATACGGGGTCACCCCCGGTCAGGGGGTCACCAGAGCTGGGAAGACCAACATGGAGGTTCATCAGGACTGTGGCCCCAGGAGTGCTCTGTCGAGGGGACTGGGAACCTGGAGCCTCCCCTCCCCCTTGTATCTGACTCCTTCCTCCCCCACCGCGGTGGCATTGACTCACTTGCCTACAAAATATTATTAGCTACAGAAAATAAAGGTGGAACGCTTTGACTATTGTAATAATGTTCTGAAGAGTAATAAGAGAAAATATGACTGAAACATCTTCCTCCACAGGAATGGCAGTCGGTGCTCCACGGAATGGGGGGTGCGCATGCCAGACGCCAGCCCATAATAACTACGTCTATAACCACCAGCACTGGTACACCTTACTCACCCCAGTACAGCTGGTACAGTCCCAGTTCTGGAGTAATTCAACTGTGGCTATAGCTGTTTTATTTAGGGCCTCATGTCTGTTGTGATGCTTCTGAGCAGGCCCCCTCCCAGGGACAGCCCCGCCAGGCCTGTGGCGCCCCCTGGTGGTGTGATGGGTGAGGTCAGCGTCATGACATCATACCCTGCAGGGCCGCCGCCAGGGGACAGGACCCAGGAGATCAGACGGACCATCAGCCTGCCGGAGGAGTGCAGTAATACATACACACACGCACACACGTTAGACACTCAAAGCGTGATGTGAATGTGTGTGTGTGTGTGTGTTCTGTAACGTGTGTGTTTGTAACTAACATGTGTGTGTGTGTGCATGTAAGAAACACCTGTGTGAACGTGTGTAACGCGTGTAAGTGTCTTTGTATGTGTGTGTTCTATAAGGTAGATGTGTGTGTGTTTGTGTGTGTGTGACTGTGTTAACGCCTGTGTGTGTAAGTAATTTGTGTGGGTGTGTGTAACAGGGAATGTCTTCATAACCTACTCGATAGACACCGCGAGGGAGATGATTCCCTTCAGCAAGTTCCTCTCTGACCAGGGATTCAAACCTGCGGTACGTCACCCCAACCCAACCCCTAACTAACCCTAAACCCCTGACCCCTTACCCTAACTAACCCTCAACTCCTGACCCCTAACTAACCATCAACCCCTGACCCCTAACTAACCCTCAACTCCTGACCCCTAACTAACCCTCAACCCCTGACCCCTAACTAACCCTCAACCCCTGACCCCTAACTAACCATCAGCCCCTGACCCCTTAACCCCTTACCCTTACCAACCCTTAACCCTAACCCCTAATTAACCCCTGACCCCTAACCCTAACTAATCCTTAACCCCTAACACTTTCTAACCCTTTCTAACCCTAACCCTATGACCCCTAACTAACCATTAACCACTAACTAACCCAGTACCCCTATAGTTTGACCTAGTACCAATGCATCAAGACCTCCATAGTTTGACCTAGTCCAATGGGATTATAACCCCATAGTTTGACCTAGTCCAATGGGATTATAACCCCGTAGTTTGACCTAGTCCAATGGGATTATAACCCCGTAGTTTGACCTAGTCCAAGGGGATCAGGACACCATAGTTTGACCTAGTCCAAGGGGATCAGGACCCCATAGTTTGACCTAGTTTAAGGAGATCAGGACCTCATAGTCTGACCTAGTTTAAGGGGTTCAGGACCTCCATAGTTTGGCCTAGTTTAAGGGGTTCAGGACCTCAGTTTTACCTAGTTTAAGGGGATCAGGACCCCATAGTTTGACCTAGTTTAAGGGGATCAGGACCTCAGTTTGACCTAGTTTAAGGGGATCAGGACCCCATAGTTTGACCTAGTTTAAGGGGATCAGGACCTCAGTTTGACCTAGTTTAAGGGGATCAGGAACCCTCCAACTGTGTGTTCTGTGTTGTCACCAGATTGATATCTTTGATAATCCGGTCAGAAGGATGGACATCACCAGATGGATGGACAGCTACCTGAACAATGTGAGTTACGCTGCTAGGATCAGGTTAGGGTCAACGTTAGGTTAGGGTCAGGTTTAGGTTAGGGTCAGTGTTAGGTTAGGGTCAGAGCTGGGTTAGGGTCAGCGTTAGGGTCTGAGTTAGGTTAGGGTCAGAATTAGGTAAGGGTGAGAATTAGGTTAGGTTTAGCGTTAGGTTAGGGTCAGGGTTAAAGTCTCTGCAAGTAAAGGGTTAGGCTTCAGGACACCAGTACTTGGAGGAAGTCCAAGCTATTTTTACATCAATAATATCCATGCTCAAAAAGGTTAGCCATTTAAAAAGTATTTGACCCATCAAGGTAAAATGTCTGTAATGCTACACTAAAAACCTCCATCTCCCACAGGCTCACCTGGGAAGTTGAGGTGGCAGGTTGAGGTTTGAACTGACTGAGCGGCTGCTTTGTTCCAGAAATCTGTGTTGATCATCGTGGTCATCAGCCCCAAATACAAGGAAGACGTGGAGGGAGAAGGAGACGATGAACACGGTCTCCACACCAAATACATCCATAGCCAGGTGAGTTCTCTAAACCAAGTAAACTAAACCCCCTAACCAAGTAGACTAAACCCCCTACCCACTGACCAAGTAGACTAAACCCCCTACCCACTGACCAAGTAGACTAAACCCCCTGCCCACTGACCAAGTAGACTAAACCCCCTGCCCACTGACCAAGTAGACTAAACCCCCTACCCACTGACCAAGTAGACTAAACCCCCTACCCACTGACCAAGTAGACTAAACCCCCTACCCACTGACCAAGTAGACTAAACCCACTGACCAAGTAGACTAAACCCCCTGCCCACTGACCAAGTAGACTAAACCCCCTGCCCACTGACCAAGTAGACTAAACCCCCTACCCACTGACCAAGTAGACTAAACCCCCTGCCCACTGACCAAGTAGACTATCCTCTGTGGTGTGGTTGAAACATCTCCTACTAGGATAATGAAGAGGTGGTGTGGTTGAAATATCTCCTACTAGCATAATGAAGAGGTGGTGTGCATAGTGAAGGCGGTTAAGCAGATAATGTGGTGCTGACTGTCTCTTCCTGGTTCAGATCCAGAATGAGTTCATCAGACAAGGCTCCCTGAACTTCAGACTGGTCCCAGTGCTCTTCCCCTCCGCTATCAAGGTAAGTAATACGCACAGTGGCAGTGTTGTTACCATGGTGAGTGTTGTTGCCATGGTGACAGTGTTGTTGCCATGGGGACAGTGATGTTGCTATGGTGACAGTGATGTTGCCATGGGGACAATGTTGTTGCTATGGTGACAGTGGTGTTGCTATGAGCACAGTGTTGTTGCTATGGTCAGTGTTGTTGCTATGGTGACAGTGTGGTTGCCATGGGGACAGTGTTGTTGCTATGAGGACAGTGATGTTGCTATGGTGACAGTGTGGTTGCTATGGTGACAGTGTTGTTCCTGTGGTGACGGTGTTGTGTTGCAGAATAAGCACGTTCCCAGCTGGCTGCTGAACACCCGGGTCTACCGATGGCCTCAGGACACCCAGGACCTCCTGCTGCGCCTCCTCCGAGAGGAGCGCTACATCACCCCCACTCTGGCCAGGGACCTCACACTCACTGTCAGACCCCTCTGACCTCATCCTCCTGACCTCACCTTTGACCTCACGCCTCCGACTCCACCTCTCTGACCTCACCCTCCGACCCCACCTCTCTGACCTCACCCTCCGACCCCACCTCTCTGACCTCATCCTGGCCTCACCCTTCTGTCCTCACCCTCACTGTCAGATCTCTGTAACTTAATTAAATTAGTTTATACCAGCTATCATTTCGACATCCACGTGTTTCTGATTTCTGTAAATACCCTTGTGTTCCGTAAACTTCGACTTCATGTGTGTGAAGTAATACAGGTGTCACCAGGTGGCAGTGTGTCCTAGCTGGCTCCATATTGTTATTTAGTTGGACTTCTCCATCCATCCAGAACACAACACATCTCATCCAGACAGGACACATTAAAAAACATTTACATAAAAACACAACAGATGCGACATTACTTTAAAAGGAGCATCAAGTAATGCATCGTGAGGACAGAATCAGGGTTAAATATACTTAAAATGATGTGTGCTGGGGTAGCAAGCTGGCTTCAGAAAGTCGCTGTCCTTACTGATTACGATATTTTATGGTTACGGGGACAAATTACTTGTATCCATGTTTTTCTTTGCGCAGGGGACTCTGTACCTTCGCCCTGAGGACAGAAGTGGAAGTGATGGTTTACGGGATGGCTGCGGTCAGCTAAGATTTGGCCACTTAAGCACAAAGCTGGTTTGATGAGCAGCCTATGCACTGCCCAGATTAACTCCCGAAAGCTTTGTCTTGGTGCTCGAAACTGGAGACCATGACAGTTTTTTTAATAATATCACTATAATAACCATCATGATGTAGCCTTAAATAAAATAGACAACGTCAACACATACTACAATTGTATTTCTCCTTGTTACCTTCTTTTCAGGAACTGCTTTGTCAATACGGCGCTACTGAAGTTCAATTATACACCGTTATCCTGCATGGCTTCTATAGTTAAAAAAACAGACCATAATCCTATTTTATACTGTACTAATAGTAGTCGGTGTCCATTTAAACCAGGATTATACGGGAGGGTTGTAGGCCCTCGTGAATATGGACAACCAGGAGCTACCGGGAGCATCCCCGGCGCTGAGCAGCTTTTATTTTGAAACTCTGTAGGGGTTGCTTCGCTGTGAATGACGGAGAGAGCCGAGGACTAACGGAGAGACCCGACTAGCGAGCAGAAGATACGACCAGACCGAGCAGGGAGGAACCACAGCAAGATTAGGATATTTCATTGTATGGATTATTAATTATTAATTGTACGGATAAACTTGTATTGTATTGCTTTACATTCTGCGGTGGCGAGACGGAGACGTGACAGCTCTTCTGTTACCTGAATGTGATGGAAATCACGCCGACTGTACCGTTGTGTTGATGTTGTCAACAAGAGACACAGCACCCCGGCTAGCCAGCCAGCTAGCACCCCGGCTAGCCAGCCAACAAGCCGCCCGGCTGGACGGCCAGCTAGCCGCGTCCCTAACCCAGTCCCCGTTGCTGTGTTAGCTTAGCAGCTAGCCGCTGATTAGCTTAGCAGCTAGCCTGTGGCCGTGCGGCTGCGGGTTGCTGGTTAGACATGCGGACGGGTTTAGGAGTTGCGTGCAGTTATGAGTTGTGTCGTTTGTTGGTTTGTGGACGCGAACCTGGAGCTCACCTAGCCTGAAAGGCTTAAGCTAAAGACTGAATCACCGCCATACGGTATTATTATACCTTCGACACTAACAATAATACAGTATACTATTACACTACAGTATAATGTTACATTAGAACTGCAGTGTTTATTGAGCTATAGTTGAGCTAACAGATAAAAACCCTCGCAACGGAGCTCCTGATGGAGGACAGCCTAGCGGGTCTGTGTTGCCTCGTCAGCCCGGGCCAGGAGACAACCGTCCGCCTGCTCCTCCGGGTCTGCTCCTGGTTCTGAAGCTGCTCCTCCGGGTCTGCTCCTGGTTCTGAAGCTGCTCCTCCGGGTCTGCTTCTGGTTCTAAAGCTGCTCCTCCGGGTCTGCTCCTGGTTCTAAAGCTGCTCCTCCGGGTCTGCACCTGGTTCTGAAGCTGCTCCTCCGGGTCTGCTCCTGGTTCTAAAGCTGCTCCTCCGGGTCTGCACCTGGTTCTGAAGCTGGTCCTCCAGGTCTGCACCTGGTTCTGAAGCTGGTCCTCCGGGTCTGCACCTGGTTCTGAAGCTGCTCCTCCGGGTCTGCTCCTGGTTCTAAAGCTGCTCCTCCGGGTCTGCACCTGGTTCTGAAGCTGCTCCTCCGGGTCTGCTCCTGGTTCTAAAGCTGCTCCTCCGGGTCTGCTCCTGGTTCTGAAGCCGCTTCTCCCAGTCTCCTGGTTCCAAGCCGCCATGTTCTCTATTCGGATCGTGTGTGCGGACTACTACCTGTCCAGCCCGGTCCGGGACCTGGACGTCTGCTATTCACAGTTCAGGGCCAGCGACGTCAAGAAGGTTCCGGTGGTGCGCATCTTCGGGGCAACACCTGCAGGTATTTTTTATTATTATACTGTATTTTATGAAGTATTATTATAATTATAATGTTTTACATGTATTATTATTATTATTGCAAATATAGTTTTGCATTCATTCATGTCCACATTGGATATGATTAAACCAGAAATGCTAAATGTCCAGAGCGAGAGGGTGACATGTCGTATGCGTATGGATATTATTATAAGGTATGGTACTTAGATATATATTATTAAATGTACAATACATATATATATTATTATAAGGTATGGTACTTAGATATATATTATTAAATGTACAATACATATATATATATTATTATAAGGTATGGTACTTAGATATATATTATTAAATGTACAATACATATATATATATTATTATAAGGTATGGTACTTAGATATATATTATTAAATGTACAATACATATATATATTATTAAAGGTATAGTACAGAGATATATGCATTATTAAAGGTAATGTACTTAAATATATATTAAAGGTATGATACTTAGATATAAATTATTATAAGGTATTGTACATGAAGATATATGTATATTATTAAAAGGTATGGTACATATATGGATATATGTTAATGGCTATTATATATATATATATTATAAAGATATATTTTTTGGATAGTGTATATTATATGGATATATGTTAATTGCTATTATATTGTTTAAATATATATTCTTTGGATAGTGTATATAATATGGATACATGTTAATGGTATATAGAGATATATTATTTTGACAGTAGATATATTATATGGTTCAGTATTAACCATTTACCTTACATGGAGGGACACAAACTCACCCACTCACACGTGTGAATACAAAGAAGAGGCCTCTCTCACATTCCATCAATCTAACCCCCCAGGATTAAGCTCTCTCACTCCATGGACTCTTTAAGCCCATTTTAGAAAGTTTTCTTAAAGGGCAAGTGACTCATTAATAATCTTCAGGCAAAACATCTGGTTGTGAATGACTGGTGGATGCCTACCCCTTTAAACAGCTGATGGTACTTAACTGTGTGTTGTGTTGTGGTCTTTGCTGGAGGTCTGTATGCTAAGGCCTAAGCATTGTAGCATGACAGCTAGCCGCTCTCCATAGGAGCTACAGTTGTTCAGCCTGTAGATTAGAAGGAGGAGGAGGAGGAGGTGGTGTAGAGGAGGAGGTTCTGATGTGGAGGGACTGACAATGAAGGAGGCGTTGTAAAAAGGGTGTGTGTGTGTGTGTGGAGCACGAGGCCTGATACAACCCCCACTCCCAACGCACAACCAGTCACTGTTACAAAAACATCCATCGCTCTTTCACTCACTTCTGTCAAAATACTGCAGTACTCTGTTCAAATATTGCAGTACTCTAGCAGTGTGTGTGACATTAACACACACTGTTGTTTGTGTAGCAGTGTGTGATATTAAACACACTGGTGTTTATGTTTTAATGTGTGTGATATATTATCAGCAAGCTACTAAAAGGAATTTTCCATCCTAAAGAAGCAGTCTGTTGCTAGGCAGCACTGAGCCATGCTTCCTTCCATCCTTCCATCCCTCCTCCTTCCCTCCTTATCCAACATCTTTATTTGCTGGTGATGTGTTGTGATGGTGTAGATGATGTGGTGTTTTGGGATGATGAGGATGGTGTTGTGTGTTTTGATGATGTTTGAGTGTAGGATAGCGTCCTTGTTTGTTGTAATGATGTAGATGGTGTTGTGTTGTGATGGTGTAAATGGTGTTGTTCTGTGATGGTGTTTGTGATTGTGTTTGATTGAGAGATACTATCCTTGTGTTGTGTCCGTGTTTTGTGATGGTTTTCTTATTGGGATTGTGTTTGGGGGTAGGATAAGGTTATGAAATGCCAGCAATGGTGGAGGCCGGTTAGGTGGAGGCTGGTTAGGTGGAGGCTGGTTAGGTGGAGGCTGGAATGGTGGAGGCTGGTTAGGTGGAGGCTGGTTAGGTGGAGGCTGGTTAGGTGGAGGCTGGTATGGTGGAGGCTGGTTAGGTGGAGGCTGGTATGGTGGAGGCTGGTTAGGTGGAGGCTGGTATGGTGGAGGCCGGTTAGGTGGAGGCTGGTATGGTGGAGGCCGGTTAGGTGGAGGCTGGTATGGTGGAGGCTGGTTAGGTGGATACTGGTATGGTGGAGGCTGGTATGGTGGAGGCTGGTATGGTGGAGGCTGGTTAGGTGGAGGCTGGTATGGTGGAGGCTGGTTAGGTGGAGGCTGGTATGGTGGAGGCCGGTTAGGTGGAGGCCGGTTAGGTGGAGGCTGGTATGGTGGAGGCTGGTTAGGTGGAGGCTGGTATGGGGGAGGCCGGTTAGGTGGAGGCTGGTAACACTCATCCCAAACCCACTCATCCCTAACAGCAGGGACCAGACAGTTCCCTGCTGTCTGGATACAGCTGGTGATTTACTAGCACTGTTGCCTAGCAACTGCAGAACAAATGTACAAGCTCACATAGTGTGTGTGTGTGTGAGAGTGATGTACTGGGTTGTAATGTTCTGCTTTCTATGCCAGGTCAGAAGACGTGTCTCCACGTGCACGGCGTTTTCCCGTACATCTACATTCCCTACGATGGTTACGGCCCCTCCCCCGAACGACACCTGCGGCAGGTTGCCTTCAGCATCGACCGCGCCCTCAACATCGCCATGGGCAACCCAGCATCCAGCGCCCAGCACGTTTTCAAGGTGACGCTGGTGTCAGGCATGTAAGTAAAACCCACGGCAAGATGACTTAGTTTAGATGTAACACCTGTCGCTAGGTTACACCTGTCACAAGGGATATTAACGATGTATGTAACACCTGTCGCTAGGTTACACCTGTCACAAGGGATATTAACGATAGATGTAACACCTGTCGCTAGGTTACACCTGTCACAAGGGATATTAACGATAGATGTAACACCTGTCGCTAGGTTACACCTGTCACAAGGGATATTAACGATAGATGTAACACCTGTCGCTAGGTTACACCTGTCACAAGGGATATTAACGATAGATGTAACACCTGTCGCTAGGTTACACCTGTCACAAGGGATATTAACGATATATGTAACACCTGTCGCTAGGTTACACCTGTCACAAGGGATATTAACGATAGATGTAACACCTGTCGCTAGGTTACACCTGTCACAAGGGATATTAACGATGTATGTAACACCTGTCGCTAGGTTACACCTGTCACAAGGGATATTAACGATAGATGTAACACCTGTCGCTAGGTTACACCTGTCGCTATGTCGATTTAGTTGGGAGGTAACACCTGTTGCCAGCTAGATTTAGTTTAGATCTAACACCTGTCTCTAGGTCACACCTTTCGCTAGGTAGATTCAGATTAGATGTCACACCTGTTGCCACGTAGATTTATTTTAGATCGAACACTTCGCCAGGTAACACCTGTCCCTAGGGAGATTTGGTAAACCCCTCTCTCTTTCTTTCTATCTATTTTTTTCTTTCTTCCCCCCCAGGCCATTATATGGTTACCATGCCAACGAGAAGCAGTACATGAAGGTCTTCCTGTACAACCCTCAGATGGTGAAAAGGTAGTGCTAACTGTGCCACATCGTGTGTGTGTGTGTGTGTGTGTGTGTGTGTGTGTGTGTGTGTGTGTGTGTGTGTGTGTGTGTGTGTGTGTGTGTGTGTGTGTGTGTGTGTGTGTGTGTGTGTGTGTGTGTGTGTGTGTGTGTAGGTTATGAACAAGGTGTGTATTCCTGTGCAGGAATGAACAAGGTGTGTGTGTGTGTGTGTAGGTTATGAACAAGGTGTGTATTCCTGTGCAGGAATGAACAAGGTGTGTGTGTGTGTGTGTGTAGGTTATGAACAAGGTGTGTATTCCTGTGCAGGAATGAACAAGGTGTGTGTGTGTGTGTGTTCCTGTGCAGGGTGTGTGAGCTGCTGTGTAGCGGGGCTGTAATGAACAAGGTGTACCAGCCACACGAAGGCCACATCCCCTTCCTGCTGCAGGTCTTCATAGACTACAACCTGTACGGCATGAACCTGCTGCACCTAGCAGCACTCAAGTTCCGCACGCAACGTCTCAGAGGTCAGGGCTCATGTTTGTCTGTCTGTCGGTCTGTCTGTTAAAAGCCTCAACTGAAGGGAAAGACTGTATTGGGTGTGACGGCGAGAGAGAGGAGTAACTTTTAATAAACCATTAATTAAACGTTCTAAAGTGGGGGTGAGATAGAATTTGGAATAGATACTATGGCAATATTATTGTTATGTTTGAACTGGCTTTATAATATGGTTGTCAAATAAAAATCGTGGGTAAAAAAACTACACAGTTCCTGGAGGTCGGCTTCGTGGAAGGGGCAATTATGTTGGTGAAACAGTGAATGCCACTCAGAATGGGTCCTGGCCTGAATACGAAATACTCTGTTTTGTCTGTCTGTCTACCTGCCTGCCCGGTTAGACACCTCTATCATTCATCACCATTTTAATTTGCTGGCTCTCCAGAGGAAGACACTCCAGGCCCCGTGGCCCCCAGCCTGGCCCCTGGCTCCAGTGGGGCCCCTGGCTCCAGTGGGGCCGCTGGCTGCGGCCCCTGGAGGAGTCCCTGTACTTCTAGACTTAATGACAGCATACTGGGGGCCTCGTTTCAACGCTGGCAGCCGGACAACATCCCCTGGTGGGTCCCTACTTCCTAACCTCTCTTACTGAGCCCTAACCCTTAGCTCACACTCCAGCTCACTATGCCACAGTCCAGCTCACTATGCCACACTCCAGCTCACTATGCCACACTCCAGCTCACTCTTCCACACTCCAGCTCACTCTTCCACACTCCAGCTCACTCTTCCACACTCCAGCTCACTCTTCCACACTCCAGCTCACTCTTCCACACTCAGGAAAACTATGCCACTGTGCCACACTGTAGCTCACTATGCCACACTGTAGCTCACTATGCCACACTGTAGCTCACTATGTCCTTCGCTCACTGGTCATACCCTGACCCCTGACCTGATGTCCCTCCTCAGCTCTCTGGTCCTGGAAGGTGTGCAGCGCCAGAGCACCTGTGAGCTGGAGGCTGACGCCGTGGCAACGGACATTCTCAACCGGCTGGAGATCGAGAGTAAGACACAAGCATGACATCATGTTTCTTATTCATTCCATCAAAACACGATTCTGATTCAATGCATCATAACGTGATGCTGCTTCATTAAATCATAACCTGTTTCTGATTCATTACATCATAACATGTTTGGTCTAACCCAGGTTACAGCAGAATCAGGTCTGGTCAGATGGGTCCTTATAGTCCAGGTTAGACCAGAACCAGATCTGGTCAGATGGGTCCTTATAGTCCAGGTTAGACCAGAACCAGATCTGGTCAGATGGGTCCTTATAGTCCAGGTTAGACCAGAACCAGGTCAGGTCAGATGGGTCCTTATAGTCCAGGTTAGACCAGAACCAGGTCAGGTCAGATGGGTCCTTATAGTCCAGGTTAGACCAGAACCAGGTCAGGTCAGATGGGTCCTTATAGTCCAGGTTAGACCAGAACCAGATCTGGTCAGATGGGTCCTTATAGTCCAGGTTAGACCAGAACCAGGTCTGGTCAGATGGGTGCTTATAGTCCAGGTTAGACCAGAACCAGGGTTAGTCCTCACTGTGGCTCTGCTGTGCAGGTCAGATCGGCAAGAACCCTGGCCTCCAGGCCATATGGGAGGATGAGAAGCAGAGGAGGAGAGAGAACAACCAGCCGTCTCAGATCCACACACCCCGGTCTCAAGGTGAGACCTGGAGTCCCCCTTCTCTGGTGCTGGGTTACCAACCACACTCAACCAACTCAACTATGTCCCCTTCTGTGTGGCTGTGGTCTGGTTGAAGGGTTAACCCTAACCCTGTGTCTTCCTGATGTGTGTGTGTGTGTGTGTGTGTGTGTGTGTGTGTGTGTGTGTAGATCGCCCCAGTGTGACCCTGGCGGAGAGCGAGGAGATGTTCCTGAGGAGGTTCAGAGAGATCCTGAAGGAGAACAACATGGACCTGTAAGTTCTGCAGCTCGGGGATGGGGGTGCGGCCTTCTGGCTCCTCTGAGGTCGTTCGCAGTCTTAATTAATGAATTTAGGCCCAGCCAGGCAGTCGTGTGCATACTAACTGTGAGCGCCACCGCTAACCACGTAGCATGCTACGTGGTTAGCGGTGGCGCTGACTGTGAGCACCAACGCTAACCACGTAGCATGCTACGTGGTTAGCGGTACATTCTGCAGCTCATCCAGAATGCGACAGCATCACCGATGGCGTCGTTCTCTGGGTCATTCTCTCCGGATACAAAAAAATTGAAATAAACTAAAGTGTGTGTGTGTGTGTGTGTGTGTGTGTGTGTGTGTGAAACACTGCATTAGCTTGGTGGCTGGCATGAGCCACCGGTCAAAGCAGCACATCGTAGTAGGCTAGACCGATATTCAAGTATATCAATAGATTAGGTCTCTACTGGATCACTATTTCTGTCTGTTTCCCGGGGTGTTAGGGGTCAAAGGGCATGCGACGCCACTGACATGCGACCAAATGTAGTGGACCGTTACCGTGAATAAGTACCGATTTGTCTTGGTTTCGAACGTTGTCGGAAACAATTGGGATAATGTTTTAAACAGCTCAACAAAATATAACATCGGTCTAGTCGTTTGGAGATATTTTAATGCATATATATGACATATTTTACCTTTTAAAAGCAGTTTGCTTATTTGATGAATTTTATGTACTTGAGTGATTGTTGCACTTTTTTGGTTATATCTTCATTGTTGAATGCAGTTATTGTAAACCAAAGCATCAGCTTAATAAATGTAATGATAACGTAAAGACATTGTTTTACATTATCTCTCACCTTGAATAATCGTTTTCTAAATAATGATATTGTCTAGTAATTAAATACATGTCAAATTTATTTGACTATCTTCTTAAAAAAAACTGATAAAAACTAACCCTCTACATTATTTCTGGGAACAGGGAGTGAGACGGATGTCCTTCCGGTCTATATGATGAAACTTCCTGTGTGTCCAGGAAGCAGAGCGCCCTTAGTGATGCAACTTCCTGTGTGTCCAGGAACCAGAGCGCTGTAAGTGATGTAACTTCCTGTGTGTCCAGGACCCAGACGGGGGGAGACCAGGAGGCAGAGCTGACTCTTCACCCTGTCAGCCACACCCCTCCTCCCAGCACACCGGCCAACCAGTTGGAGCGCCACCCTCATTCCCAGCCAGGTAAGCCCCTCCCCTTCTGGGTATGGGCCCCTCCTGTTATGACCATAAGCCCCTCCCCTTTGGTCATAAGTCACTCCCACTATGGTCACAAGCCCCTCTTATTGTCAACTCTGTCCATGTTTTGCTCAGTATCTGACTGTCTCTTGTCTCTCTCTGTCTTTCTGTCTGTTTCTATCCCTGCCTCTGTGTGTGTGTGTGTGTGTCTCTCTCTCTCACTTTCCCTCTTGCTCTCTCTTTCTCTCTGTCTGTCTCTCTGTCTGCCTCTGTCCCTGCCTCTGTCTCTGTGAATGTGTATCTCTCTCTACCTCTGTGTGTGTGTGTGTGTGTGTGTGTGTGTGTGTGTGTGTGTGTGTGTGTGTGTGTGTGTGTGTGTGTGTGTGTGTGTGTGTGTGTGTGTGTGTGTGTGTGTGTGTGTCTCTCTCTCCCTCTGTGTTTTCTCAGCTGTGGGGCCGAGCAGCCGTCTGTCTCCAGAGGAGGCGTTGGTGGATGAGGAAGCCATCTTGAGTGTTCTGGAGTCCAGTCAGAACTTCCCTCCTCCCTCCCAAACATCAGGCCACTCCCCCATGCTGGGTAACTACCTACTAACTATCACCATTAATCACACTGTTAGACAAGCAGCGGGTAGGGGTTAGACAGTACACAGACAGGTCATTAAGGAGCAGGTAGGGGTTAGACGGTACAGAGACAGCTCATTAAGGAGCAGGTAGGGGTTAGACAGTACAGAGACAGGTCATTAAGGAGCAGGTAGAGGTTAGACAGTACAGAGACAGGTCATTAAGGAGCAGGTAGGGGTTAGACAGTACAGACAGGTCATTAAGGAGCAGGTAGAGGTTAGACAGTACAGAGACAGGTCATTAAGGAGCAGGTAGAGGTTAGACAGTACAGAGACAGGTCATTAAGGAGCAGGTAGAGGTTAGACAGTACAGAGACTGGTCATTATTAATGTTATTAATAATATTATTTATTGGGTCCAGACCTGGAGCAGGATCGGTCCATGGTAGATCTTTTGGCAGGCCTTCAGGACGATGGTTTCCGAGCGACGACCCCTCGTCACTACAACAGTGACGAGGAGGAGGCGGAGCCTGAGCTGCAGCAGGAAGAGGCGGAGCTAAGCGTGATCATGTCACAGAGATGGGACAGGGCCGACGAGTCATCGAGGTGTGTGTGTGCTATAATGTTACTTCTACAATACAAACAGTTCATTTTCACGTTTTGATTAAACAGTATCATAGGACTTGAATGACATCACAAATGAGGTTGACCTTTTACCCCCCCCGGTTGACCTGGCTCTGTTAGGCCGGCAGGAAGGGAGGAGGAAGAGATTGTGGGTGAGGAGGTGCTGGAGTCCTCGGAGGAGGAGATGGAGTGGGCAGGGAGTAACTCAATGTTTGCCAGACTGGTCATCCCCCAGCTGGACGGAGCAGCCGACGACAGCAGTGGTGAGTTCTCCCTGGGTAGTCCAATCAGATCGCAGAACCTCGGTTCTCCCTGGGTCGTCCAATCAGATCGCAGAACCTCGGTTCTCCCTGGGTCGTCCAATCAGACCACAGAACCGGTGTTCTCCCTGGGTCATCCAATCAGACCACAGAACCTCGGTTCTGCCTGGGTCGTCTGGCCCCTGTAAACCACAGAACCTGGGTTCCCTCTGGGATGTCACCCAATCATAGATTACGTCCACTCTCAAATTAACTAACTAGCAAAACAGTGGTTTGTTACCTATAAATTATAGACTCCACAGTCAGTTTCACAAATCAACATTGTAATGTTTGTTTGCATATGCTGCTGATCAGTCATGGATTCATAACAAGAAGTTATTGCTATGATGCAAGAAGTTACAGTGCATTTCTGCCAGAAAAACACGCCATGTGGACACTTTGTGTGACACATTCGGTCTTTCCCTCAAACTCAGTTTGAAGAACAAGATGGTCGTTGCATGTTGTTTCTTGTTCCACGCTGGTCCCTGTAAACCAATTGTGAGTCAGTGGGCGGGGCCTGGTTGGTTGTGATCTCTATCTAATTTGTATTAGTTTCTGGTTTTAATTCTATAGACATCACGTAAGGACAAGTGGTACAGACTTCAAGTTTAACAAAGCTATGAAGTCTATCCTCTGAAACCTTTCCGTTATCGATTGGTGGTGGAGGTCACTGATATATTTCTGTTCTCCAGATTCCTCATTGACGGACAGCGGCAGCAGGAACCACTCCTCTCTCACCGCCCCAGATGAGTTCCTAGTCCAGAGGAACCGCTTACCCGGGAAGACCCCATCCTCCACCCCGCCCCTGGAGACCAAGGAGCCCTCAGACTTCCTGTCCAGCACCAGCCCTGACGACAGTAACCAATGTTCCACTGGGTTTAAGATCAACAAACAAATCCCCTACATCCCCCCTGTGAAACACCCCATCCCTTGTAAGACCAGCAACCACTCTGAGGCATCTCCGATGTGTGTGGAGAAGGAGGAGGTCCGTCCCCTCTACTCGTATGAGAAAGCCACATCGATGGCCCTGGAAGAGGCGGATCTCGATGGCTTCCCGTTTGGAAACAGGAAGATTACTCAGAGCAGGAAGAAATACAGCAGCATAAATAAAGTAGAGAACAACTGTCTGTCCATCCTGCAGAACCACAGGACCTTCTCACTGTGCTACTCTGAGCTGAGGAAAGTCTCCGGCAAGACGGAGGTGGAGATCAGTCACAAGGATTGTAGCAGCTCCGCCCTGAAGACCTCCCACAGGGAGGAGCACCGCGCAGACGACAGGATCGGCCAGGACGGTGAGGATGAGGAGGAGGATGATGATGAGGAGGAGGAGGAGGAGGAAGGAGATGTCGGGGAACTCAAGATAAGGTATGAGGACTACCAGGACAACAAGAGGACCATGGTGGCCCAGCAGGAGGCCCACTACAAGTTCTTCCCCAGTGTCATCCTCTCCAATTGTCTGACCCGAAAGAAGGCGGGTACCACCAAACCAGGTGACACTGATGAAGTGGAGCCGCCACTGCCACGCCGGTCCAGACTGAAGCTGAGCAAGCGGAGGTCTGGATCTCCAGCTCAGAGGAGCAAGGTGAATGCTGTGGAAAGCTCTGACCAGCACTCCTCTAATAGCCTCGACGGAAGCCACTTCACCAACATCTTGCCGTTGAGCACAGACACAGAGATGACGGCCAACAAGGGGGGTCTCTTCACAGAAGCCCTGCCACGGCCAGCCCAAGATGGGCCAGGGGTAGTGCCAAACACAAAAGAGGAGCTGGTTGGTGAAGAGCAGAAAGTAGATGAATGTCAGGAACTACTTTCACAGTCCCCGGCCCCTAGCCCCTTCACTGTTGCTGTTGTTTCTGGTCTAGCTCTGTCTACCCTGGAGAAACGGCCTTCTCAACTGGAAGAGCTTCCCTCTTCTGTCACCAATCCCTCAGGGATGCTCAATAGCAAGTACACGTTGAGAACCAAACGCAAAAAGAGCATGGACAGCGAGGATGGAGAGCAATCTGGAGCCCCTGGACCTAAGAACTTTATCTCCATTAAGGAGCATCCGGTGGCGAGTGCTTCAGAGCTGAAGAACCAGAAACGCCGCAAGAAGGAACCTCCGATCATCATCAAGTACATCATCATCAACCGGTTCAAAGGACAAAAGAACATGCTGGTGAAGATGGCAAAAGTAAACGTTGATGAACCGGTTGTCTTGTTGACCTCAGACAAACTGGAGCAGTACAGCAAACTAGCCCCTCTGAAACAATTCTGGCCCAAGGTACCCGAATCCTTTGCTATCAAGTTTCCCTCTTCTGAGCCAAAGGCCAAGAAACAACCCAGACGAAAGGCCAAGGCCACTGTCACAGCCAAGAAAACCGTCAGCAGTTCCTCCAGACCTCCACTCAGGCCTGGAGTCAGACCGGGTGGAAGGGTCAGCAGGGCTAAAGTAGAGCGGCCTTCCCTGCTCCCGCCAAATCCCTGCTACGCCGAGCAAGCGGACGACCATGACTCGGAGTACAACGATGTGATGCTGGAACTTGGCTACCTCTCTGAGAGGTGCGCTAGCCCAGCTGACTCCACCCCCCCACGCTGCTGGTCCCCTAGCGACCCTCTCATGGATACAGGACCTTCAGGACAGCTGATCAACCCCCTTAGAGACCCCTGTCTCAGTTGGGCTCCTCCAGATCCCCCGGCAGCACCACGTTGGTCACAAACGCTCTGCCGTAACCAAAGTGCCAAACCTAAGAAATCCCCAAAAGCTAAACGAAGAGTTATCAGTGCTGCTAGTAAGCCCGCCGAAGGAGAAGGAAATGAAGCCAAAACCGAAAGAACGAGACCGGCGATTAGCTTAACGTTGAGGAGGAGGAGGAGGAGAAAAGTGGCCGGTGGAGATGAAGAAACTGTCGACTGCAGTTCGACAACACGTACGAGACCCAGAAAATCCCAGAAAAAGAAAGGCCAAGAACCCAAAGACCGTGAAACTTCACAGCTTCTTTGCTCAGACGATGAGCAACAGCCTTTGGAGATCTCCTCCCAGGAGGTCCCTTCTCAGCAGCCTCTCAGCACAGCTAGCCAGGCCTGTTCCCACAGCCTATCTGCTCCAGGCTCCCCAAGGCTCCCCAATGAACCGAAGGCTGAGGACCTTGAGACGTCCATCATGGAGGTCAACCAGAGTGAAGCATCAGGTGAGCTTCAGAGATCCAGCCTGGGGGCTGTGGTAAAGGCAGAGGCTGTACCTGTGAAATGCATGACTCCTCATGTGATGCCTCTACCTGAACCTTCACAGGAAGACCGTAAGGTTCACACTCCAGCAGCAAACCCCCCACACTCTCGCACTGCCTCCATGAACGGTCAGATACCCACGCTGTCGGAGACCCCGTCCGGGTTGGAAGTCCTGAAGAAGCTGCTCCAGAAGAGGAAGCAGGCCCAGGCCCTTCCTCTCCAGACAGTTGGGGTTCAGAGCTCCACAGATCCTGCTGCAGCACCTACAGACCACACAGCCAGGCCACCAAGATCAAGGAGGGCTCCCTCCACCAAGTCCAAAAACCCACAGCCCACCGTGCGCAAGAGACCCAGGAACAGCAAGGCCAAGGGAAGCAGCCAGCCGCAGCTTCCTGTGAAGCAGGAGGTCGACGTGTCCGCTGACAGCCCCGTCTTCCTGTCTGACCCAGGTCTGGACAGTTGCCACTTGATCGAGGACAGCTTGTCTCCGGACCTTCCCCACAACTATAACTTTGACATCAATGCTATCGACCAGGCAGAGTTCTCCAGCCCCTATAGTGGCAGCCATTTTGTACTCGGTGATAAAAACCTTCCAGTTAAGTTCCTAAGTGACGTCACCCTGGAGGAAGTGCCCGCTCTAAATCGTAGGCTTTCGTCCTCGGGAGAGGAGCCAGAGGAGGCATCCGATTGGCAAAGGGAGGAATGTAAAAGTCCTGACCTCTTTGAGAGGTCAGAGAACGTGGGGACGGTATCCAATCAGTTGTCTGGAAGAGAGTGGGGCTCCTCTGGTGGGAAGAGCCGTGGCCTGAGCCCCTTCCAGGACTTCCAGTGTGACCGTAAAGAGTTTCTCTTGTCTGCCCTGGAGCCCGTCCTGCCTCGCCCTCTGACCTCCGCCTCCTTCGGAGACAACGAGAGCTCGCCCACCGGAGACCTCCCGGAGGGGGGCGACGCCCTGACCTCCACCACCCCCAGCAGCTCTCCGTGCTCCGTCAGCTCCCAGTCCCAGGTCCGGCTCCGGACCACTGGGGGAGGAGCCCACGTCCTCAAGCCCCTCATGTCCCCTCCCAGCCGGGATGAGATCCTCAGCTCCCTGCTTGACCTGCAGCTGTCCGAAGCCGCCTTCCAGGAGCCCTTCTGCAGCGACCCTGCGGACGCACCAGGGAGACCCATGTAAGACCTTCGCTAGACTGTTTGTATTAACATTCAGCTATTAAAGGTGCTGTAGGTAAGATGTAAGACCTTCGCTAGACTGTTTGTATTAACATTCAGCTATTAAAGGTGCTGTAGGTAAGATGTAAGACCTTCGCTAGACTGTTTGTATTAACATTCAGCTATTAAAGGTGCTGTAGGTAAGATGTAAGACCTTCGCTAGACTGTTTGTATTAACATTCAGCTATTAAAGGTGCTGTAGGTAAGATGTAAGACCTTCGCTAGACTGTTTGTATTAACATTCAGCTATTAAAGGTGCTGTAGGTAAGATGTAAGACCTTCGCTAGACTGTTTGTATTAACATTCAGCTATTAAAGGTGCTGTAGGTAAGATGTAAGACCTTCGTTAGACTGTTTGTATTAACATTCAGCTATTAAAGGTGCTGTAGGTAAGATGTAAGACCTTCGTTAGACTGTTTGTATTAACATTCAGCTATTAAAGGTGCTGTAGGTAAGATGTAAGAGCTGTTCTAGACGGTTGCTATTAACATTTAGCTATCAAAGTTCAGCTCAAAATGTTGTTCTTTTCTGCCGTCTCTCTCGACAGGTTTTTACAAATCGTACCCACTGAACCTTTAACATAAATAAACATAAAAAAATAAACATAAAAAAATAAACATAAAAAAAGTTATGCTAACCACCAAAGATCTTTCACAATACTGAATAGGCTCATTACAATAAACTTGAAACTAGATATTGCGTTTACCCTTGGCTTGTTTGTTATTTATACATTACCATTTAGGCATTTGTACGCTGTTCGCTGCTTTCAATGTCTTCCATTGTGAGCGGCTGCAACGCAACTCCTCTGGTTTCCATTCCTCGCGACCACAGAGCCCAGGGTTCTGCGGGACGGGTCCGTCCTCCCTCGGGCTTGAGAAAGTGTATGTACGTATTCCATACCTAAATGTTCCATACCTCCTTACCCAGGGAGGTGGGAGGCCGCAAGTTGGAGGTAGGAACCACCCTGGCCAAGGACCTCCCGGAGTCCACCGGGGAACTCTCCCTGGAGGGGCTCCACTTCTGGAAGACGGCCTTCTCTGCCATGACCCGCACCTCCCCCACATCCAACCCCCAGGGGGCCTGCGGCCAGTGGGCTGAGCCAGCGGGGGACCAGAAGACGGTCCTGATGCCGTGCAGGACCCCCCCCAGCCTGGACTCTGTCCGTCTGTGGCTGGAAGCCCGGAAGCAGTACCAGCTCCTGCAGAGGGCGAGGGAGGAGGCCTCCGACCGGCCCGGCGCCCACAGGAGCAGGAGGAGCCCCCTGAAGCTCCTGGTTCGGAGCCCAGCTCCAGCCGGCCTCGTGGGCACCCAGGACCCGGCCCAGGTAGACGTCCAGCAGGCGGGAGGAGGACCCCAGGGCTCCCCAGAGTCCCCCGATCTCCCCCCGTGGCAGGACCCCTACCAGACCCCCGGAGCCCACCACGAGCACCAGGAGGAGAAGGAGGAGCAATGGGAGGACAGGAGTGGGCTGTCCATTTCCCCGGAGAGCTGCGGCGTGCACCTTAGTCCGCCTCCTTTCCCCAGCAGGAGCAAGGAGGCCGAGAGAACCAGTCCAGCCCTGCACAGCACCCCCATCCTGAGGAGGCGCGGGGGGAGGTGCAGGGAGGAGCCGGTGTGCAGCACGCCCCTGGCTGATGGTAGGACCTCATGAGTCTTATTATGTTAATGAGTTGATGTTCTGCCTAACCGGGCCACGTCTTATTATGTTAATGAGTTCATGTTATGCCCCACCCCGTTTCAGAGGAACTGTCCAATCCGCTGCAGAAGAGGCGTGGCCAAGCAGAGCCATTGAGGAGGGTGTTGCTCACAACCCAAATGAAGGTCAGCTGACTAGTGACCCTCATTCCTCCCCCCTAGTGGTATATAGTAGATGTGTTCTAGTGTGTACTGATGGTATATAGTATATGTGTTCTAGTGTGTACTGATGGTATGTAGTATGTTCTAGTGTGTACTGATGGTATGTAGTATGTTCTAGTGTGTACTGATGGTATATAGTATAGGTGTTCTAGTGTACTGATGGTATGTAGTATGTTCTAGTGTGTACTGATGGTATATAGTATAGGTGTTCTAGTGTACTGATGGTATGTAGTATGTTCTAGTGTGTACTGATGGTATATAGTATAGGTGTTCTAGTGTGTACTGATGGTATGTAGTATGTTGTAGTGTGTACTGATGGTATATAGTATAGGTGTTCTAGTGTACTGATTGTATGTAGTATGTTCTAGTGTGTACTGATGGTATATAGTATAGGTGTTCTAGTGTGTACTGATGGTATGTAGTATGTTCTAGTGTGTACTGATGGTATATAGTATAGGTGTTCTAGTGTACTGATTGTATGTAGTATGTTCTAGTGTGTACTGATGGTATATAGTATAGGTGTTCTAGTGTACTGATGGTATGTAGTATGTTCTAGTGTGTACTGATGGTATATAGTATAGGTGTTCTAGTGTACTGATGGTATGTAGTATGTTCTAGTGTGTACTGATGGTATATAGTATAGGTGTTCTAGTGTACTGATGGTATGTAGTATGTTCTAGTGTGTACTGATGGTATATAGTATAGGTGTTCTAGTGTACTGATGGTATGTAGTATGTTCTAGTGTGTACTGATGGTATATAGTATAGGTGTTCTAGTGTACTGATGGTATGATGGTGTAACAGAACCAGTTTGCAGCCCTGGCCGAGCCCCAGCAGACGGACCAGAAGGAGACTTCTGGTATAGAAGGTCCCAGCTTCTCTAACTCCTACGGCTTCAAAGTCAGCATGCAGAACCTACAGGAGGCCAAGGCTCTGCATGAGGTGACACACACACACACACACACACACACACACACACACACACACACACACACACACACACACACACACACACACACACACACACACACACACACACACACACACACACACCTCCCCCCCAACCATACTTGTCTTAGAGACATACCATTTGTGGCTAGTTCCACTGGTTAGTGAGACTAGTTCTGCTTGTAAATCAGACTAGTTGTACTGGTAAGTGAGACTAGTTACACTGGCAAGTGAAACTAGTTCTGCTTGTTAATCAGACTAGTTACGCCGGTTAGAGAGACTAGTTGTACTGGCTCGTGAGACTAGTTGTTGTTGTGTTGCAGGTCCAGTACCTGACCCTGATGGGTCTAGAGGTCCACGCTCGGTCCCGTCGTGACCTGGAAGCGGACCCGGAGTTCGACCCCATCTGCGCCCTCTTCTACTGTTTCCATAGCGACGCCCCCCTGCCGGGCTCAGCCACCCTCCAGCTGACCGGGTCCATCGTGGTGTCAGAGGACCCAGGTAGATCTATAGATATAGATATATACACATATGTAAATACCGGGTCCATCGTGGTGTCAGAGGACCCAGGTAGATCTATAGATAGCACTGTAAAGGGCACATTTTTTATACTCTTATCAACATTGGGGTGGACAAAATATGCTGGCTTTATGCAAATGTATGTCTATTTTTCATTGGAAATCAAGTAAGAACAAAATCACTGTATCCTGTGTGTCCCCAGGCCACCAGAGAACAGCTCCCCTGCTGGTCAGATCGGGCGTCACAGGACTGCAGGTCACCTATGCTGCCGACGAGAAGAAGCTTCTTGAGGAGCTGCTGCTGTTAGTGAGGAGGTGTGTGTTGTTAGTGAGGAGGTGTGTGTTGTTAGTGAGGAGGTGTGTGTTGTTAGTGAGGAGGTGTGTGTTGTTAGTGAGGAGGTGTGTGGTGTTAGTGAGGAGGTGTGTGTTGGTAGTGAGGAGGTGTGTGTTGGTAGTGAGGAGGTGTGCGTGTCTGTGTTGTCGCCTGGTGTGTATGTGTTGTGTTTTGATGGACAGATTATCGGACCTGAAGGTTTTGGGTTCATGACTACTCTCCTTATATGGTGATGTTTCCTGTTCCTGTCAGGTTCGACCCAGACATTCTGATTGGCTACGAGGTGCAGATGCGTTCCTGGGGCTACCTGCTGCAGAGGGCCTCCGCCCTCGGGACGGACCTCTGTCAGAGGCTGTCCCGCATCCCTGGTGAGATGGGGTACTGTTTAGGGTACAGGTGTTCAAGGGTACAGGTGTTCAGGAGCAATTTTTAGCAACCAGCAATTAGCTTAGTTTTTTATATTTTTATGGTAGTACGTTTAGAACAATATATTTAGTTATGGCTATTGGCTCCAGGACGACGTTATATACATCAGTAGGGTACAGGTGTTAGTAAAAATGTTAGGGTACATGTATTTAGGGGAACGTGTTTAGGAGTAAGTGTTAGGGTACAGGTGTTTAGGGGTACATGTGTTGAGCGACCAGGTGGTAGATATAGGTGTTGGGGTACAGGTGTTTAGGGGTACAGATGTCAGATATAGGTGTTGGGGTACAGGTGTTTAGGGGTACAGATGTCAGATATAGGTGTTGGGGCACAGGTGTTTAGGGGTACAGAAGTCAGATATAGGTGTTGGGGTACAGGTGTTTAGGGGTACAGATGTCAGAAATAGGTGTTGGGGCACAGGTGTTTAGGGGTACAGAAGTCAGATATAGGTGTTGGGGTACAGGTGTTTAGGGGTACAGATGTCAGATATAGGTGTTGGGGTACAGGTGTTAGGGTACAGGTATTAAGGGGTACATGTGTTGGGGTACAGATGTTTAGGGGTACAGGTGCCTCTATCTTGACTGTCTTTCTGTCTGCCAGGTGACAGCAAGGAGAACCATTTCCAAGCCGCCCGGGACAATTATGGTGCTGACACCATGACTGAGATCAACATCATCGGTCGCATTGTCCTCAACCTGTGGAGAATCATGAAGACGGAGGTATGCCCCTTAACCCTTAACATGAACCCTTAGCCTTAGCCCTGAACCCTAACCCTGTAAGTAACCATGGCTTGATCGGCCACACCGGTCCTTAAGCATACAGTAGAGTTGGACTTAACCTTGCCTCTACCTACCTATATTATATATAGTATAATACACACACACACACACACACACACACACACACACACACACACACACACACACACACACACACACACACACACACACACACACACACACACACACACACACACACACACACACACACACACGTATATTATACCATGTAATAAGGGATGTTATATTTATATGATGTATGGTTCTCAGGTGACGTTGAACAACTACAGCTTTGAGAACGTAGCGTTCCATGTTCTGCACCAGCGGTTCCCGCTCTTCAGCGGGCGCACCCTATCCGACTGGTTCGACCACAACACTGACCTCTACAGGTGGGTTCAGGAGCAGCAGCCACTGGCCACCGACACCTTTTATGTTTCTTGTGTGGCTTCACTATATTGCTCCAATAGTCATCTTCTTCCTGTATGTCTTATATTCCTGTGTGTGTTGTACTTCCTGAAATTTTTCTTCCTTTATGTCTGCATCCTGTGGGTCTGCTTCCTGTGTGTCTGCTTTCTGTGTGTCTGCTTTCTGTGTGTCTGCTTCCTGTGTGTCTGCTTCCTTTATGTCTGCATCCTGTGTGTCTGCTTTCTGTGTGTCTGCTTCCTTTGTGTCTGCTTCCTTTATGTCTGCATCCTGTGTGTCTGCTTCCTGTATGTCTGCGTGTCTGCTTCCTGTGTGTCTGCTTCCTTTATGTCTGCATCCTGTGTGTCTGCTTCCCGTATGTCTGCGTGTCTGCTTCTTCTGTGTGTCTGCTTCCCGTATGTCTGCGTGTCTGCTTCTTCTGTGTCTGCTTCATGTGTGTCTGCTTCATGTGTGTCTGCTTCCTGTGTCTGCTTCCTGTGTGTCTCCTGCTCCTTCCTGTCCCAGGTGGAAGGTGGTGGATCACTATGTCAGCCGTGTGTGTGGCAGCATGCAGCTGCTCCAGCAGCAGGACATTGTGGGCCGGACCAGCGAACTGGCCCGCGTCTTCGGCATCCAGTTCTACCACGTCCTAACCCGCGGTTCACAGGTACCAGCCAATCAAAAGCCAACGTACTCTGGTACCAGCCAATCACAGCCCGCCCTGCTAGTACCAGCCTATCAAACGCCAACGTACTCTGGTACCAGCCAATCACAGCCCGCCCTGCTAGTACCAGCCTATCAAACGCCAACGTACTCTGGTACCAGCCAATCACAGCCCGCCCTGCTAGTACCAGCCTATCAAACGCCAACGTAATCTGGTACCAGCCAATCACAGCACACCCTGCTAGTACCAGCCTATCAAACGCCAACGTACTCTGGTACCAGCCAATCACAGCCCGCCCTGCTAGTACCAGCCTATCAAACGCCAACGTACTCTGGTACCAGCCAATCACAGCCCGCCCTGCTAGTACCAGCCTATCAAACGCCAACGTACTCTGGTACCAGCCAATCACAGCACACCCTGCTAGTACCAGCCTATCAAACGCCAACGTACTCTGGTACCAGCCAATCACAGCACACCCTGCTAGTACCAGCCTATCAAACGCCAACGTACTCTGGTACCAGCCAATCACAGCACACCCGGCTCTTGGTCTGGTGGAGACAGGGCTCTGGGTTGTCATATAGAACTGACTGACCTTAATATAAACCTCAAAATATTAATGTCATGTAAATATTAGAATACAAATAGTGGGTGTTAGTGGGTAGAAAACTAGTCTCCCAGTTAGTAGGTGGAGACTGCGTGTCCTGCTACTGGACTGGTCTCCCAGTTAGTAGGTGGAGACTGCGTGTCCTGCTACTGGACTGGTCTCCCAGTTAGTAGGTGGAGACTGCGTGTCCTGCTACTGGACTGGTCTCCCAGTTAGTAGGTGGAGACAGCGTGTCCTGCTACTGGACTGGTCTCCCAGTTAGTAGGTGGAGGTGGTGATGAGGCCTTTTGACATTAGCGGTGATCAGTGGACGGTCACTGATCAGGAACACGAGAGTGATTGATTGGTTACCAGTGGCTCCTCCCCTCTAGTACCGGGTGGAGTCGATGATGCTCCGCCTGGCCAAGCCGCTGAACTACATCCCCGTGACGCCCAGTGTGGAGCAGCGGGCCCAGCAGAGGGCTCCCCAGTGCATCCCCCTCGTCATGGAGCCCGAGTCTCGCTTCTACAGCAGCTGTGTTCTGGTGCTGGACTTCCAGTCCCTCTACCCCTCCATCGTCATCGCCTACAACTACTGTTACTCCACCTGCCTGGGGCACGTGGGCAGTCTGGGCACGTAAGGACCTCCATCAGCAAATATATACATCTTATTATGTATATATCAAATATATACATCATCTTATCACATATAGATGAAATTATTATATATAGATCATATAATATAAGACACATCATTTGATATGTGTGTGTGTGTGTGTGTGTGTGTGTGTTTCAGGCCGGATGAGTTTAAGTTTGGCTGTACGTCTCTCAGAGTCCCTGTTGATCTGCTCTACCAGCTGCGTGATGACATCACCATCTCTCCTAACGGGGTGGTGTTCGTTAAGGTAACCGCTAACGATGTCACCTTCTCTCTCATGATGTCACCTTCGCTCATGACGTCACCTTCGCTCTAATGACATAATCTTCCCTCTGACATAATCTTCCCTCTAATGACATCATCTTCCCTCTTAATGACATCATCTTCTCTCTAATGACATCACCTTCGCTCGTATGACGTCACCTCTCTAACAACGTCAGCCAATGACATTACCTGATGACCTAACGTGTGCGTGTGTGTGTGTGTGTGTGTTGCAGTCGGCAGTGCGTAAAGGTGTGTTGCCGAGCATGCTGGAGGAGATCCTGAAGACCAGGGTGATGGTGAAGTGCTCCATGAAGACCTACCAGCAGGACAAGGCCTTGCTCCGTCTCCTCCATGCCCGCCAGCTCGGCCTCAAGCTCATCGCCAACTTCACCTTCGGCTACACGGCTGCCGGCTACTCTGGACGCATGCCCAACGTGGAGGTATGTCCTAACCCCGGCCCTGACTCTCCAACCCTAATGCTGTAACCCTGACCCTCACTCTCTAACCCTAACCCCCAACCCTGACTCTCTAACCCTAACCCCCAACTCTGACTCTCCAACCCTAATCCTGTAACCCTGACCCTGAACCCCCACCCTGACCCTCACTCTCTAACCCTAACCCCCAACCCTGACTCTTTAACCCTAATGCTCTACCGTCACCCTGACTCTCTAACCCTAACCCCCAACCCTGACTCTCTAAACGTAAGGCTCTAACCCTAACGATAAACCCCAACCCTATCTCTCCAACCCCAACCCTCACTCTCTAACCCTAACCCCCAACACTCTAGAAGTAAGGGGTAGGGTTAGTAGTGAGGTGTAGTCAGTAGTTTGGTGTAGAGTCAGTAGTTTGGTGTAGGGTTAGTAGTGAAGTGTAGAGTCAGTAGTTTGGTGTAGGGTTAGTAGTGAAGTGTAGAGTCAGTAGTTTGGTGTAGGGTTAGTAGTGAGGTGTAGAGTCAGTAGTTTGGTGTAGGGTTAGTAGTGAAGTGTAGAGTCAGTAGTTTGGTGTAGGGTTAGTAGTGAAGTGTAGAGTCAGTAGTTTGGTGTAGGGTTAGTAGTGAGGTGTAGAGTCAGTAGTTTGGTGTAGGGTTAGTAGTGAGGTGTAGAGTCAGTAGTTTGGTGTAGGGTTAGTAGTGAGGTGTAGAGTCAGTAGTTTGGTGTAGGGTTAGTAGTTTGGTGTAGAGTCAGTAGTTTGGTGTAGGGTTAGTAGTGAGGTGTAGAGTCAGTAGTTTGGTGTAGGGTTAGTAGTGAGGTGTAGAGTCAGTAGTTTGGTGTAGGGTTAGTAGTGAGGTGTAGAGTCAGTAGTTTGGTGTAGGGTTAGTAGTGAGGTGTAGAGTCAGTAGTTTGGTGTAGGGTTAGTAGTGAGGTGTAGAGTCAGTAGTTTGGTGTAGGGTTAGTAGTGAGGTGTAGAGTCAGTAGTTTGGTGTAGGGTTAGTAGTGAGGTGTAAGTAGCTAATGCTCACTTCCTGTTCCTGTTCAGGTGGGAGACAGCATCGTGCACAAGGCTCGGGAGACGCTGGAGAGAGCCATCAAGATGGTCAACAACACCAAGAAGTGGGGAGCTCGGGTGGTGTACGGGGACACAGACAGGTGAGGGTGGTGTAAGGGCACACATGCAGGTGAGGGTGGTGTAAGGGCACACATGCAGGTGAGGGTGGTGTACGGGAACACACACAGGTGAGGGGGGTGTACGGGGACACATGCAGGTGAGGGTGGTGTACGGGGACACAGACAGGTGAGGGTGGTGTACGGGGACACAGACAGGGGAGGGTGGTGTAAGGGCACACATACAGGTGAGGGTGGTGTACGGGGACACATGCAGGTGAGGGTGGTGTACGGGGACACATGCAGGTGAGGGTGGTGTACGGGGACACAGTGAGGGTGGTGTACGGGGACACAGACAGGTGAGGGTGGTGTAAGGGCACACATACAGGTGAGGGTGGTGTACGGGGACACAGACAGGTAAAGATGGTGTACGGGGACACAGTGAGGGCGGTGTACGGGGAGTAACCTTATGATGGGATGCTGTGTTCAGTCTGTTTGTGCAGCTGAAAGGGGCCAGTAAGGAGCAGGCGTTTAGGATCGGCGGTGAGATCGCTGAAGCTGTGACCGCCACCAACCCCAAGCCGGTCACCCTCAAGTTTGAGAAGGTGTGTGTGAGCGTGTGTGTGTTATATAGCCAGTATATTGTACACAGTATATTGTACACCACACCAGGCCTACGTTCAGTGGCTCTTCTATAGAAGTCCTGTCAACCTGCTAATTCATTCTGAATGTGTGTCATGTATGTGAATGTGTGTTAATGTGTGTGTAAATGTGTGTGTTAATGTCATGTGTGTCGTGTATGTGAATGTGTGTGTAAATGTGTGTGTCATGTATGTTAATGTATGTGTCATGTATGTGAATGTGTGTGTAAATGTCGTGTAAATGTGTGTGTTGTGTGTCATGTGTGTAAATGTGTGTGCAGGTGTACCTGCCCTGTGTGCTGCAGACCAAGAAGCGCTACGTGGGCTACATGTACGAGAGTCTGGAGCAGAAGGAGCCGGTGTTCGATGCCAAGGGCATCGAGACTGTCCGCAGGGACGCATGCCCTGCCGTCGGCAAGGTAACTACCAGCATCTACCTGTCCAGGTGTCTCCTGGGAGTGGACTTTCTGCAGGGCCTTTAGTGGTCTAGATGGGTTCTGCAGGATCTAGTTGTGTTCTGCAGGGTCTTGTTGTGTTCTGCAGGGTCTCTAGTGGTCTAGTTGTGTTCTACAGGGTCTCTAGTGGTCTAGTTGTGTTCTGCAGGGTCTAGTTGTGTTCTGCAGGGTCTCTGTTGGTCTAGTTGTGTTCTGCAGGGTCTCTGGTGGTCTAGTTGTGTTCTGCAGGGTCTCTAGTGGTCTTGTTGTGTTCTGCAGGGTCTCTAGTGGTCTTGTTGTGGTTCTGCAGGGTTAAGTTGGGTTTTGCAGGGTCTCTGGTGGTCTAGTTGTGTTCTGCAGGGTCTCTGGTGGTCTAGTTGTGTTCTGCAGGGTCTCTGGTGGTCTAGTTGTGTTCTGCAGGGTCTATGGTGGTCTAGTTGTGTTCTGCAGGGTCTCTAGTGGTCTAGTTGTGTTCTGCAGGGTCTCTAGTGGTCTTGTTGTGTTCTGCAGGGCTCTAGTGGTCTAGTTGGGTTCTGCAGGGTCTCTGGTGGTCTAGTTGGGTTCTGCAGGGTCTCTGGTGGTCTAGTTGTGTTCTGCAGGGTCTATGGTGGTCTAGTTGTGTTCTGCAGGGTCTCTGGTGGTCTAGTTGTGTTCTGCAGGGTCTCTAGTGGTCTAGTTGTGTTCTGCAGGGTCTCTAGTGGTCTAGTTGTGTTCTGCAGGGTCTCTAGTGGTCTAGTTGTGTTCTGCAGGGTCTTAGTGGTCTTGTTGTGTTCTGCAGGTGCTGGAGCGCTCCATCAAGCTGCTGTTTGAGACGCGGGACATTAGCCAGGTGAAGGGGTTTGTCCAGAGACAGGTTCTGAAGGTCCTGGAGGGCGCAGCCAGCATGCAGGACCTGACATTCGCCAAAGAGTACCGAGGCAGTGGATCCTACCGCCCTGGAGCCTGCATCCCTGCCCTGGAGCTCTCAAGGTAGTGTGTGTGTGTGTGTGTGTGCGTGTGTGTGTGTGTGTGTGTGTGTGTGTGTGTGCGTGTGTGTGTGCGTGTGTGTGTGTGTGCGTGCGTGCGCGTGCGCGGAGAGATTATATTGCGAAGCAACCCAGCAGCTCCTACTGCAGAGGCAGTTGTCATGGTAACGAGGGTCAAATGTTGACCCCCTCCTCCTCCCCTCTCCTCCAGGAGGATGACGGCGTATGACCGGCGTCTGGAGCCCAGGGTGGGCGAGAGGGTGCCCTACGTCATAGTCTACGGCTCCCCGGGGGTCCCCCTCATCCAGCTGGTCCGGCGGCCTCTGGATGTGCTGCAGGACCCCTCGCTCCGCCTCAACGCCACCTACTACGTCACCAAGCAGATCCTGCCCCCTCTGGGGCGCCTGCTGCAGCTGGTGGGGGTGGATGTTCTGCGCTGGTACCAGGAGTTACCCCGGGTACGAGATACCCTGCACACTGCAAACATGTTGTACACACAGACCAGGAGTTACCCCGGGTACGAGATACCCTGCACACTGCAAACATGTTGTACACACAGACCAGGAGTTACCCGGGTACGAGATACCCAGCACACTGCAAACATGTTGTACACACAGACCAGGAGTTACCCCGGGTACGAGATACCCAGCACACTGCAAACATGTTGTACACACAGACCAGGAGTTACCCCGGGTACGAGATACCCAGCACACTGCAAACATGTTGTACACACAGACCAGGAGTTACCCCGGGTACGAGATACCCAGCACACTGCAAACATGTTGTACACACAGACCAGGAGTTACCCCGGGTACGAGATACCCAGCACACTGCAAACATGTTGTACACACAGACCAGGAGTTACCCCGGGTACGAGATACCCTGCACACTGCAAACATGTTGTACACACAGACCAGGAGTTACCCGGGTACGAGATACCCAGCACACTGCAAACATGTACCTCATCTAGACAAGCGTTTCTTAAAGTGTAAGAGCAGCCTCGGTTTCTGTTGGAATCCGCCAAAAGAAATTACGCTTTTTGTTAAGCTCCTACACAGCGTCGCGGAGTATGAGCGTTATAATGCGCATGTTGTATATGAATACACTCTCTGCGTTACACTACAGGTGTCCGAGAGGCTTACCTTCTCTCGTACGCGGCCATCAACCTCGATCGCTGGCACGACGGAGCTCCACACATTCACACCGCGGCGTTAGCGTACCCTCTCGGTGTCAGACTCAGAGAGGGTCTTACTCGGACATAAATAAATAAAAACAGAATAAAAAGCTACTTTGGATTCTCTGGCGTTTCAAACTGTGTGTGTGTGTGTGGGGTCGGGACCCTAAACAGGTCGCAATCAGTTTGGAGGCGGGCCGCGACCTGAAAACGCAGGTGCGAGTGGTCTGTGCGTCGTCAGGAATTGGTGGTTTCATTTCATGAAAGGACCACCAGTTCTGGTGTGCTCAGAGTGTTGGGGTCCCAAGCCAGTTGAGAAGCTGTCTAGACTGACCTCATGTGTGTCCCAGGTCCAGAAGGCCTCCCTCTGGGGGGCGTCGGAGGCGGGCCGGAAGGGAACCATCTCCCAGTACTTCACCACGCTGCACTGCCCCGTCTGCGAGCAGCTCACCCAGCTGGGTGTGTGCGCACGCTGCCGGGCAGACCCGCAGCGCGTGGCCGTCACCCTCAACCAGGACATCCGGCGCTGGGAGGCCCAGCAGGACCAGCTGCTCCAGGTGAGGCTCTGGGTCCCAGGGGGTCTGGGGGTACAGCAGTTTTCTGTGGTGCAACCAACTCAACTTGCTTATAGAAAATTGGTATCAGGTGACTAGAGGTTTCTACAGGTGTCATCAGGTGACTAGAGGTTTCTACAGGTGTCATCAGGTGACCAGAGGTTTCTACAGGTGACTAGAGGTTTCTACAGCTGTCATCAGGTGACACGAGGTTTCTACAGGTGTCATCAGGTGACTAGAGGTTTCTACAGGTGTCATCAGGTGACTAGAGGTTTCTACAGGTGTCATCAGGTGACTAGAGGTTTCTACAGGTGTCATCAGGTGACCAGAGGTTTCTACAGGTGTCATCAGGTGACTAGAGGTTTCTACAGGTGTCATCAGGTGACCAGAGGTTTCTACAGGTGTCATCAGGTGACACGAGGTTTCTACAGGTGTCATCAGGTGACACGAGGTTTCTACAGGTGTCATCAGGTGACACGAGGTTTCTACAGGTGTCATCAGGTGACACGAGGTTTCTACAGGTGTCATCAGGTGACACGAGGTTTCTACAGGTGTCATCAGGTGACCAGAGGTTTCTACAGGTGACTAGAGGTTTCTACAGGTGTCATCAGGTGACTAGAGGTTTCTACAGGTGTCATCAGGTGACCAGAGGTTTCTACAGGTGACTAGAGGTTTCTACAGGTGTCTTCAGGTGACTAGAGGTTTCTACAGGTGACTAGAGGTTTCTACAGGTGACTAGAGGTTTCTACAGGTGACTAGAGGTTTATACAGGTGTCTACAGGTGACTAGAGGTTTCTACAGGTGTCGTCAGGTGACCAGAGGTTTCTACAGGTGACTAGAGGTTTCTACAGGTGTCTTCAGGTGACTAGAGGTTTCTACAGGTGTCATCAGGTGACTAGAGGTTTCTACAGGTGTCATCAGGTGACACGAGGTTTCTACAGGTGTCATCAGGTGACCAGAGGTTTCTACAGGTGTCATCAGGTGACTAGAGGTTTCTACAGGTGTCATCAGGTGACCAGAGGTTTCTACAGGTGACTAGAGGTTTCTACAGGTGTCTTCAGGTGACTAGAGGTTTCTACAGGTGTCATCAGGTGACACGAGGTTTCTACAGGTGTCATCAGGTGACCAGAGGTTTCTACAGGTGTCATCAGGTGACTAGAGGTTTCTACAGGTGTCATCAGGTGACTAGAGGTTTCTACAGGTGACCAGAGGTTTCTACAGGTGTCATCAGGTGACCAGAGGTTTCTACAGGTGACTAGAGGTTTCTACAGGTGTCATCAGGTGACTAGAGGTTTCTACAGGTGTCATCAGGTGACACGAGGTTTCTACAGGTGTGTTCTCATGACCCCGTGTGTTTTTGTCTCCAGGTGTGCAGGAACTGCAGCGGTAGTGCTGAGCGCCAGATGCCCTGCGTGTCGCTCGACTGCCCCGTGCTCTACAAGCTGTCCCGCGTCAGCAGACAGCTCTCCCGGGGCCCCTACCTCCGACAGCTCCTGGAGCAGTTCTGAAGGCCCCGCCCCCGATCACCTGGGTTCTCAACGCCAGCTGCTGTTGAGAGGCAAGCTGGCAGCCGCGTGAAGGTGGCCCCTCCCCCCCCCTCGGTGCTAGGAACAGCTGTCCTCCATCTTACCTTTTCAGTGTGTCCTTGTTTTCATGCTTTGACCGGAACCCCCCCAGAAGTTCTTCAGGTCCAGACCCTACCGGACGACCAGCGGCTCATGTGATATCCGTCAGGCGATGTCAGACATGTAATACCAGTCGTTTGATACCAGTCATGTGATCTCAGACGTTATATCCGTCATGTGATAATGAGACATGTTTTACCAGTCGTGTGATATCAGTTTTGTGCGTTGGCGCCATGATGTGTGTCTTTGCTTGCTCGCTGCTACATGTGACCCTGGGGTTTTTGAGTGTCCGGATAACGTTTCTCATTTCATCGTATCATTGGATGGACTCGGTTCGGCTGAACGGTGTGAACATCGCCCGCGGTGTTCAGCGTTGAGGAGCGCAGACTGCGCCGGGCTGAAAAGGCTTCTGTCGTCGGACTTCAGTTCCCGACTGTACTGTGGAGATGCTGACGGTTTGGAGCCTGGATTGTACGAGGATGTCTGATTGGACCTGAAGTCTGAGATTGGACCGGATGTCTGATTGGACCTGAAGTCTGAGATTGGACCTGAAGTCTGAGATTGGACCGGACGACTGATTGGACCTGAAGTCTGAGATTGGCCCGGACGACTCTGATTGATCAGGACTTTGGGACTGTTGCAATAGTGTACTTGGATCATTTATGTCACGAAAAGTATTATTGTTAGTTTTTTTAATGCATTTCTCTGTGGGGAACTGGTACGTGGTAACCATAGTAATAACCATTCTAGAATGTTCCTTCCCGCCAAACGGATTTGTATAAATGTAAAAAAAAAAAAAAAAGCCTGTTTTCAGCTGTTTTTAATGCACATTGCTGTAGGTGAATCTGTGAGATTGGTATAATAAAAATAATCAATGTAGCAATGAATTCTTCTGATAACTAAGACACTGAACTATGCGGATATGGTCACAGTATTTTACAGTATACAGCATTTGAAGCATTCTCATTCTAATAAATAAACTCGACCATCACACCAACAGGCTTGTTCCTGAAGACCAGGACCACAGTGGGGGTGGTCCTGGTCTTCTAGGTCTGGACCTGGTGCTGGCGGTGGTCCTGGTCTTCTAGGTCTGGACCTGGTGGTGATGGTGGTCCTGGTCTTCTAGGGCTGGACCTGATAGTGGTGGTGGTCCTGGTCTTCTAGGGCTGGACGTGGTGGTGGTGGTCCTGGTCTTCTAGGTCTGGACCTGATGGTGGTGGTCCTGGTCTTCTAGGTCTGGGCCTGGTCTTCTAGGTCTGGACCTGGTGGTGGTGGTCCTGGTCTTCTAGGTCTGGACCTGGTGGTGGTGGTGGTCCTGGTCTTCTAGGTCTGGACCTGATGGTGGTGGTGGTGGTCCTGGTCTTCTAGGTCTGGACCTGGTGGTGGTGGTCCTGGTCTTCTAGGTCTGGACCTGGTGGTGGTGGTCCTGGTCTTCTAGGTCTGGACCTGATGGTGGTGGTGGTGGTCCGGGTCTTCTAGGTCTGGGCCTGGTCTTCTAGGTCTGGACCTGGTGGTGGTGGTCCTGGTCTTCTAGGTCTGGGCCTGGTGGTGGTCCTGGTCTTCTAGGTCTGGACCTGGTGGTGGTCCCGGGTTTAACCGGTAAACAGGGAGTGACTGCAGGTAAACAGGACATGACCGCAGGACCGAAGAGATGAATGTGGATCCTTTGTTCTGCCGGGTTCTTCAGGCGCCGCCACGGTAACGTCTTAGTCCCTCTTCTCGCGGGCCGGGGAGGGCAGTTTAAGGCGCCGCGGGGACGAGTCCGAGATCAGAGGCGCCGTGTCCGAGAAGGACGTGCCCGAGGGCTGCGTTGCCTTGGCGACCGGGGGAGGGCTCGCGGCGTGGGGGGGTGGCGAGGTCGCGGCGGGGGAGCTAACGACGCTAGGGGCGTCGTCCATTTCGATGACCTCAAAGTCTGCGTCATTCCACTGGTCCGCCTCGTTCTCCTCCTCCTCCTCCTCCTCCTCGTTGGTCGTGGAGTCCAGCAGCGCCTGGCGATCCTCCCGCTCCTGGGCGTCGTGGCGCTCCCTGCCGCGGGGTTTCCCTCCCGGCGCGGTGGGGGCGGAGGCCAGCTTGTACATGACGGGGAACAGCGTGGAGGTGACGATGGCGGCCAGCAGGGCGAGGTACATGAGGAGGGGTACTTCCTGGAAGGGCTCCAGCAGGAGACCCAGCACGGCGGGAAGCACCATCTCCCCCAGCGCCGCGCCCACCACGAAGCCGGCGGCCGACCGGCCCGACACGGTGGTGTACTGCTCCACCCAGGACACGCCGCTGGGGAAGGTGGTGGCCATGGAGGCCCCGTAGAGCCCCGTGCAGACCCAGAGCACGGCGGGATGGCGGCTGAAGAGGCAGAGCAGCAGAGAGGACAGCGTGCTGCCCACCAGGCTGCTCAGGATCAGGGCGGCCGGAGAGAAGCGGGCGGCCAGGAAGATGGCGAGGCCCCGGCAGGCGGCGAAGGACCCCCAGAACAGAGAGTTCAGGCCGGCCGCCTGCCGGGAGGACATCCCGGCGTAGTCCTTGGCGTAGGTGAAGATGAAGGAGCCGTAGGCCACCTCGGCGCCCACGTACCAGAAGAAGAAGAAGGAGAGCATGATGATGAGGGCCATGTGGTGCCGGGCCAGCCGGGGGCTGGGGGGGGCCCCGCTGGGGGAGGCGGGGTTGGCGGCCCTCCCCCCACAGAGGATGAGGAGCAGAAAGAGGAGAGCGGTGAGGAGGACGAAGCAGCCGATGATGACGTACGCCCACATAGAGCTCATCAAGTGCATTATGGGATGGGAGAAGGGTGCCGTGGCGACCGGAGCCGCTATGCTGGTGTTGGCGGGCGGAGTCAGAGAGTTGGGCGACGCCGAGTCGGCCACGATCAGCAGCTTGGCGATGATGGGCGAGACGAACGCTCCAGCCGCAAAGCTGAAGTGCAGCGCCTGCATGTGAGGACCGGCCTGGTCGCCCCACGTCTGCAGGATCAACACGTTGCCTCCTGTAGGGGCGCACACCGGGAGAACCTTAGACCAGTGCCGGTTTACGTAGCAACCGAGTGATAAAGATATGCAGCAGACGGAACGATAGATGTGTGATGGTTCTTTAAAGACTACAGAGCAGACGGAACGATAGATGTGTGATGGTTCTTTAAAGACTACAGAGCAGACGGAACGATAGATGTGTGATGGTTCTTTAAAGACTACAGAGCAGACAGAACGATAGATGTGATGGTTCTTTAAAGACTGTACCAGTGTCCAGGATGCCCATGGATGTTCCGATGCTGGACATGAGGCAAGTGAGGACGACCGCGTTCTTGCAGAAGGGGATCGCACACATCCCTGCAGCCGTCACTAGCAGAGAGAACCCTGCAGAAAAAACAAGACACCTGTTCACCTGGAGAACCCTGCAGAGAATACAAGACACCTGTTCACCTGGAGAACCCTGCAGAGAATACAAGACACCTGTTCACCTGGAGAACCCTGCAGAGAAAACAAGACACCTGTTCACCTGGAGAACCCTGCAGAGAATACAAGACACCTGTTCACCTGGAGAACCCTGCAGAGAATACAAGACACCTGTTCACCTGGAGAACCCTGCAGAGAAAACAAGACACCTGTTCACCTGGAGACCCAGGAGGAGGAGAAGGAGGAGGTTATATAGTACCCAGGAGGAGGAGAAGGAGGAGGTTATATAGTACTCAGAAGGAGGAGGTTATATCGTACTCAGGAGGAGAAGGAGGAGGTTATATCGTACCCAGGAGGAGGTGGGGGTTCATGCAGTCGAAGAGTACTCCTCCTATCAGAGAGCCTCCTATGTATCCGGCCGACCGACCGACGAACACGAAGGAGATGTTGCTGATGTTGCGGTTCAAGTTGTCCGCCAAGTCCTGGAAGGTTGGGCCCAGGACGGAGATACTCATGCCCTAGAAACACACGGACAACACGTTCTACATTACTACTACTGGATTAGAAGACGGAGTTTGCTGCCACATACAGGTTAACATCCTCACCACGGCTCACGGAAATTCCCTGGCTGCACTGTGCATCAATTGCCAGGTTAAAATCTTACTTTTATCTCCAAAGAAGACGCAGAACACTGCTTGTTCAGTTTGAATCAGTTATTATATCGAAAATAAATGAGCAGTTGGCATCTGGTTTTAAAGATCTGCTGGTCTGGGTTCTCCCACTCTGGTGAACCCTCCAAGCCCGTTTCGCTCCAGGTACGTCGATGATCCACGCGTTGAGGGGAGTAGTTATAGTATAGTTTTATATATATATATATATTAGTATTCTCAGGGTGGTAAGACTACCGAGGTGTTTGAGAAGGCATACTTCAGACGGGGCAAGTTGAAGAGACGGATCCACGAATCAGACAGACCATGGGTTCAATAACCACATGCATGCGTACCATGTGTTTAATTATGACGTGTGTGTACCATGTGTTTAATAATGACGTGTGTGTAGGTACCATGTTTTTAATAAGGACATTTAGGCCTGTGTGTACTATGTATTTAACAATATTATGTGTACCATGTGTTTAATAATGACACGTTAGTGAAGTTCTGGTTTAAGGGTTAGGGCTGGTAGCTCGGGTTAGTAGTTAGTCTAGTAAGGGTTATAGGGTTAGGTTCAATCTAGTACTAGGGGTTAGTAGTTTGTGTAGTTCGGGTTATAGGCGTGGGTTAGGACTAGTAGTTAGCTTAGTTGGGGTTGAAGGGTGATATTTACCAGTCCGAGGAAGGAGGCGCACAGCGCCAGCGTTACCGTCCATCTCCTGCACCCCTCGGAGCCGGAGGTGACCCGGACCCGGTCCGAGCCGGCCTTCTGAGCCCTGGACGCGGCTTTCAGGACACTCTTCAGTCCGCTCCGTGGGTCGTTCCTCTGGTCGAACACGGTGTCTTCCTCTTGTTCGTCGTTACCTCCGTCCTCCCCCATGCTGGCGAAGCGGACGTGTTTCTTTTTGACGGAGGCGGACATCCCGGAGGAGAGGCAGGTCAACCCGGGGCGGGGATACGAGAGGCGCCGGACGGCAGAAGGCGTTAGGAGTCAAGGATGTATTTCAAATGAAGTCGGGTTATGTCGCTAGTCCTCAAAACAGAAGCTGGACGCGAACGTGTTGTCAAATAATGTCACGTGACGCGCTCAGCTGACGTCTTGAAGGTACACAGGAAGTACAACTCATGACGTCCTGTCATACCTGGGGAAACGACCACCTCCAGTCTTCGGAGAATAATAATATATGTTATATATTACCGGTAATATAGGATAATATATGCCTACTATTACCATTACTATTAATACTAATAGTACTGTGGTATATATTACCGGTAACATAGATTAATGTAGGCCTATTACTATTATACTATATTAATAATAATCATAATAATGATATATATTACAGGTAATACAGAATAATATAGGCCTATTATTAATATACTATTATAAAATTTTAATAATAATATATTATAAATTACCGGTCATATTTAATAATATAGGTTTACTACTATTACTATTATAGTATATACATTTTAATACAACATGTTATGTATTACAGATTGTGTATTACTATAGGTATACTATTAATATACTGTACTATTAGTATGTTCATAACAATATATTATATATTACCCGTAATATATAGTATATTATTATGAATAATATATTATAATCGCATATTAATAGGGTTAATGCTAACCCTCTTTTAACCCTTCTCAAAGTGGAGGGGTACTAACCCTAACTAACCCCATCTAACCCTTCGGGGGGGGGGGGGGGGGGGGGGGGCGGCCTACCGCGCATGCGTTGCAAGGCACTCCGGGTGGCTGCAGTATTTGGCAGAAGATTTTAGAAACATTTTATTCATTTAACGTTTTTACTAACACGACGCACGACTAACAGGACTACAACAACCAAATTGAAATTCTTTTTTTCTGGACAATTCTGGACACAGGTAACTTTTTTATTGTTGGAAGTATTTGTTTTCTCATCAAGTCTGATGTTTTTCGAAATGATGCAAATGTGTTGGTTCTGCACCAGACAAAACGTCTTTACTCGGCTGGCAACATTTGACTGAAAGTAAAAGTAAGAAAGTAAGAATGAGAATAGGATTTAAAGTAACATCAGATTTCATATTGTTATTTTCTCCTAAGTTATGATACGTCTTTCCTTTCACTTAACACATTTTTATTCTCAATAAAGTCTCAATGAGGCGACTTATCACATTTAATAAAATAAATAGCCTACTTGCATTTTAAGGAGGCTGCTACATCAAAGCATTGAGATGAAACCTGAACCTTTGATTGCTGCTCTAAGTTGTATTTATATGTTTATATGTTTATATCTTATATGTTTATACGTAAGAACAGAAGGAAAGGGAGCGTTTGGCGTAGTCTAAACCTGGTGACCTCACCCTGAATGTCTGTCCGCTTGATAAACAGAAGCACAACAATGAGCGTTCAGTCTGCCATCAACAAGAAGGTCTTCGTCCCGCGGGGAGAGCAGGTGCTGGTCGCTGTGGAGGTGCGGAGGAGGAGGAGGAGAACCGGGAGGAGGATCCTTCATCTGTCCACAAGAGGAGGAGAATACGCTACCTTCTTATGTCTGTCAGGTGAACACAACCTTCTTATGGTGAACACAACCTTCTTATGTCTAATGAACACAACCTTCTTATGGTGAACACAACCTTCTTATGGTGAACACAACCTTCTTAAGTCTAATGAACACAACCTTCTAATGGTCAGGTGGACAATAACTTCTGTTTGAAGCATTTCAGAAATGTCTGGTTTTGGCAGAGTATACCAAATATTGTATAATGTTTTGTATCATGTTACCTTCATACATGCGTCCGTTCAGCACCTATCATCATGTGTGTCCCTGGAAGAAGGCTCTCCTCTGGGTTCCTTCTCAAGGTTCCTCCCCTCTGGAGTTGGGGAGTTTCTCCTTCAAGTCCTTTAGAGGGTCAGGGGTCAGTGACGAAGACTGTGGAGCCCTTTGAGACCGGAGCTATGAAATGAGATATACATATAAAATTGACTTGACAATAATGGAGATACATTCTCAGATTAAGTTAAATGTTTTTATTTATATTATTTTAGGATAAAAACTGGTCCCAATGGATAATACTTATTACTGTATCTACTGATATACCTGCTGGGAGGGAGGTTTTAATTGGTTGTCTTTTTTTTATTCTCAATTCCCCAGTGACCAATAGGATGCCTCCTCAGCTGCTCATCACTAAAGTCAAACAGTTTGCTGGCACCGGCCCCTTCGTCGCAAGGTCACAGTGGGACATCGACCAGCTCCGCCAGGTCAATGGAATCAACCCAAATAAGGTCAGGAGGAAGGAAGGAGGAAGGATGGTCTGTTATGGTTGTCTTCCACGATAGAAGAAGGGTTAAGGTTAGGGTTAGGGTTAACCCGTTTCTATCCCGCTTCATTCAGACCAAAGAGATTAACAAAAAGTAGTAAAAAGGCTATTTGAAAAAAACATTTATTACTGTGCAGGACCAAAAAACTACATTATTTTTTATCTCTTTATCTCTTTGTTGATGTCTTTATTGGTTTTTGTACAGAAATGGTCCCTACAGGTAAAGGTCCGTACCATTAGCACCAGACCCTACTAACGTCCCTGGCCATCAGGTGAACAGAGTTCTGTGTACTTCTGCCCCAGCTGGGCCCTCTGCCTCTAAGAGGTCAGAGGTCAGAGGTCAGAGGTCGGCCCTTCTCCCCCCACCTCCCGTCTCACTCACACACACGCATACCACACAAGGAGGGAGGAAATAACAATGACAAACATTTAGGATAAGGGATGGAAAAGAAGGGAAGAAAACAATAAATATAAGAAATACAATGGTTTTGTTACAGTCAGAGCAGGTGTTCAATACATGTCAGAGATCTCTTGAGTGTGTGGGGGTGATGGCTGGTTTAACCCAATGCACCACAGGTGTGCAGCCTCACTCAGCCCCGGAGGCCAATCAGTCTGACTCGGGCCAGATGAGGCTGCTTAAACCAGCCATCATCCACACACACTCCAGACACGTTATTAGTTGTTTTCTTCATCGATCGTCATGGTGTCAATATGGTAGGGCTTAGAAGGGTGGCCAGGTGTTGTGGAAAGTCCTTAAGGAACCTCCAAAGGAGACCTAATCTCCTCACGCCCGATGCAGTGTCTCAGTAATCCATCTCTGATGTGCAGCCGGGGCAGAATATGTGGACATATATTTTGGACATTGATCTAAAGTCTGATTTGATAGACCATGTCCTAACCCTAACCTTGTCCTGATGCAGGACTGTGCAGAGTTCGACCTGGTCTTTGACAACACCGTGGACCAGTGGGTGTGCAGCTCCTCTGCAGAGAAGTGCGTCTTCATCCTCGTCCTGTACCAGGCCTACCAGACCTACTCGGGCGGTCCTGCCAGGACCCCAGCAGGGACCCCAGCAGGGACCCCAGCAGGTCTGCCAGGGGGTCTCGGGAAGGTGGGTGCGTTGCGCAGGATGAGCCTGGATGCCGGCAGGATCCCGCCGCGTGGCCCAGGGGAGCCCCAGGTCCCACTAGGACCCAAGTCCAGGACTCTGTCGGCCAGGAGGAAGAGCTGTGTTCCTGCCAGAGTGACAGAGTTCATCAACTGTCAACCCAAGCTAACGGGAGGTACACTAACTAACTCAGAATCCACGCTAAGTCTTCTAATTAACTCAGAATCCACGCTAAGTCTTCTAACTAACTCAGAATCCACGCTAAGTCTTCTAACTAACTCAGAATCCACACTAACTCGTCTTAACTAACTCAGTATTCATACCACTAACTCTTCTAACTCATTATCCACACTAAAAAACGAACTAACTTAGTATAAACACAACAAACTCTTCTAACTAACTTGGGATAACTAACCCATAGTCTAACACATTTGATTCAAGGCGTTTTTCTGTTGATGTCACCGTGCATCCTGTCCTGTAAAGTCCCTAACGGAGTTCAAACTGTGAATAAAGTTGTTAATTATTTTACTAAACTAGTATTATCATAATTATTATTATACCATATTTACTCTGTTGGTCTCCTGCCAGAGGCCTGTACCATGAATCTGGTCATCTACCGATGCAAAGCCTTCTTCACCCGCCTGAAGAAGAGGATGGTAGCCAAACGATCTGGCTCCCGGTCCAAAGGTGAGGGGATTCTGACGTTGAGATGTCCGCCATACTGTACCAGCCTCCCCTTAACACTTTGAGAAGTTGGAGGTGATACTTAACGGTCTACAAAGTAAAAGTATCCTGTACCAAAGCGGTCATGGTTTTCTGAGAAGCACAACCAACACAATATGGATGAAGAGATGTTATCTGATTTCATCAGCATCACAGAAGGTCTAGTGATGTTTCGCCTCTTCAGGGATGACTAGAACCTAGTCTTGAACCAAGACTTGGGTCAGGACTATAATCTCTAGTCCCTCTAGTCTGTAGTTTCTGGTCTTTGGTCTCTTGTTGCTTTTTCTATGTTGCAACCTCATTATGGGATATAGAAACCCCATCACTCTCTCCTTTCCTCCAGCTCCCCTCCCCCTCCTATCTCTCTCTCTCCATCTCTCCCCCTCCTATCTCTCTCTCTCTCCATCTCTCCCCATCCATCCCTCTCTCCCGCAAACCGCCTCCCCCCATGTCTCAGTGTCTATTGTCCCTGCTGGCTTCACCTCTCGGGGGTGGAGAATGGATCCACTATGGTTGTGGTTGAGAGAACACTTTGTGTTCATGTGAAACAGAGCTTTGTGTTTGTGGATGTCCGGTACTCGTCTCTGGGTCAGCGAGGACAGGATCCAAACCCTGACTGATCCTAACCACCACGCACCACCATGCACCACCCCAACCACCACCTCCAACCACAATGCACCACCCTAACCACCATGCACCACCCTAATCACTAATCACCACCCTAACCACCACGCACCACCATGCACCACCCCCAACCACCACCCCCAACCACAATGCACCACCCTAACCACCATGCACCACCCTAACCACCATGCACCACCCTAACCACCATGCACCACCCTAATCACTAACCACCACCCTAACCACCACGCACCACCCCCAACCACTACACACCACCACCCTAACTACCACACAACACCCTAATCACTAACCACCACCCTAACCACCATGCACCACCCTAATCACTAACCACCACCCTAACCACTACACACCACCACCATGCACCACCCTAACCACCATGCACCACCCTATCCACCAGGCACCACCCTAACCACCATGCACCACCCTATCCACCACGCACCACCCTATCCACCACGCACTGTCAGGCACCACCCTAACCACCACGCACCACCCTAATCACTAACCACCACCCATTATAACTCATGCCAGACTTTATAACGCATAGCTGCTTTTATTTTAAAGTCAGTTGTTTCTGGTCTTTGTCCAGGTCAGCCAGGACAGCATTTCTCTGGGGGCATCATGGGTAATGTAGTACAGAGGGTGACGGTGTCTGTGGGCGAGCGAGGAGAGCGACTAAGCCGGGCGGAGGACCAGACGGTGGAGCTAATGCACAAAGCCCAGCAGTTTGCAGACATGGCCCACAAGGTCAGAACCACCAGTCCTTATAGGAGGAGGGAAATACAAGGTCAGGACCAGTAGTCACTAGGAGGGGAAATACAAGGTCTGGACCAGTAGTCACTAGAGTAGGATGGGAAATCCCCTCACACGTTGGTCGCATGGTGGTTTAGTGCCTCAGACGAATCCAGAAGAGCAGTACCGCTGTCCACCTGAGGGGGATGTAACAAGCTGTGAGGCAGGTGGATGGTCCACATCTAATGGTCAGGGTTCCGGGTGGTTTGAGTAGGAACCCAATCGTCCACAACGCTCCCTCCCTGGCAGACAAACGGAAGTGGCTCAAGTTTTCCATCCGTAGTTGACAGAACAAGGTTCTAGCAATAAGACAGGACGGGGACACTTTCACTCAGAAATGATCACATCATTCTTTCTGCATTGATTACTTTCTGATGTTGTGAAATTGAATGTTGTTCATTGTGAATGTTGTTAAATCGTTGACGACACACAATAAGATCAGAGTTCCTCTCAGTCTTATTGTGTGTGTGTGTGTGTGTGTGCGTGCGTGTGCGCACTATATAATTTACTCCTTGGTTAAAGCCCCAACCAACCTTTGATTCCTACAGCTGCTTTCTAGTTTGAATATAGGAGGACGTGAATGCTATGCTGTGGAATTGGTCCATCGTACAAAGCTAACAAGAAGCTAGCACGCTAATCACAACAATGGCGTAAGACTGACCGGAGCCTCTTCATCACCAGCCCTCCCCTTCAGTCAGGATTAACTTTAGTCTCCAGACAAATCAGGCTCTAATTGAGTCAATTCCTGCCTGATTGTGGAGGCTTGCGTGATTATATACAGTAGGACGAGAGCACCATCTTAAGAAGCAGGTGATGACGATGGCACACTGTGAGGACTGCTGAAAGCAGGCTGCAGAGAAGTCAGGTCACCGTTATCTTACCTTATAGTTAAGGTTGTCTTTACCACCTTTACTGATCCCCTGGTTTGTGTTTACACTTTTACACGAGTCACCAAAACCGTTCTTCTAACTTCACCATTTTGTTGTTGAGTTACTTTGCTGCTTGAATCAACTTTACAACTTTTACGATAAGTTACTTTACATTTAGTAATTTGCCTAGGATTAGTCATAATTTTGCAGAACATAGGGAGCTAGGGAGCCAGTTATCTCTTTCCACCGCCAAGGCACCGATGAGAATTGTGTGGACAGAATGATTCTTCCTCAGTTGAGGCAGCTCCAGACTCAGTGGAGGCAGCTCCAGACTCGGTGGAGGCAGCTCCAGACTCGGTGGAGGCAGCTCCAGACTCAGTGGAGGCAGCTCCAGACTCGGTGGAGGCAGCTCCAGACTCAGTGGAGGCAGCTCCAGACTCGGTGGAGGCAGCTCCAGACTCGGTGGAGGCAGCTCCAGACTCGGTGGAGGCAGCTCCAGACTCGGTGGAGGCAGCTCCAGACTCATTGGAGGCAGCTCCAGACTCATTCATGGTCCTCAGAGAAATGTAGTGACTGGGAATTTTATATTTCGTGTCAAATTAGGAATTGCCTGATCGATCACATTTTCCGTGTGCGATAGATAATGGCTTTTGAATCCTGTCATGAACACGCATTTTTCAGCTGTTCTGAAACCAAAAATCCTGACAGTGCAGGGAAACTGCACTCCACTGCACAACTCTCCATTCAGACTTCTGGTTTAAACAGTCATTATGAAAGTTTTCCCTTTGGCAGCCTCTAGTGGCTTGAGTTGTAGCTACAGCTATAGCTATATAACCTCTAGTGGCTTGAGTTGTAGCTACAGCTATAGCTATATAACCTCTAGTGGCTTGAGTTGTAGCTACAGCTATAGCTATGTAACCTCTAGTGGCTTGAGTTGTAGCTACAGCTATAGCTATATAACCTCTAGTGGCTTGAGTTGTAGCTACAGCTATAGCTATATAACCTCTAGTGGCTTGGGTTGTAGCTACAGCTATAGCTATATAACCTCTAGTGGCTTGAGTTGTAGCTACAGCTATAGCTATATAACCTCTAGTGGCTTGAGTTGTAGCTACAGCTATAGCTATATAACCTCTAGTGGCTTGAGTTGAAGCTACAGCTATATAAGCGCTACTGGCTGGAGTTGTAGCTCCAGCTATATAACTTCTAGTTTCAGGAGTTCGGTGCCTAAACGGATGATTAGGGTTAGGGGCTGGTGGAGAGAGATGTAGGGTTAGGGTTGGATTGTATTATAAAATGCTCAACTTGTGTGATGTTCTATTCTATTCTATCTATTTCCTTCACCAGCTGACCTTGAAGTTTTCAAAGTGATTTCCAGGAACACCTTGAAGAACCAGGTCTAGCACTCTAGGAGTTCCTTAACCAACCTGGAGAACCACGACTAGAACCCTGGGAGTTCCTTAACCAACCTGGAGAACCATGACTAGCGCCCTGGGAGTTCCTTAACCAACCTGGAGAACCATGACTAGCGCCCTGAGAGTTCCTAAACCAACCTGGAGAACCAGGCCTAGAACTCTGGGAGTTCCTTAACTAAAATGTCCTCAGTCCTCAGAGGAGATAAAGTACTGCTGGTTCCAATGTCTTGTTATCAACTACTGACTGAATGTCTTCTGTCATTGTCTGGTATTTAACCACATGTCGTGAAGTCTTTGTTAAGTCTGTCTTAAATGTTTTGAAGTCTGTCTTAAATGTTAAATCTGTCTTAAATGTTTTGTAAAAGTCCCCTAATGCTGGTAGTCTCTCATATCTGTGTTTTAAATTTGGATTGTCTGTCTGATGGACATATGTTCATGTCTACATATTGTCTGCCTTTCATTCATTCCTATGTCTCTGTTATCTGTACCGTCTTGATTACTTTATTGTTTGTGTGATGAATATTGTTCCTGGTGTGAGTGGAAGCTGACCGTGGGTGACATGTAAAGCATCCTTAATGTAACTTCACTTAGCTGAACCTAACAAGCCAAACTGCTCTCAAAACAACATACAGTACAGTTGTGTGTTTGAGTAAACTGTTTACAATTTCCCCTGAGAGCTATTGTGTCGCTTTGATTTTGATTTTGAAATTGACCAAACGTTGTAAAAACAATTGGTTTTATTTTACTTCAACCTGTTTATTAATGTTTTAAAGTGTATTTGAGTGAGGGACAATATATTATCCTGATAATACATAATACTATTCAGGAATAAACCTGTGTATCACCTATTTGTTATTTATTATTTATGATATGAATATCGTATCCTGTAATGTTGAAAGATAAATTAATAAAACCAAGGAGCCATTTTGGGACCAAAATAAATATGTATCGTCTCGGATATGACTTTACACACTCTGACCACCAGAGAGCGCCAAAGGGCCACCTGACCAGCAGCACCACACATTACAACCAAACCTTTGTTGTAATTGCATGAGCACAAAAGCATTGTAATAAACCATAGTAGTGACACCCACAAAGAATGCAACACTTGTTTAACTTAACAGATATATAGCTAAATTTTTGCTTTGCAATTAATGTATTTACATTAACTGAATTAAATGAAAAATATATATAAAAGTGCAGCTCGTTCAGTTGACCGTTGATTTGGGGACACTGGGGTTCGGAGGAACGAGGTTGAAGTTTACGTTCAGTTCTTGTCACTTGACTCTTAGTGAAGAGCTGGTCCCTGTGAGGTCAAAGACATTGCATTTAGATGAGTAGGAATAACCATAATTTACCATCTCAGACCATACCACTATTCAATCAGACAGAATAGTAGCATTTCAAACTTCTGCTGATAGATATATAAGTTAGTCCTCATCAGAACTAATATCTACGAAGGCGTAATGCAGTCACTTGAGAAAATAAATAGTTTTTCTGAATTAACGACATAATTATCTCCGAATTCTGAGATACTCTTTTATGAAATAAAAATTCTGCTGTTTTTCTGAATGAATGGATTTTCTCCGAATTCTGAGAAAAGTTTGAATGCATTACGCTTCCGTATAAATCTTCACCGTCTGCAGGACGCTAAAGGCCTTTAGCGTACGGCCTAGTGTTCATTTAAAACAACCAACACCACAGTCCCTCTCAACAATACAACAGCTTAACGCCACCTTTCATCCAGGACCTGGGACTCTAGTTCTGACATGGAAAGGTCTTCCATTCCAGGCTCCAGAAAACAGTGGAGAAGACACATCGTAATAACTCCGTATTCCTCACCTGTCTGATGGAGAGCCACTGGGTGGCGCTGTGGTGGAGGCTGCGAGGTAGAAAGGACTTGAACAGGCTTTCTCCTGCTGGGAGTGGACGTGGATGGTCCTCCTGTTTGGTAACTGTACAATGTCAAGTAAAAGCGTGTGCCACGAACTGATGACACACTGCTAGCCAAATGAAGGCCGGGGAACCTTTACGAGGCAACGGACATCCGTTCATAACATGGCTCGGTGAAATCGCAGTGAGCCTCGCTACTTCCTTACACCGAACAATCACTGACTATAGTCATGGTTGTGCTTTACCTTTGGTTTTTCCGAAAGCAAAAAGCGATGTGCGGTCCATCAGCCGCCTTGAAACCACGCTGTTTCCGTAGTTGACCCAAGTCATGTAGGTCACTGGACCGAAGTGTAACGCGAGTCCGTGTGCACCGGGAGGGCCGTGCCGGCGAGACGGCGACGCGGCCCGGTTAAGTCCACCGCTTCCGCTGCCTGAGCCGACTTATCTGACACCTGGTCCTCCCCCACCCGTCAACCCACACGGCCCTTCCTAAGATGCTTTCACCTCGTCACTTCGTCATCAAGTGAGCCCGCGCTCAACAGTGACTCGGCCAAATAATGGCGACTGTGCCTTGCCTTAGGTTGTCCCGGGGGGTTTCAAGGTGGGACCTTACCCGTCATTGGCTAACCAGCCTTCCATACTGGCCTATTGCAGGATGCCGTGCGTTGGATATAATCAATAAATCCAGTGTGATTGTTATGATTGTTAAAGTGTTGTAAAAGTGGAGGGATGGAGACAGAGTCGTCTGCCACAGCTACCCATGCAGCCATGTGTGCGCGTAATGGAGAGCACAACAGGGCGATGATCCAGTCTGTGTGAGGGGGCGGGTGATGGGCCCAATAAGAAAATAACTCTGTCAATGTTAACAATAGCCTATTATCAAATGCTACCAGTTTATCAAAGCGTTACAGCATAAGTAGTTGGCATTTGCATGGTAAACCCATTACTTCCGAATGTAAATGAACAACCTATAGTGTGTGCATTAAATCCCTTCCCAGCAGACTTAGATGGAGAGCTAATCCCCCTGTGGCTATCGACCGAAAGGGGCTTTACCCAATATTGATGTTGTCCTACTTGAATAGCTCTTTATGGTTAGGTTCGTATTCATATCGTACCCATATTTATTCAATGATTCTTTAAAAAATAATAATAACCCAAGCTTCCTTAAAGCTTCATAACACTTCATGATTTATCTGTCACTCTTTTAGGTTAAATCACTTGAATCAACCTTCTATTGCGGACACTGTCGTTGGAAATACAAGATGGCAACACCGCAGGTTCAGGAGAAATAAACACAGTATTTCATATAAGACACAGTAATTCAGTAGACCTGGGAGCACAGACATTCAGACCTGTGTGTGTGTGTGTGTGTGTGTGTGTGTGTGTGTGTGTGTGTGTGTGTGTGTGTGTGTGTGTGTGTGTGTGTGTGGGTGTGTGTGTGGGTGTTTTATACATGGACACGTATATATGTATCCATGTATAAAACACACGTTGAAATACATGGCATGATACTAATGTACAAAACACGCAAAACGTAGGTGTCAAAATGGTGACCTAGCTTTACCGAGACACTCACAGTTCACTGGAACCGAGGTTAAGGTCAGAGGTTAACACTTATGCAACCAATCAGCGGGGAGATGGGGCGATGTGGGTTAAGTCCGTGGCCAGCGCCAGCAGGGATCCAGACAAACCCCAGAGCTGTTTCTGTCCGCTGGAACGTTTCTTCAATGTCTTTTTGTTTGTTTTTGGGCTTGTTAGTGCAAAGTCAAAATGGACAACAGAGAACAAGATTAAAACAAACACAAGAAACTACGATTAAACATCAGACATGAACATCCTCTTTCAAAGTAGCACTTTATACTTCTTCACTTTATACGCCCTCTAAGCCCAAAGAATTTCTATTGAAATCCTTTGGATGAAAATAACAGAAGGTTCCACAGCTCCTTAAAGTGGCGATCTCGAAGACGAAAAGTACAAGACGTTTGTTCCTTTCCCTGTAGTTCCAAGATAAGGACGTCGGTGAAATAGATATTCAGTTATGATCAAGGGCTCCTCAGATCTAGAGCTCCTCAGGTCTAGAGCTACTCTGACTTAGAGCTGTTCAGATCTAGAGCTGTTCAGACTTAGAGCTGCTCAGATCTAGAGCTCCTCAGATCTATAGCTCCTCAGATCTAGAGCTCCTCAGGTCTAGAGCTGCTCGGACTTAGAGCTGTTCAGATCTAGAGCTGTTCAGATCTAGAGCTGCTCAGACTTAGAGCTGCTGAGGTCTAGAGCTGCTCAGACTTAGAGCTGCTCAGATCTAGAGCTCCTCAGATCTATAGCTCCTCAGATCTAGAGCTCCTCAGGTCTAGAGCTGCTCGGACTTAGAGTTGTTCAGATCTAGAGCTGTTCAGATCTAGAGCTGCTCAGACTTAGAGCTGCTCAGGTCTAGAGCTGCTCAGACTTAGAGCTGCTCAGGTCTAGAGCTGCTCAGACTTAGAGCTGCTCAAGTCTAGAGCCCGGCGGGTCTAGACCGCTCAACCTCAGCTGAGGCTTGTCAAACGTAAGCGGAGTCACTGGACTGCATGTGTCCAAAGCTGCTCATCCTGGCCGGGCCTTTTTTGCGGATCTCGTAAACAGACTTCCTCCGTGCCTGCACCCCCCTCATGGCCGCCTGGATCTTCCTCCAGCCCAGGTGGTTGAGCTCCGCTAAGTTGAACACCACGCAGACCCCGCTGATGGCAAACATGAAGACCAGGAACACCGTCTTCTCGGTGGGCCGCGACACGTAGCACTCCACCTCCTTGATGCACGGGTATCGATCGCACTCGTACACCGAGGGGACGTTAAAGCCGTAGAGAAAGTACTGCCCGACCAGGAAGCCGACCTCCAGCACGTTCCTGAAGACCACCTGGATTATATAGAACCGAGAGATGCCCTCCTGCCTCCACGTCTTGGTCCTCACGCACGGCCGGGGGACGTCCTTTGCCCCCAGAGAGTCCGGGCCGGCCTCCTTGTGGGCGTTCTCCGAGTTCTGCAGCAGTCCGTTCACCATGGTGCTCTTCATGGTGCTCTTCATGGTGTTGCCGCGCTCCGGTCTACCTGTCCTATCCACGGACAGGTAGACGCTGGAGAGGCGGCGCTCCTTCTGCTTGGCCGACTGGTGGACGGAGTAGGTGATGAAACAGAGACTGGGGCAACAGACCATAATAATCTGGAAGACCCAGTATCTTATGTGTGAGATGGGGAAGGCCTGGTCGTAACACGCCTGGTTGCAGCCCGGTTGTAAAGTGTTGCACACAAACATGGACTGTTCGTCATCGTAGACGGTCTCCCCGACGATTGCCACAATCAGAATCCTAAAGATCACCACCACTGTGAGCAGGATCCTACAGGGGAGAGGACAGAAGAGGTGAGACAACAGGAGAGGCTACTTAACATGAGAGGCTACTTAACATGAGAGGATACTTAACATGAGAGGATACTAAACATGAGAGGATACTTAACATGAGACGATACTTAACATGAGAGGATACAATACTTAACATGAGAGGATACTTAACATGAGAGGATACTTAACATGAGAGGATACAATACTTAACATGAGAGGATACTTAACATGAGAGGATACTTAACATGAGAGGATACAATACTTAACATGAGAGGATACTTAACATGAGAGGATACTTAACATGAGAGGATACAATACTTAACATGAGAGGATACTTAACATGAGAGGATACTTAACATGAGAGGATACTTAACATGAGAGGATACAATACTTAACATGAGAGGATACTTAACATGAGAGGATACAATACTTAACATGAGAGGATACTTAACATGAGAGGATACTTAACATGAGAGGATACTTAACATGAGAGGATACTTAACATGAGAGGATACTTAACATGAGAGGATACTTAACATGAGATGATACTTAACATGAGAGGATACTTAACATGAGAGGATACTTAACATGAGAGGATACTTAACATGAGAGGATACTTAACATGAGATGATACTTAACATGAGAGGATACTTCATTTGAAACTAAAGCGTCTAATTGGGAGCTGTCCAACAGTAGATATACACAGTAAGTATAAACAGACTAGTTATAAACAGTAAATATAAACAGTAGATATACACAGTAAGTATAAACAGACTAGTTATAAACAGTAGATATAAACAGTAGATATACACAGTAAGTATAAACAGACTAGTTATAAACAGTAGATAAAAAACAGTAGATATACACAGTAAGTATAAACAGACTAGTTATAAACAGTAGATATAAACAGTAGATATACACAGTAAGTATTAACAGACTAGTTATAAACAGTAGATATAAACAGTAGATATACACAGTAAGTATTAACAGACTAGTTATAAACAGTAAATATAAACAGTAGATATACACAATAAGTATAAACAGACTAGTTATAAACAGTAGATATAAACAGTAGTTAGTAGTTGGTAGTTAGTGTTTAGTAGCTAGTTAGTCTCCTACCTCCCTATTATAGTAGAGTGCTGCTGACAAGGTTAGTAGTTAGTAGTTAGTTGGTAGGTGGTAGTTAGTGTTTAGTAGCTGGTTAGTCTCCTACCTCCCTATCATAGTAGAGTGCTGTTGACAGGGTTAGTAGTTAGTAGTTAGTAGTTGGTTAGTCTCCTATCTCCCTATCATAGTAGAGTGCTGCTGACAGGGTTAGTAGTTAGTAGTTGGTTAGTCTCCTACCTCCCTATCATAGTAGAGTGCTGCTGAACAGCCGCCTCCAGGAGCCGCTCGAGGATGGTCCATTCCCCCATGACGGCTCATCCGGTTTTCCGAGACAGTCTGAACTAACACTTACCCTAAACCTTACTCCTCAGACTAAATATGGTCCTGCTCGGTTCTCCGCGGCCTCGTGTCTCCGCGGGATCGGTGGCCGTCCTGTGAACGCATGTATACGCGCGCCAGCTGATGCGCTCCTGACCGGTTACTTCTAAGCTGCGAGGTGCGCGTCCGCAAGTGCGCGTCACCGGTAAGAGCGCGCAGGGTCACGCGGTGTTTCACTGATGTTGGGCTCGCGCTAATCCGGCTATAAGTAGGCTCATTTGCGTCACGAGCGGAGGGTTTAGTGTGGGGAGACCCGGGCCATGCGCACAGAGAGGAGAGAGTAGGCGGCTCGCGGTGACACGATCGATCAATAGAAATTCATCAAAAGTTAAATTGGCGACGATGGCGCGAGAAGATAAGACGAGGCAGCGACAGAAAGAGAGAGAGAGAGAAAGAGAGAGAGAGAGAGAGAGAGAGAGAGAGAGAGAGAGAGAGAGAGAGAGAAATAAACAAATAAGGCTGTTCTCCGGCTCCTGTGATTGGCGTAGGAAGGTTATACAGTATCCAATCGGAGTGAAGTCCTCATCCGCATGCCCCTCCCTCGGCCTAGTGTCCAATTATAGAACGAGTAGTTAAATACTAAAGTAATGCAACAGTTCAATACG
>JACYXH010000540.1:1517500-1637500 GCA_026745465.1 Lota lota
TATACATAATAAATATAATAATATATGATACATATTCATATATATATTTATATAAAAGGATATATAATAAATATAATATATCATATATTTCATATATTATTATATATGAATATACCCTATTTACCTTAGTAATAATATATATAAGAAAATAAGAAAAATAAGATATATGTTACATATAACGTAATAATATAATATATTAATACATATTATTATACAGTATATATTCATATATAACTTTAACAAGATAGCACAAAAGAGTACATTGAAGTAAAATCCAACTTTTAGCAGTCACAGCTCTGGATAAGTTAACTAATACATGAATAGTTAATGATTAGATGAATAGTTGATAGATGAATAGCTCATTAAGAGATAGTATCATGATGAATACAACGCTAGAGCTGCTCCTCTTCCTCCTAGGCTAATCTAATGAGCTTCATCTCTCAAAACCCCCCCCCCCCTCCCCTCCCTTCCCGGTCCCCCCCTCCCCTCCCCCCTCCCCCCCCTCCCCTCCCCCCTCCCCAAGCTCTCCTTTGTGTGACCGGACAGGTGTCTAACTGAATGATGAATGTCTCCGCTTCTGCCCTGTAATTGGCTGCTGGCTGCCTCGCTGCTACTGGACCGCCCACCTCCTCCTCCGCCTGTCACTCAGTGGCTGCAGCCGGGCCCTCCGATAGCAATGCTAATGCGCAACCCTCGCAGCCCATTGGTCGAACGGCGGCTGGTCCAGGCTCATCCATTAAAGCGGTGACAGTAATAATCTCGGCCAAACACAAGGTTCCCCGCGCGCTAAACGTTATTTGACCGTTGATGTCGCGCCGCTGCAGCCGGCTAGAGGCTCCGCATGATGGATGACCCGGGAAGCTCATTCATCTCCTGCTGTTGTCTGCGATGTCACTCACGCAATTCAAAGGGCTCTGGTTTTATTTCACTTTAGGAGTTTTAAATAAGAACCCTTTAAACCCACCGGGAAATCATCATTTTTCTTCGATGGTACTTCATTCGTATGGGGATAGTACCCTCTTCCTAACCCTAGGGGGGCCAACCCTAAGGGACCTAACCCTAACAGATTAATGGAACAATGGTTGTGGTAGTACACAGCGTCCATCTGACCCCTGCATGTACCCTAATCCCCATTAACCCTAACCTACATGTACCCAAACCCTGCATGTACCCTAATCCCCATTAACCCTAACCTACATGTACCCAAACCCTGCATGTACCCTAATCCCCATTAACCCTAACCTACATGTACCCAAACCCTGCATGTACCCTAATCCCCATTAACCCTAACCTACATGTACCCTAACCCTGCATGTACCCTAATCCTGCATGTATCGTAATCATGCATGTATCCTAATCCCCATTTACCCTCACCCTGCATGTTCCCTAACTAGCCTGTACCCTAATCCCCATTTAGCCTTTCTAGCATGTACCCTAATCCCTATTTGCCTTAACTAGCATGTACCCTTGCCTGCATGCACCCTCACCCTGGATGTACTCTAAATAGCATGTACCCTAACCCTAACTAGCATATGTACCCTAACCTGCTGAAAAGCTGCACATGTCGTCTTATCTATATGATATATGCCTGTACAAGCCTATATAAGATATATATCAGCCGATATACCAGTATGTATTATATATATATATCCCTCCATAATAGCCGAAATGGGATACATATAACATATCCAATATATATTTCCTACGTATAACTATGTCCTTATAGCAATGCGTCCAGGAGACTGCCTCTGGTTTCCACATGGCTGCACCTCGCTTCTTGAATGACTAGCAGGCGGAGGGCCAGCCCTGAGTAGGGCATCCATCATCCCTGTCGCTATGAATCGAATAAAGCCGACAGCCCAACTTCGTCCCGTATCGACCCGACCGCTGACCTGCTGCCAAGCAATGTTGTGGTTTAACCATTCGTTTACGCGTACAGTCACACCTGACTGAACCACAATACAACCAGGTACAGTCACACCTGACTGAACCACAATACAACCAGGTACAGTCACACCTGACTGAACCACAATACAACCAGGTACAGTCACACCTGACTGAACCACAATACAACCAGGTACAGTCACACCTGACTGAACCACAATACAACCAGGTACAGTCACACCAGCCGTACCACAATACAACCAGGTACAGTCACACCTGACTGAACCACAATACAACCAGGTACAGTCGCACCTGACTGAACCACAATACAACCAGGTAGAGTCACACCAGCCGTACCGCAATACAACCAGGTACAGTCACACCTGACTGAACCACAATACAACCAGGTACAGTCACACCAGACGAACCACAATACAACCAGGTACAGTCACACCAGATGAACCACAATACAACCAGGTACAGTCACACCTGACTGAACCACAATACAACCAGGTACAGTCACACCTGACTGAACCACAATACAACCAGGTACAGTCACACCAGACGAACCACAATACAACCAGGTACAGTCACACCAGATGAACCACAATACAACCAGGTACAGTCACACCAGACGAACCACAATACAACCAGGTACAGTCACACCTGACTGAACCACAATACAACCAGGTACAGTCACAGCAGACAAACCACAATACAACCACAACAACAAATAGCTCAAAGATCTACAGAGAAACAGCTACATTTTTCATTTTCTCTTTATTTTGGTTTTAGTGCAGGTATTTCCCTTTTTTTGTCAGTGCTATAAAACTATTTGCGACATTTTCACATATGGAAAACACGTTGGAATCGTCTCATGATGCTGGGTGGGGTCGCGTTCAAAATAAAGATATGAGCAGAATGCATGGGAGGGAGACTGTCGACATTCAAAGTACAAAAACTGGCGACGGCACGTCTTCAATCCACTCCGACCGGCGATAAAACCCTAACATCTAGAAACCACAAGTGGACTCAACAAGCAAATAAGGATCACAAATACATCACAGCAAGTAGACCCTACAAAGTCCTCATATGTACAGAGAAAGGAGAATGGGAATGTTCGTGTGTTTGGTTAAAAATCCCAAATGCACACTTTTGGGCTGCAGGTTTTAGGTTTTGTGTAAAGTGTTCATAAAAATGTTCATGTCCCTGTATTCCGACATTTAAGAAATATATAAATAAATAATTGAACAGGGAAATTATGATTTGAGGTCATAAGCATCTTCAGTTGTTCATTTTGGAAGTCTGTTTGTTCTGGAAGATGGTCTTCCCCAGAGAGGGCTAGGGTCTTCACTCCTCTAGAAGATGGTCTTCCCCAGAGAGGGCTGGGGTCTTCACTTCTCTAGAAGATGGTCTACACCAGAGAGGGTTAGGGTCTTCACTCCTCTAGAAGATGGTCTTCACCAGAGGGTTGGGGTCTTCACTCCTCTAGAAGATAGTCTTCACCAGAGGGTTGGGGTCTTCACTCCTCTAGAAGATGGTCTTCACTCCTCTAGAAGATGGTCTTCACCAGAGGGTTGGGGTCTTCACTCCTCTAGAAGATGGTCTTCACTCCTCTAGAAGATTGTCTTCCCCAGAGAGGGTTGGGGTCTTCACTCCTCTAGAAGATGGTCTTCACTCCTCTAGAAGATGGTCTTCACCAGAGGGTTGGGGTCTTCACTCCTCTAGAAGATGGTCTTCACCAGAGGGTTGGGGTCTTCACTCCTCTAGAAGATGGTCTTCACTCCTCTAGAAGATGGTCTTCACCAGAGGGTTGGGGTCTTCACTCCTCTAGAAGATGGTCTTCACTCCTCTAGAAGATGGTCTTCACCAGAGGGTTGGGGTCTTCACTCCTCTAGAAGATGGTCTACACCAGAGAGGGTTAGGGTCTTCACTCCTCTGGACGATGGTCTTCACTCCTCTAGAAGATGGTCTTCACCAGAGAGGGTTAGGGTCTTCACTCCTCTAGAAGATGGTCTACACCAGAGGGTTAGGATCTTCACCAGAGGGTTAGGGTCTTCACCAGAGGGTTAGGGTCTTCACCAGAGAGGGTACGGGTAAGGTGCCCCTGGTGGAGTCTGTGCAGAAGTGGCGGGCCTGGCGAGGGGAGGGGTTACAGGTGTGACTGGATGCTTCAAGCTCTCCTATTGGGTTTCCCTGAGCCAACCATGGAGGCCTAAAACAAAGATAGATATGGATTAGACTCAATTATGCAAACCCTAACCCAAAAACAAAGATAGATATGGATTAGATTCAATTATGCAAACCCTAACCCTAACCCTCACCATTACCCAAAGATAGATATGGATTAAATTAATTATACAAATGGTAGAACTATGTACTTAAGTAGACATATTACCCACAGGAATCCACTAAATGATCTAAAAAATGAACGCCAAGTCCTGTCCAGTAAGCTTTAGGGTTCAGGTCCCACTGCTCATCCTCAGAGTTGACAGTTACTACTCAGACAGTTACACACCTCGATACTCCGATTAGTATCAAGTATTTAAACTGAAATATCAACCTTTTAGATATACCGTGAAGTGAATAAAAAAAATATGAACGTATAAATATATAAACATAAACACTCTTTCCAGTATTCATACTTATTCAAGATAGAGGGTTAGGGTAGAAATTGCTTTAGGGCATTGAAGCGTTATACTTTCTATAAAATGTTTGATTAAAGTCACAAATCACGCAGCAAACCCAAAATGATACTCCTCTGGGAGCTGGAAGGTAAATAAACATCTCTTACAGGGGAATTCCTTCCTGTCAAACTGATGTGTTACATCATTAGCGTATATTCTATATATTTATTCGTCTGGGTCAAATTAACTCCCCGAACAAACGGACTAAGAAATATATGGAATGTGAGTTTAAGGATGATGGAGCAGCAGACCGTCTAAGATTAGGGTAGATAAATCTCACCAGATAAGAGAAGATAAATCTCGCCAGATGTTCGGCAGTATGAAAGAAGATCTTATTGTTCATATTTCAAAATGGCCGTCTGGAGACTAATGTACTACCAGACCACGAGCACAGATTGAGAAATAATAAGGATCATTCTTTATTATTCATAATTTGACTACACACTTTTCTAAATATGTTGAAATATAGAGAATAGTTTTTAAGCGTGTGCTGTGGGAATCCATCTATCTTATATCTTATCATATATTTTAGAGTCAAAGCTTTGTTAGAAAGAGGAGGTGGAGAAGGAGGTGGTGATGGTGATGGATGAGGTGTTGGTAGAGGTGGAGGAGCAGGAGGAGGTTGTTAGGTGAAGGAGGTAGTAGTAGTTGAGGAACAGGAGGAAGTTGTGAAGTGGAGGAGGTGGTAGTGATGGAGGAGCAGGAGGAGGTGGTGGTAGTGATGGAGGAGAAGGAAGAGGTGGTGGTAGTGATGGAGGAGCAGGAGGAGGAGGTGATAGAGGTGGAGGAGAAGGAAGAGGTGGTGGTAGAGGTGGAGGAGAAGGAAGAGGTGGTGGTAGTGATGGAGGAGCAGGAAGAGGTGGTGGTAGAGGTGGAGGAGAAGGAAGAGGTGGTGGTAGTGATGGAGGGACCGGAGGAGGTGGTGGTAAAGGTGGAGGAGAATGAAGAGGGGGTGGTAGTGATGGAGGAGCAGGGGGTAGTGGTGGAAGAGCAGGAGGTGGTGGTGGTGGTGGAGGAGAAGGAAGAGGTGGTGGTAGAGGTGGAGGAGAAGGAAGAGGTGGTGGTAGTGATGGAGGGACCGGAGGAGGTGGTGGTAAAGGTGGAGGAGAAGGAAGAGGGGGTGGTAGTGATGGAGGAGCAGGGGGTAGTGGTGGAAGAGCAGGAGGTGGTGGTGGTGGTGGAGGAGAAGGAATAGGTGGTGGTAGAGGTGGAGGAGAAGGAAGAGGTCGTGGTAGTGATGGAGGAGCAGGAGGAGGTGGCGGTAGAGGTAGAGGAGAAGGAAGAGGTGGTGGTAGTGATGGAGGAGCAGGAGGAGGTGGTGGTGGTGGTGGAGGAGGTGGTGGTGGAGGAGGAGGTGGAGAGGTAAACGCAGGCTGTATTTACATATAAAGAGCTCCATTCATCAAGCTAAGTGTCATTATGGTGGGGGCTCATTGAGCAGCAGAGTGTTAAATAAAACTCCACACATACATCTTGATTTATATACCCTGTCATCTGGGGGGGGGGGGGGGGAGAGAGAGAGACAGAGAGACAGAGAGACAGAGAGAGAGAGAGACAGAGAGACAGAGAGAGAGAGACAGAGTGAGAGAAAGAGAGAAAGAGAGAGATACAGACAGAGAGAGAGACATGGAGACAGACAGGCAGAAGGAGACAGACAAAGTGAGAGAGAAAAAGAGAGAGAGAGAGAGAGAGAGAGAGAGAGAGAGAGAGAGAGACAGAGAGAGAGAGAGAGAGAGAGAGAGAGAGAGAGAGAGAGAGAGAGAGAGAGAGAGAGAGAGAGAGAGACGGATGACAGAAGGAGTTGATTAGAAGGATGGCGGGAAAGCAAAGGAAGGAAGCAAAAAGGAAGTAATGTACACATGGGTAGTCCTTACTTCCTGTTTCCCGGGGGGGGGGGGGGGGGGGGGGTGTTTCTACATGTAGTGCCACTGGCCGTCCATTCCCATGTTCATCCCCATTGGGCCCATAGGCCCTGCGGAAAAACACATAAATATACGTTAATGCACGTTAATACACGTTAATACTCGTTATTACATGTTAATACACGTTAATACTCGTTATTACATGTTAATACACGTTAATACACGTAAATACACGTTAATACACATGAATACACGTTAATACACGTTAATACACCTGAATACACGTTAATACGTGTTAATACACGTAAATACATGTTAATACACATGAATACATGTTAATACACGTTAATACACGTTAATACATTTAATACACATGAGAACTTATTCAAATACATTAATTTACATAAGAACAAGTTAATACACATTCAAACACATGAAAACGTATTAATATACATTAATATACATAATAACAAGTTAATACACATTCAAATACATGAAAACGTATTAATATACATTAATAGAAATACATGAGAACATATTCATATACATCAAGATAGAGGAGAACATATCAATATATATTAATATACATGAAAACATATTAATACTTTTAAAGAGACATAAGAACACATTAATACACATTAATACACATTCAAATACATGAGTACATATACATTTACATTAAGATACATGAGAACCTATTAATTTACATTAATACACATTCATATACATGAATACATATTAATATAAAGTAATCCACATTAATCCACACTAATACACATGAATACACCTCAATAAACATGAATATTCATGCATATACATTATTGCACATTAATAAACATGAATACACATCAACGGTGCTGTAGGTTAGATTGTAAAGAGAGAGCAGGGAAGAGGATAGCAGCTCACTGATGGCTGTTGCATTTCTAAACAATTACACTCAAAGTACACCTTTAATAATACTAATACTAATATATTTATAAATATTTATATATGTATTGGTACACTGGAGTGTACTGCCTGTCTGTGTTGGAACAGTAGTAGTACTGTATGTGGTGGTACAGTAGTAGTACTGTATGTGGTGGTACAGCAGTAGTACTGTATATGGTGGTACAGCAGTAGTACTGTATGTGGTGGTACAGTAGTAGTACTGTATGTGGTGGTACAGTAGTAGTACTGTATGTGGTGGTACAGTAGTAGTACTGTATGTGGTGGTACAGTAGTAGTACTCTCTATAAGTGATACACTAGTAGTACTGTCTTTCTGTGGTGATGATGGAGTATGGACAGGAAGTGACATCATGAAGGAGGAAGCGTGTCTCACCTCCTGGTCGGAGGCCCATGTGCTGTTGGCCGTCCAAGACGAAGCCTCCCATTGGTTGTCCCTCGGGACTGTAGCCGCTACCCTGGCTCACTGGGGAGGGGGACACGTTTCCATGGTTACCCACCAGCCGTCCACTTGGAGCATGACTTAAATATCATGACTGAGTGGCACGCAGACTGAACTATTGCTTTTGACGTATCGTACGCAGTGAGACGTAAAAGGATCAAACATTTTACCTGCTCTGTTGGACTGGTCTATCATGGGCTGAACAATTCTCCTCCTGGCGTTTATGAACCTGCAGGGAAACAAAATACATCATGTAGAACATACCATGTAGAACTCATCATGCAGAACACAGAACGTCAGCCTGAAAACCAAGTAGTCAATAAGCATCTGCCTTATTCTTATGACATAATAATTATGATGATGATATTGAATTATGATATGGCTCATTGTAGCCCCAGGCCTACCAAGGCTAACTGCTCATTGATTTATGGTTCTGCCAGGGTCTGCCAGGTTAAGGGTTAAACTCATTGGACTAGGCTGGAACAGTGGGATGATTTTGTCCAACAGAATCCCCATGTCATTCATTTTCTTTAGTACTGCTTGCAAGATAGAATGTAATCCTGTACTGTGTCTAGGAGATTCACCCCGTATATAAATCATACATGTACAATATATGGTTTGTATATGGTACATATACTGTACATACCATATATGTACCATATATCTACCACATAACTACCATATTTATACCACACAACTACCACATATCTACCATATATACAGCATATGTGGAATATATACATGGTGCCTGTATGTACCAGTGTGTGTGTGTAGTGAGTACTGACCAGTTGTTGACCTGCAGGATGGTTAGGCCGGTGTCTTGCGCTAACTGCTTCTTCTGCTCCTCTGAGGGGTACGGATGCTGCGGGGAGACAACATCAAGCATATTTTATGGGTATGGGCTGGTAATAAAAAAGATGTATGGGTATGAAAGGGTATTTTAAGGGAATGGTGGTATTTTAAGGATTTTTAAGGTTATGAGAGGGAATTCTAACAGATTTGGGAGGGTATTTTACCTTTTTTTTATGGGTATGAAAGGGTATTTTAAGGGAATGGTGGTATTTTAAGGATTTTAAGGTTATGAGAGGGAATTCTAACAGATATGGGAGGGTATTTTACCTTTTTTTATGGGTCTGAAGGGGTATTTTAAGGGAATGGTGGTATTTTAAGGGGTTTGGGAGGTTTGTCCAGCCTAGCTGTATGAAAGATGGACTGCTTCACAGTGGGGGAGCCCCCCTCCTCATCCAGCTCTATTCAGCCCCCCCCCACCCCCCCCCCCCCCCCCCCCCCCCACTCAGATTAATGCTGATGGGTGGGGTGGGGCTACGCACCCTTTCAGGAGCCCAAAGCTCAGTCGCACATGAGCCAGGGAAACACTTGTGCTTAACAAATTAGCCCTGAAAGGAGAGGGACAACACAGAAGGGATCATTCAAGGATTTCTCCTGGAGAACGGGAATGTTGTGGAAGCCACCGTTACTCCCGTAGAAGCAGCGGTTTGTGGGGATGAGAGAGCTGCATGAAGAGGACATGGAGGCGGCATCTTTTGGAGCCCGGATGAAAGGCACACGTCTGTGTTCTCATTCTCACTATCCCCTGAACACAGAAACATTCAGCCTGGCTGCTTTCGTTTTACCACCTGAATGTTTCCTTTGAGCAACAAAGACGTCTCATGTTACAGATGTCGAAGGAACAGCTCTAACCTTAACCCTACAAACCCTACTAGGCTCTGGGGGTCTAGGGGTATAGATCTGGTGGTTTAGGGGTCTAGATCTGGAGGTCTATGGATATAGGTTTCGGGGTCGAGTGGTATAGGTCTGTTGGGCTAGGGGTCTCGGGTTTTATGTCTGGTGGTCTGGGGGTCTAGGGGTCTGGAGGTTTGGGACTAGGGTTATAGGAGTTTATGGGTATAGGTCTTGAGGTCTGTAGGTCTGTAGGTCTAGAGGACTGGAGTTCTGGGTTAAGGGCTCTAGGAGTATAGGTATGGAGGTCTGTTGGTCTGGGGGTCTGGGGGTCTAGGGATCTAGGGTTCTTGGTCTGGGGGTCTAAGGGTCTGGGGGTCTGGTGGACTAGGGGTATAGGTCTGGGGGTTTAGGTTCTGGAGGTCTTGATGGCTAGGGGGCTAGGGGTCTGCGGTCTAGGTCTGGCCGTCTGGGGGTCTAGAGGCGTACCGTGAGGTGCTGGAACAGCCAGGCTCTCATGATGTTGGTGGCGACCTTGGGGAAGATGCCCCTCTTCTTCTGTCTCTTCCGGTCCTGGTCTTCCTCGTCCCCGGTGCCGGGGGACACCAGACCAGGGTCCAAACCGTCTCCTGAAAGCCCAGGAGAGAAAGCGATGTAAGAGGGAGCGATGTAAGAGGAAGTGATGTAAGAGGGAGCGATACAAGAGGAAGTGATGCAAGAGGGAGCGATACAAGAGGAAGTGATGTAAGAGGGAGCGATACAAGAGGAAGTGATGTAAGAGGGAGCGATACAAGAGGAAGTGATGCAAGAGGGAGCGATACAAGAGGAAGTGACGTAAGAGGGAGCGATACAAGAGGAAGTGATGTAAGAGGGAGCGATACAAGAGGAAGCGACGTAAGAGGGAGCGATACAAGAGGAAGTGACGTAAGAGGGAGCGATACAAGAGGAAGTGATGTAAGAGGGAGCGATACAAGAGGAAGTGATGCAAGAGGGAGCGATATAAGAGGAAGTGATGTAAGAGGGAGCGATACAAGAGGGAGCGATACAAGAGGAAGTGATGTAAGAGGGAGCGATACAAGAGGAAGTGATGCAAGAGGGAGCGATACAAGAGGAAGTGATGTAAGAGGGAGCGATACAAGAGGAAGTGATGCAAGAGGACGTTTCAGGCGCTACAGAGAGGGCAGCGTGTTCCGCGACGGTACGAAGACACTAAGACACCCCCCCCCCCCCCGGTCCCCCCCCGTGCCCCGTCAGCTCCCGGGCCTGACGATCCGGGTCGCTCCGCTATTAATCCAATGTGAGCAGCGTGTCTGACGAGCGCTCCTGACACTCGGGCGGCGGCCGCCGTGCACGCTCGCATTTTTCAAACCAACACTAATGACTTCCTCCCGCGGAGAACACATAAATAATAACCCTGACAAACAGCAGCGCCGGACTGCGGCCGCTGAACATAAACAACGTTATTCCCTCTCATCATGAGCAAGGCAGCAGGCGGACCGCGGTGTGTTCTCCTGCCCTGGGGCAGGGCGCCCTGGGGGCCACCCTGCAGGGGCCTGGGCCAGCCCCTCATTATGCATCAGGGCGGGCAGCTCTGCTTAACGTTTGCCTGAGCGTGTCTTTTTGGCTTTGGAGACGCATCAATCAAAGGCTCCTCCTCTTCCTCTTCAGCTGATGAAGAGGAAGAGGAGGGGTGTGTGTGTGTGGGGGGGGGGGGGGGGGGGGGGGGGATGTAGACGGCTCCAGAAGACAGGGAAGGACAAGAGCCCCGCAGACACAATAGATATAGAGATGTAGAACCTATTTACATTATACATGCTTACATATAACACATCACTAACTCTTACCAGGATCTCCCGTTTTTAGATTTATAGTAAATTCAGAAACAACCAAAATAGTTCAATTAACTTAATGTAATTAATATCCACCATGATGAATGAAGAAAGAAAGAAAGAAAGACAGACAGAAAAAAAAACTAGCTCAGCCTAATTAAATATCAGAGGAGGTGCGTCTGGCCCCTCCCCCCCCCCCCCCCCCCCCCCCTTTATTCTGCTGAAGTGGGGGGAACGGCTCGCGCTAATCGTTTCTGACGGCTCTCTCCCCCTCCCTCTCCCCCTCTCTCTCTCGCTCTCGCTCTCCCCCACTCCCTCTCTCGCCCTCTCTCTGTCTTTCTCTCTCTCCCTCCCTCACTCGCTCTCTTCCTCTCTCTCCCTCCCTCACTCGCTCTCTTCCTCTCTCTCCCTCCCTCACTCGCTCTCTCCCTCTCCCCCTCTTTCTCTATCTCTCTCTCTCCCTCCCTTCCTCTCTCTCTCTCCCTCTCCCCCTCCCCATCTCTCCCGTTCTCCCTCCCCTCTCTCTCTCTGTCAGTCTCTCTCTCTCTCTCTCTCTCTCTTTCTATCTCCCTCTCTCTGTCTCTCTCTCTCCCTCTCTCCTCTCTCCTTCCTTCACTCTCTCTCTCCCTCCCTTCCTCTCTCTCTCTCCCTCTCCCCCTCCCCCTCTCTCCTGTTCTCCCTCCCCTCTCTCTCTCTGTCAGTCTCTCTCTCTCTCTCTTTCTATCTCCCTCTCTCTGTCTCTCTCTCTGTCTCTCTCTCTGTCTCTCTCTCTAGGGTTAGGTTAGGGGTTAAGGGTTAGGTCTAGGTTAGGGTCCTACCTAGGTCGTTGGTGCTAGGGTTAAGGTTAGGGGTTACGTGGTGGGTTAGGGGTTAGGTTAAGGTTAAGGTTAAGGTTAGGGTTAGGTTAGGGTCCTACCTAGGTCGTTGGTGCTAGGGTTAAGGTTAGGGGTTACGTGGTAGGGTAGGGGTTAGGTTAAGGTTAAGGTTAAGGTTAGGGTTAGGTTAGGGTCCTACCCAGGTCGCTGGTGCTAGGGTTAAGGTTAGGGGTTACGTGGTGGGTTAGGGGTTAGGTTAAGGTTAAGGTTAAGGTTAAGGTTAGGGTTAGGTTAGGGTCCTACCCAGGTCGCTGGTGCTAGGGTTAAGGTTAGGGGTTACGTGGTGGGTTAGGGGTTAGGTTAAGGTTAAGGTTAAGGTTAAGGTTAGGGTTAGGGTTAGGTTAGGGTCCTACCCAGGTCGCTGGTGTTGTCTCCACTCTGGGACACGTGCCCCCCGCTGGACGGTCCAGGGGTCCCGATGGAGGGGGTGGAGTGGGCTTCATCCATATCTCTCCAGGAGGACGGGTTCTGGGGTTGGGGGGTACAGAGGAAAGAGAGGACATGAACAACCAGAGTCAGGACCCCTAACGCTACGATCCTAACCCTGGACCCGGGGCAGCTAAACCACATCTTTAACTAACCCTAACTACAACACCACCGCCAGATCAGACTAATGCATCAACTCAATCAGATACAACAACTCAACAGCTACAGCAATCCGAGCAACACGTTACCATTCCTGTGTCTCGGGGGGAACTTCTAAAAAGCAGGTCCTGATCAGAGGAGCGTCTGGGCTGGGTCTGAGGCTCTGCACCTGAGGGCCGGCTGTATTTATGGCCCTGAGCCGAAGCACAGCCTCCCTCTTCAAACACTTAGCGTCAGCTGTTTGCCGGATGGCCATCAGATTGAAGAGTTCAGTAAATGACAAAAATAAGCGGCAGGACAAAGGAACAGTGTGAGTGAGGCCCCTAGGAGCTTGCCCCTCTTCTAGCTAGGCACACAGTAATTACAAGACTTCTTTATGCCTGTCTATTCAGAGATGCGCCATGTGTTTCCACGTTTATTACGCTAATGAAGGCCTTCCTTCCCAACGTGTCCATCTGTTAAAACACAATTAACCCAAAGACACTGTTTACTACGCTACCACCAGAGGTATCACGCTCACACTCACAGCAACACGGAGACAATGTAGCAACAGCGATACTGGAGGAGAAGACAGTGGAAGGTGAGTATATACTACAGTATCACTGTACTTATACTGTGTTTATATAGCTGTAGCTTTAGTATAACTATGGCTCTAGTTAGACTACAGTTATACTATAGTATCACTGTACTTATACTGTGTTTATATAGCTGCAGCTTTAGTATAACTATGGCTCTAGTTAGACTACAGTTATACTATAGTATCACTGTACTTATACTGTGTTTATATAGCTGTAGCTTTAGTATAACTATGGCTCTAGTTAGACTACAGTGATACTATAGTATCACTGTACTTATACTGTGTTTATATAGCTGTAGCTTTAGTATAACTATGGCTCTAGTTAGACTACAGTTATCCTACTATACTTATACTATGATTTGGTGTTAGTTATGCTACAGCAGAACTGTAGTTATACCATAGTTATGTATCTATACTATACCATAGTATAACCTCACCTCCCTACAGTATTACTACCGGTATACTACAGTCATACTATAGTAGTTATGCTACAGTAGAACTGTAGATTTACTATAGTAGTTATGCTATAGTAGAACTGTAGATTTACTGTAGTAGTTATGCTATAGTAAAACTGTAGATTTACTGTAGTAGTTATGCTATAGTAGAACTGTAGATTTACTGTAGTATTTATGCTATAGTAAAACTGTAGATTTACTGTAGTAATTATGCTATAGTAAAACTGTAGATTTACTGTAGTAGTTATGCTATAGTAAAACTGTAGATTTACTATAGTAGTAAGCCCTGAATGCAACTATCGATCAGATGTTTCCTTGACAACTCAAAAGTAATATGCTCAAAGCGCGAGGAAAAATATAAACCATTCGTTGTTTATTCCTCACCTAGACAAACGTATAGGTCGGTGTTTGATTCTGATTGGCTCAAAGCCGTTTACCTACACCCGTGACGCCATTCTTAATTTTTTGTTTTAAACACTGCCAAACTCACAATGTGCTAGCCTGTGTTGCCAGGCAACCATTTTGCTGCCTTTAGGAACTATTTTGCTTGTTGGAAGAGTTAGGATTATGGATTATATATTCAATAAATGATTGCATTTTGTGTTGCCATGTGTTTATTTTGGGAGATTTTACCAGGTAATCTAGGGTAACCCTTTAGTCACCATAGGGGGTTAGGCTCTTTGCGTCCTGCCTTCACCCATAGCGGTCTAAAATGTCTGTCAATCACTGCCTCTCGTGGCTGATTGCTCCATGATACCCCAGCACTGTTAAATACTTGATTTTGATGGTCAATAACGGTCAATAACGTTCGCTACAAATCCAACATCAACGCTCAAATACAACTATAGGTTCAGAGAGGTTTAGGTTTAGGTTTGGTGTTAGAAAAGGTTCACTACCAGTTCATCACATGGCCCACCGCCACTGATTCACTCAACCAGCAAGTGCTCTGCCGAATGTGGTCCAGGTGAGTGGGTGATTGTGGTTTTGGTGAGTGGGTAAATGTGGTTATGGTGAGTGGGTGAATGTGGTCCAGGTGAATGGGTGAATTTAATCGTGGTGACTGGGTGAATGTGGTTATGGTGAGTGGGTGAATGTGGTCCTGGTGGGTGGGTGAATGTAAACAAAAGAAGCGTGTGAGGACAGGGGGTGTATGACAAAGCCCCCCCCCCCCCCCCCCCCCCCCCCCTCCCTCCCCAACATTAATCCCGAAGGTAAAGAAAATCCTGCTGCTGTAATCTGGAAGACGAATGGCTGGCAGCTGCACTCTGCGGTCAGATATCTTCCTCACCGTCATCTTCTCAGTGGGTCTAACTACTAGTTCCCAGCTTCAAATAAAAAATACCTAACACTTTCACTGTTTTCTCACCGAAGACGTCGCGTTGTTTTGAGACGCAGCGGGAATCAGCCAGCATCCATTAAGCAGTCGGCCTGATTTCGCCTGCGCTACGTTTAACCTACATATTATACATATTATACATTTTATACATATCCTACATATTATACATATTATACATATCCTACATTTAAATTACATGACCGGTGACGTCGGCCAAAATAAAAAAAATGTACACAGGAATTGAGCCGATTAACGTCAACGAGTTGCCTAAACTCACTCATTCATAACCTTACACATTCATAACCTCACGCGGTCAACATTTGGAGTTAATCAGTCCAGTTGTAAATTATGATATTAATATGAATATGAATCAACACATGAAAAACGCATTCTGACAAAGGCTAACAATTATATTTTTTGTGAAATATATATATATATATATATATATATATATATGTATATTTATTTATTTATGTATTCTAATATCGAAATATTTTTTAAATAATTATTATCATTATTATAGTTCAATATAAATTGTTTTTTATTTATTTATTTATTATTATGATGATTTAATTTGATTACATTTGATTATTAATATTATAATAACAACAGCCTAACCTGCATCTTTGCAACTAAATAAAAAACCAATTTCTCATGGTAACAGAAATGTATTCAAACCTACACTAACTAAAACTAGACTTACAGATTTTCTTTCACAACGGACTATGTTCGTATTTTATATTGTGAATATGTAATAGCAGCCTTTATATATATATTATATATATATATATATATATATATATATATATATATATATATATATATTAGACTATATTAGACTATATAATGTATCATAGAATAATCAAACAGAACCAGTGCCCGTTTTACATCGAGAGGAACTGGAAACATAGATCGGCGTTACACAGATCGGGCTGCAGCGATCCTTACGTGATCTGCGAGGTTTGTGGAGGAGCACTCCAGGTCGTCGAAGTCCGCCTTGCCGTCCGGGTCGTCGATCACCAGGTCGATGGGCATCTTGCCCTTCAGGCAGCTGATGTAGCGGTGGCAGAAGTTGTCGCACAGCTCGTGGACCTGGACACGGGGGTTACCGTCAACCTCGTGGAGCTCACCACTGTACCCCCCCACCATGCCCCCCACCGTATTAACAGTGGGAATACAAGCAGACCCGTTTTCCATGTTGCCATTTACCTTTTCTAATTCCAGCAGATGAAATCGCAGGACTTGAATTGCTTGAATCATCTGAGGAATCAATGAACAACCAGTTTTAGGCTCGGCGTAGGCCACTAATAATAATAATAATAATAATAATAATAATAATAATAATAATAATAATAATATAATAATCGAAGATGCAACAAGACTTCCTCCAAACAGGTGATCACTAATCGATTGTTTGATTGATCGGAACATTACAGGAACCGGCCTAGAGCCACGGAGGAGGCGTGTCGATCAAGTGGACCAGACTCACCAAATTATCCAACTCGGGGTTGGACGAAAAAAGCGGTTTCTCTGCTTGGATCTGAAAGATTAGAAATCACGTTGTTGTTGTTGTTGTTGTTGTTGTTGTTGTTGTTGTTGTTGTTTTAACCCAACTTTGACACGACGCTCATCGTTTATACTTTGGTACGATGTGCGCGTGAGCGGGTGACAGCGCGAGGCAACGTGAGGACGTCGTCAGGCCTACCTGCTTGGCAAACACCGCGATGTCTTCGTTGAAGGAGTCCGAGGAGCAGACGTCGCCCCCCGCAGCGCCGGGCTCGCGCGGCGTGCAAGTCGCCAGCTCGCACTTCTCGAACACCAGCGCGAGCAGCGGGAACAGCGGGTGGCTGCGGGAACAGGGCGGGGGTCAAGGAGGGGGTTAGGGTATGCACCCGGGATCTCCCAACACGGGGAGTTCATCAAGTCACCTTTACGTCGCCATACTGTTATATGTCGTCATAATGTTATATGTCGTCATAATGTTATATGTCGTCATAATGTTAATGACGGCAGAGTCCCAGGCCTGGAGTTAGGCCAGCGACAAAAAACATCTGGCATTGATTCAGATAGAGGGCCATCGGTGTTGGTTCTGATCTGGCTGATGATTTCAATAATATCGGTGTTTCATCTGAACTGGTGATTATAATATTGCTGTTTAATCTGAATCGATGATTATGATATTATGCTTTTTCCTGACCTGGTGATTATAATAAGTGTTCAATCTGAATTGAAAACTAAAGCAATGTTGGTTAATAATTGACTGTCTGATGTAGTATTATTGGGGTGATATGGGCCCTATATAATACAATATTTGCTTATTTTATGAATTGTGTGTACTCGGATTCTTGCATTTTTTTGGGGTTATATCTTCAGGTTGAATGCACTTAATGTAAGCGTTGGACAAAGGCTTCAGCTAAATTAATGTAATGTAATTTGATGTAAGATTGTTGCAACATTAAAGTAATATTGGGAGTAATATTTAGGTAATATCGAGGTTATATTGAAGCAATGTTGGGGTAATATTGGGGAAGTCATATTTAAGTAACATTGGGGTAGTATTGAGGTAATATTCAGATAATATTCTGGTCATATTGAGGTTTAATATCAAGTAGATATTCAGATAGTATTCAGGTAATATTAGGGTAAAATATTAAGGTAATATTGAGGGTTAATATTCAGGTAATATTAGGGTAATATTCAGGTAATATTAAGGGTTAATATTCAGATAATATTAGGGTAATATTCAGGTAATATTCGGGTCATATTGAGGGTTAATATTGAGGGATTTGGGGTTTTCTCCGCACCCGTAGATTTGGTCCTTGTCTCTTTTGAGCGCGTCGGTAACCAGGCTCCCCATGCTGGCCGGCTGCATGATGCTATGCGGGGGGTGGCTTCCGTAGTGCTGGGTCGGATGGTTCAGATGGTGGGGCAGCCGGGGGGCGTGCGGATCCCCGTACATGGACGCTCGGACCCCGGCTCCGTCCATGGTGCCACCATAGTGCGCCAACTCGTCGTACTAAGGGAGGGACATGTGACGACAACGGCTAGAAATAATGCATCATTATTCAATCTCATTCATGAAGTAAATGCCTACCTTTCAGCGCAAAGTGTCCTAAACCCCGTAGTGGAACTCGGGCGGATTAAAGTGAGGTCATATCAAACATACCCTTTGCGTCATCGCCGTGTGCTGGGTCGCTCGGTTGGTTCTTACATCCAAGTGTGGATTTATAATCCGCCCTCAAGTGGCATCCGCAGACAACCTTCACTGAAGCAAAACGACAACAAAAAGTGGAAAGTTAAATAAAGGCCCCGGGGCGTGTAGAAGTCCTCCAAGAAGCGCCGAGCTCCTGCGGTCCCGGTATTCTATGAGATTAGTTCCGACCCCAGCGCATTTGGTTTCTCTTGAAGATATAATCCGTTCTCCTCCGCCGGCAGCCTGGGTCAACTGGTCCTGAGTCCACTTTGTCCCCCGCAGCGTCCAGCGAATGTTGGCAGGTTGGCTTCCAGGACTCAAGTCTAAAGTGGAGGACTCTGGTCTACAGAGGAAGACTAGAGGAAGACTCTGGTCTACAGAGAAAGACTTCTGGTATATAGAGGAAAGCTAGAGGCAGACTCTGGTCTACATGGAAGAGCGTTGGCTTCCAGGACCCTGGTGTATAGAAGAAGACTCTGGTCTACAGAGGAGGACTCTGGTCTGTAGAGGAAGAGCGTGGTCAGATGGTGGCCGGAACCGGTCGCCGCACAACTGAATAAAACGGGGCGCGAGGCGATGTCTTTGACGCGCCACTGCGCCGCGCTCCGTTTGCATTGGACGGGCGCTGGTGACGTCACGCTGTCAGCACGAGAGTCCGAGACTGCCAGGGCGCACCTCGTGGTGTTCAAAGTGGAAGTGACAGCGGTGCATGGTCCCGACCTATTACAAAGATATTAGGAAGAATTATGAGGGCCTGCATAGCCTTGACGTTGAGTAGGCCTATTTTACTGTTGTGTTTCGACTGAGTGACCATAGAGTGTTTGTATGTCAAAAGTTCTAATCTTTATTTATAAAACACAAGTAGTTCCTTTGCCTTCAGATTATTTATTTTTTACCTTTGTTATTAACCAAACAGTCACCTTTATAAATTGTATTATTAGGCCTTATCATCCTCATCTTAAGAAGTGTATGGGAACCATTTTCTTTTTTTTTTCTTATTCCATGAAGAGTAGGCTAAAACAAATGTTCATGATCAATAAAACATTGGATGTAATTAGTTATATTGGGAACAAAGCCCAAAATGACCAATACAACCAGAAAACAACACGGCAATACATGCCAAAGCTAAAGAACTTGACTTAAAACGCGATGTGACGACTGCTGGACTAACTAAATCAAAGAATCAATAACTACATCACGCTTGATCATATTGCTGTCGCGGGCTGCGAGTTGAACTCCGGTCTAGGTCTAGGCGGACCCAGGAGGACTTTTTGCCGGTCCCGGTCTAGGCGGACCCAGGAGGACTTTTTGCCGGTCCCGGTCTAGGCGGACCCAGGAGGACTTTGTGACGGTCCCGGTCTAGGCGGACCCAGGAGGACTTTTTGCCGGTCCCGGTCTGCAGATCGCTAGATGAGGCGTCGGAACCAGAGGCACCGATACCTCAGGAAGCTCGCTAACACTGAACCTCTTTCATGGTTGGGTGAGCCCGACAATATGCTCATATGGATCCATCTTTACAAACATATTCATATTCAAACAGAGCGTCTGGTTAACTGATCATGTCTTTGGGTATGATTCCTCTGGTTCCACGTTGGGGCATTTGCTAAAATAAACTGGAAAAAAAAGATGTATACCTTGCACTGGTTTAATTTATTCAAAAGTCTTTCTTTCTTTTGATTATCTCTCCTTGTGAATTATTAAAAGCGTGTATTTGAATTGTAAATAGATGAACTATAAGGAAAATGGCTGAACCCGCCCCATGCCCTCGGGCAAGTAACCAGGCCTATGTCTAAAAAGAACATGCCCAAAGTAAATAGCATATATCTCCACAACTGTGGGGGCTATAATATGCAATCTTGGTACCAAAAGAAAGATAACATGCGAGATTATTGTTCAAGTGAAATAATCAATGTAGATATTACTTGGTTAGAGTGAATAAAGCTAGAACACAGCATAAGTGGAAGATTTAATTTCCGCCTGAAATAAATGTCATGCTTTAGATTGAATACCACCTAGTGCATTATCAGTTGTGCTATAGGGCCATAGCACAACATCTGATGAGTACCTGGGTCAATGTTTGATGCTAATAAAGTGAAGTAGGGCAAAGATAGAGAGGTTTTAGTAGAGAAAGGTTTAGGCGAAATCTCCAAATAAATAAATAAATCCAATGCAAACCAATGTAACATTGACAACCAAAACTTGATGAGACACAAACAGGTAGATATCTTGGGAACCCAATGTACAATGTTGACACTTGACACCTTTATTGAATTACATTATTTAACCGTAATACTACCTCTCCAACTAGCCCTACTTACCATAACCCTACTACTACCCTTAATACTACCTCCACAACTAGCCCTACTTACCATAACCCTACTACTACCCTTAATACTACCTCCACAACTAGCCCTACTTACCATAACCCTACTACTACCCTTAATACTACCTCCACAACTAGCCCTACTTACCATAACCCTACTACTTAGCATAACCCTACTTCCCCTACTACTAACCTTTATACTCACCCTACTACTCTTACCTCATGGAGGGCTAAAGAGCAACAGGGCTGTGAGCTACGTTGTTAGCTAACCCTAACCACTAACCCCCACTGTCCCTAACCACTATCCACTAACCCATATTACCATAAACCATCAATCACCGGCGCTGCACCCGCGCCATTCATCACTCTGGTATTCAATCCCGCACACCCGGCTAGCCGTCAGGTACCCCCCCCCCCCCCCCCCCCCCCCCCGGCTAGCATGCTAACCGTGTGTGTGTGTGTCAGTGTGTGTGTGTGTGTGTGTGTGTTTACCGACACACGTCTGCATGCGTGTATCTGTTTAGCTGTGCAGGTATATGAACGTGTGCATGTGCATGTGAATTGCCTCTGTTTATGTTCATGCATGTGCATATCTGAGTGCACGTGTGTGTGTGTGTGTGCGTGTGCGTGTGTCTTTGTGTCAGTATTAATGAGGGCAGATTTCATTTCCGATGAGCGATTATTTGACTGTTCATTTGGAGGAGATTTATGGGGGCCGTGTGAATCTGTAGCCTGCAGCCCCCCTCCCCCCTCCACCCCTCTCTCTAATAACAAGAACACATTAATCACCCTACAGACGGGGCGCGCGCGAGAGAGAGAGAGAGAGAGAGAGAGCGAGAGAGCGAGAGAGAGCGAGAGAGCGAGAGAGAGAGAGAGAAGTAATCAGCCCGTATTCAGAATCTTATCTACAGCCCAGTGGAAGGAAAGATTACCTGTCTAATTGAATATGAATTAACACACACACACTCACACAAATACTACCACACACAGACACACACACGCACACACACATACACACATACACACATACACACACAAATACCAACACACACATACTACACACAGACACACACTAGCGTGTGACGTGGGCCAGTTGGGCCGGGTCATTAAGAGTAAACCATGGTAACTATGGTAACACAGAGAGTTGACCCAGGGTGGGGCTCGTATTTCTGGCCACGCCCCCCCCCCCCCCCCCCTGGTAGCCAAACAACACAAACCTGCAGCCCCTAACCATGTGTGTGTCTGACTGAGTATGTGTGTGTGTGTGTCTATGAGTGTATATGTGTGTGTGTGTGTGTGTGTGTGTGTGAATGTGTGTGTCTATGAGTGTATATGTGTGTGTGTGTGTGTGACTATGAGTGTATGTGTGTGTCTATGAGTGTGTGTGTGAGTGAGTGTGTATATGTGTGTGTGTGTGTCTATGAGTGTATATGTGTGTGTGTGACTATGAGTGTATGTGTGTGTCTATGAGTGTGTGTGAGTGAGTGTGTGTATATGTGTGTGTGTGTGTGTGTCTATGAGTGTATATGTATGTGTGTGTATTTGACTATGAGTATATGTGTGTGTCTATGAGTGTGTGTGAGTGTGTGTGTGTGTGTCACCTCAGCCAGCTACATTGTGGGGTTAAGGGTGTGGAGACTGATAGCATTATGCTCGACTGAACAAACCCTGTTTGTTTATAAGTTAAACCCAGTGTACTAACCCTAACCCAAGACCTGCACTAACCAGCTACTAACCCTAACCCTAAATGTCCATAATCATAGTACGACATGCTGTTATACATGTCCTCTGTATTCATATTATATTATATGATATCCTATTATATTATATTCATTGTACTGGGGGTTGAGGTAACATTATTTGATGACAATGTATTGCCGTTTACAGCGGATTCAGTGCCATATTTAGTTCCATGATGATAAATATTGCCTGTATATAACTTCCTAAAATATAACTTATTATTTATGGATCCCAACATCAAAATAATTCCATGATTAACTGTTTGATTTTATACTGAACAATAAATATTAAAAGGCATTGCCTTGTGACACGAGCCCATAAACATCGATGGCAGACATCCACTTCACGCCAGCAAACAGACTGCTGCGCAGCTTCTTAAAGTAGGAGGCGGTTTCAGTGCGGAGCGAAGCTGCGCCCTGGCGGAAAAGTAGAGTAACCACAACTCCAGAAGGCACACTGCCACCTGTTGGGGGTTTAGTGGTACTACTACTCTAAACATGGTCACGTTATTTCAACACAGAAAGACCCAACAGCGCCCCAAAAATAGTTTGGCAAGACATATATGGAAGTAGCATTGATAAAAAAATAAACATTAGGCAGTTGTTTCCTGTCTTCATAGCATATACATCCACTTTCACAATTCTAGTGTGGATCAATTGAGAAAATCGTATATGCTAGATAACCCTTAAGACTGCCCATGGACATGAACTATGGTTCTGGTTGTGTTGACACTGTGTGACTAAACCAGTACCAGTACTATGGTTCTGGTTGTGTTGAGACTGTGTGACTAAACCAGTACCAGTACTATGGTTCTGGTTGAGTTGAGACTGTGTGACTAAACCAGTACGGTTCTGTTTGTGTTGACACCGTGTGACTAAACCAGTTCCAGTACTATGGTTCTGTTTGTGTTGACACTGTGTGACTAAACCAGTACCAGTACTATGGTTCTGTTTGTGTTGACACCGAGTGACTAAACCAGTACCAGTACTATGGTTCTGGTTGTGTTGACACCGAGTGACTACACCAGGCACCCTTGCAATCTGTAGACATTTTAAATGAATGTGTGAATGCGCCAGCAGATGGCGCTAAACCCAGTGAAAAGGGACAAGGGAAGAGCGCCGTCCATCAACTGAAATAAGTTGTTTCTGTCTCTGTTTTCTCCTCTTCATTGTTTCGGTTTGTTGTCACAATATGATTTTGAACTTTGTCGTTTATATTTTAAATGAAAATACACATGTTGTTATTGGATGTCATCTCTGGGTTCACTGCTAAATAGGACTATTCATAGTTAAAATAAACGTCCCTGCTTACCTTAACTAGTTTAACAGTAAATTCACCATAACCGATTCCCTGGGGAAACAGTAGGTTAAATGTGAAGGCTGATCATTATTTTTATTCGTTTTTATTATACCATGCACTATAGTCGTACATTTGTCGGGTCAGCCTATTAATTAAAAGATCCGTCAGACCATTAAAATGGTCAAAATGCATTAAGCAATACACTACATGTGGGCAATAGCTAATGAACAACATCTATCTATTCATGTTTGATAGTCTGGTTGTCATTGACATGTTGTTGAACCAAACCTAAAACCTAAAGCTTTCTCTGCACCTCCAGATGACGTCATGGTTTAATGGTTACTGGCGCGAAGGACTTCACTGGCCTGAAAGCATTAGACCTAGGGGAGGTGATCAATAGGTGATCAGTAGCTGATCAGTAGGTGATCGGTAGGTGATCAGTAGGTGATCAATAGTTGATCAGTAGGCCTACCGCAGAAGATATATTGGGCTTATCACAGCCCTTATTTTTACGCCCCCCCCCCCCCCCCCTCTTCAGTGGTAGGTTGCTGTCTCACCAGTTTGCTTTCAATAATTGACGTCGTGCTCTTGCAAGACGCAATCCCCAACTTCTTGGCAAGCCGCCTTACGCACCGAGGCGTGAGGCGTGATGTGGATGAGACCGCCGCCACGGAGCGGTGCAGACACACTGCATCAGCGTGGATCACTGGATCAACGGCTGCCGACGGCAAATGTGTGACAATGTGAGCGTAGAGTTTCTCCGACGGAGCATCGACTCCACCCTCCTCCACCTCCTCCACCTCCTCGGTGTTTACCACATGCTGCAGCGAGCGGGCGGTTGGGTGTTTCTGAGGATGCTTGGATGAAGAGGAGTCGATCGTAACGCATTTAGGAGGCAGACTTCCAGTCCAGGATGCACCAAGAGCGGGCGCGGAGGATGTGTTTTTATGCTTTACCGTTCTCTGTACTCTCTCGGTTAAAGAAAGCCTTCCCCAACGGAGACTAGGAGAAACAAAATGAAATTTCCAACGGAAACCCCCAGAAAACCAGGGAGCGTGAAGCCCGCATCAGGTGTCCACATTATTGTAGATTCCCGTGTTGTCTATACTGGGCTGTTCTATGTATACTGCTTCTACATTTCATTCTGGGATTGAAGTCTCTAAACGCGCTTGTTATTGCACCTGTATTGCAGTAGCCTATACTACAAGTATGGACTATATCAGTGTTATTCTTCTGAAAGGTATAGTGTGATTCTGCTGGCAAAGTAGCGGACCGAAGGGAAGCCAGTACTGTACACTATTGTTCTGTTATCACTTCGAAGAAATAGACCGATAGATAATCGGAATCGATAACGGTTGCAGTCGGTATATTTCTCTCTCTCTGACACACACACACACACACACACACACACACACACACACACACACACACACACACACACACACACACACACACACACACACACACACACACACACACACACACACACACACACACACACACACACACACACACACACACACACACACACGAGGCCGTCTACACCGTTCACGTGAAGCATGCGCGCTGTCGCCCATAAATATGCGGCGCACCTGCAGACACGCGCTGTGCTTGCAGGCCTCGCCACATAACGGCTGATTGGTTGCATGAATCACGCGGATGGATTCTATTGGTTGACAAGGTTGAGTTTGGCGCCAGACTGCATTAGATTATGGTCGACCAGGTCGATAGTTTACGCAATATACTTTGTGGTATGTGAAGGTTTCAGCTTTGTGAAACCCTATAGGTCTAAATCACAAGCGTGACGCCATCCAGCCTCTGCACAATAAATGATCAGCATAATCAAAACACTTGATTAGGTTTGAGATATATATTGTCAATGCAGATATGATGTTTATATGCTGCACGGTGCAACATCATCAATACACCGACAATAGGGGGGTTGATGCTGGCAGTTGATTGAAATTATGTTTTAAGAAACTCTGTGAGATTTGTATTGGCGGGATTCCGAGATGAGCGGCTGTATTGAGTCCTACCCATAATGCCCGTCTCGCACAATCACCAGACCTTGGGGTTTCTTTTACATTTTCTGATTACTCAGAGAAAACCTTCTCTATATCCAGAAAGTCATTTAACCTGCTAGGGATTATTCTCTACCGCTCTTTCAATCTTTTTATCCCCCTCTCCATCTCCCTATCTCGCTGTCTCTCAGTCTATCTCCATCTCTCCATCCCTCTATCTTGCTGTTTCTCAGTCTGTCTGTATCCATCTCTGTCTCTCAGTCTATCTCCATCTCTCCATCCCTCTATCTTGCTGTTTCTCAGTCTGTCTATATCCATCTCTGTCTCTCAGTCTATCTCCATCCCTCTATCTTGCTGTTTCTCAGTCTATCTCCATCTCTCCATCTGTCATTCTATCTCTATCGCTCCAATTCTTTATCTGTCTCTCTATCTTTCTTATCTGTCTGTTATCTTTCTCTCTCTGTCTCTTAGTTTATCTCTCCATCTCAATTCAATTTGAAAGTGCTTTATTCAGCATATGGAAAATAAACATTTACATTACCAAAGCAGTGAAAACATTTAATAAAAGGAAAAATAACAAACTAGGCTACTATACTATCTCTGGTGCCATCGGTCAGGCTAGATTTACAGTTTTGTTTAGAGTTTTGTTTAGAATTAGGTTTAGAGTTTTGTTTAGAATTGGGTTTAGAGTTTTGTTTAGAGTTTTGTTTAGAATTGGGTTTAGAGTTTTGTTTAAAATTAGGTTTAGAGTTTTGTTTAGAATTAGGTTTAGAGTAAGGGTAAAGAGTAAGTTTTAGTTAGGTTAAGCGTAAGGGCTTATAGGCAGGCTTAGATTTAGGGTTTAGAGCTAGGGTTTAGAGTTAAGTTTAGAGTTGGGGTTTAGAGTCGGGGTTTAGAGTCGGGGTTTAGAGTCGGGGTTTAGAGTCGGGGTTTAGAGTCGGGGTTTAGAGTCGGGGTTTAGAGTCGGGGTTTAGAGTCGGGGTTTAGAGTCGGGGTTTAGAGTCGGGGTTTAGAGTCAGGGTTTAGAGTCAGGGTTTAGAGTCGGGGTTTAGAGTCAGGGTTAGGGTTAGGGTTTAGAGTCGGGGTTTAGAGTCGGGGTTTAGCGTTGGGTTTAGGGATGGCGGTGATGTCCAAACTAACCCTCACCTTCTGCGGTCCCCAGCCCCCACCAAGAAGATGCAGCCGGGCATGGTGCAGTGCAGCCTGGTCCAGGCCAGTGTGGCCACCATGCAGAACCCAATGGGCTGCAGCCTCCCACGGATCTCCGTCTCCTCGCGCCCGGCTAGCATGGTGGCTAGCATGGACGGCGGGGCGGAGGGCGCCGTCACCTTCACCGTGATGAAGTGGAAGACGGTGCTGGCCGTGTTTGTGGTGGTGGTGGGCTACCTGGTGGCTGGGGGGCTGGTGTTCAGCGCCCTGGAGCAGCCCTTCGAGAGCAACCAGAAGATCACCATCACGGCGGAGAAGGCGGCGTTCCTGGACCGCCACGGCTGTGTGGCGCCGGCGGAGCTGGAGGCCATCATCAAGGTAGGACGCTGAGTCCTGGTGGGCGAGGGTGAGTCCATGGGGTTCTGGTCCCTTGTGGGGACTCGGATCCCCTGAAACGGGAGCCTGCATCGACCTGATGCTATTCCAGCGCCACACATCGCCGCCTGCAGCCAGACACACACACACACACACACCACGGAGTCCAAAGTAAAGGTGTCAAATCCGACCAAAGTTCCGGAATGCCGCGCACAAAGACCGCAGAAGTCCTTGAAGGGCGAGAAAGTAAAGGTAGAATGCAATTTAAAAATAAAGCTTTAGTGGTCTAATTTGACAGACCCTTTCTCTTCCTTAGTTGGAATACACAACAAGACATTTGAAAAACAACATCAAGGTTATGAGCCCCCCACAACTTACAGGACAAAACCTTGATCAAGCCATCGTTATCGCCTCTCCTGGCTTTACTAAAACATCTGCTACCAACATCATTGGTCAAAATGACATCCTTGTGCAGATTATGCCGAACAGCATTTAGCCATGAATGTAAACAATAGCAACAGAGCACTTTGGTCTTTGTGATGAGTCTCTCAGGGCGATTCGCTGTTATGTTGCAAGCAGCAGCCATGACCGCGTGTTTGTGAAGCCCAGGTGGAAGCCAGAGTTCTCCCTGTGGTTCCTCGGACGACCTTCAGGTGATTCACGGTGGTTGGATGCAGGAAGACCTGCCAGCATCCAAACGAATTGATTTCATTATCGAACTACAAAGTGAATACAAGCTCTCCTCGTTCGGTTCGGATCTCATCGGCTAGTTCATCTCCATATGTATCTTGAGAGGATCCTCTTTGACAGTTTTATTTCAATCAAAAAGTTATTAAAGATTGATTATCAATTCATTTTGGCCATCGATTTACTGTAGGGAGGTTCCAGCCCTCAAAGTCTAACATATGGATAGTTTCCGATGCTTGTTGCAAAAGTCCCGGTCGTGTGTAAACCAATGGGTGACATCACGGACGCCTCTTCTGGATGGTCTAAACTAAACTCTGGTCTACACTAAACTCTGTAAACTCTGACGCACATTGACTCCAAAAGAGGAAAGTTCTACATTGACGGTGTTTCAAGTCTTCGCTGAATGCTCTCCGGCGACTCAGTACAAGGAAGACATTGAGACAAACGATATTGGTAACGGATGTTTTGGTGAAGCCAGGAGCGACATTACCACGGTTCGGTCACTCAGACCGGTGCAGTCCTTCACCATCCCCTCAGGGATGAACTCAGCACCTATCTGTTGAGCAGTGGGCTGTAAGAGTCTCAGCAAAATGGCCGCCGAAACGCAGGGTGGGGTTGCTTGCTTGTGGGTAGAATGTGTTTGAAACTCACGGCTGTAGTGGCTCGCATTGCAGCTAATACCTGCAGCTTCAACCAGATTGAGCTAACAACACGGTGGTCTGTTGATATGTGTGGTATTTATTCAGTTTGGGGAATCCTCTCTAGAAGGCCTTACTCACTCGACAATAGGGATTAGGAAGAGCCTCCATTGGGTTAGGGTCAGGTCATGGGTCGTTTTTCAGGCCTGTCCTATTGGCTGGAGTAGTAAACTACCCGTGGTGTTGATTGGCCGAGTCCTGGGAAATAGTTTGATTCACGCCCTCACCATTACCTCATTTATTGCAGTGTGCTTGTACTGAAATCGATATGTGACTTCGTTTTTCACCTTTTTGTAGTACTTTGTGTAGTACTAAAGGTCTTTTGAATTGAGAATTTTAGATTAAGGGATGGAGGGACAGAGAGATGTAGAGAGAGAGGCGAAGAGAGAGCTACAGAGTGAGATAAAGAGAGAGAGAGGCAGAGAGGGAGATGCAGTAAGAGAGAGATGCAGAGAGAGAGAGAGAGATGCAGAGAAAGAGGTGCAGAGAGAGAGAGAGAGATGCAGAGAGAGAGAGATGCAGTAAGAGAGAGAGATGCAGAGAGAGAGAGAGAGATGCAATTTGGATGTACATTTTTGTTTTTTATTTCACACTTGCTTGGGCATTTTAAATCTGGCATGGGAAAGTCTGTTTCCCATGGCAATAAAACCGCTTTGAATTGAACTGATGCAGAGAAAGAGAGACAGAGAGAGAGAGATGCAGAGAGAGAGAGAAGAAAGAGAAAGCGAGAGAGAGTTGCAGAGAGAGAGCGATGCAGAGAGAGATCAGAGAGAGAGAAAGAGAGCGAGAGGGGTATGCAGAGAGAGAGATCAGAGAGAGAGAAAGAGAGCGAGAGGGGAATGCAGAGAGAGGCAGATTCTTCCTCATGTGCAGAATCTCACTAGGTGTTAACATGAGGTTAGGGTCTGTTCTTTGTTGCCCATCAACAATGATGTGTTTGTGTTTCTCTGTTGTGTAGGGGTTGAGCTAAAACATGGTACAACACAAGGCTCACGCGGAAGGGCTAGTTCCCTTTGGTGAAGGGCTTTACCCTATTCTGATATAGGTTTTACCCTGTTCTGGTGTGGGTACAACCCTGTTCTGGTGTGGGTTTTACCCTGTTCTGGTGGGTACAACCCTGTTCTGGTGGGTACAACACCGTTCTGGTGTGGGTACAACCCTGTTCTGGTGGGTACAACACCGTTCTGGTGTGGGTACAACCCTGTTCTGGTGTGGGTACAACCCTGTTCTGGTGGGTACAACACCATTCTGGTGTGGGTACAACCCTGTTCTGGTGGATACAACCCTGTTCTGGTGTGGGTACAACCCTGTTCTGGTGGGTACAACCCTGTTCTGGTGTGGGTTTTACCCTGTTCTGGTGGGTACAACCCTGTTCTGGTGGGTACAACACCGTTCTGGTGTGGGTACAACACCATTCTGGTGTGGGTTTTACCCTGTTCTGGTGGGTACAACACCGTTCTGGTGTGGGTACAACCCTGTTCTGGTGTGGGTTTTACCCTGTTCTGGTGGGTACAACACCGTTCTGGTGTGGGTACAACCCTGTTCTGGTGGGTACAACACCGTTCTGGTGTGGGTACAACCCTGTTCTGGTGTGGGTTTTACCCTGTTCTGGTGTGGGTACAACCCTGTTCTGGTGGGTACAACCCTGTTCTGGTGTGGGTACAACACCATTCTGGTGTGGGTACAACCCTGTTCTGGTGGGTACAACCCTGTTCTGGTGGGTACAACACCATTCTGGTGTGGGTCATGCAGTCTTTGGTTATTCTATAGCCTAGTGTTATCTTATAGTTAGTCTATAGTCTAGGGATAGTCTATAGTCTAGGAATTGTTCATAGTCAAGGGTTAGTCTAGTCTATAGTTAGTCTTAAGTCCAGGGTTAGTCTGTAGTTAGTCTATATTGTCGGGTTAGTCTATAGTTTATAATTAGTCCATAGTATAGGGTTAGTCTATGGTAAATTTATAGTTAGTCTATTATCTAGGATTTGTCCATAGTCTTTAGTTAGTCTATAGTCTGAGATTAGTCTATAGTTTAGGGTTAGTCTCTCTCTCTATATATATAGTCCAGGGTTATTTTATGGGTAGTCAACAGTGCTTGTCTATACCAGCTCATGGTTTTTGTAGTGGAAGTGAACAGTGTTGTGTTGTTGTGGTTGTTGCGGACAGGGTGGGATAAAGTACAGATTGTGATATTTTAAGCGCAGGGTGGAACATGACTCCTTTAACACCCACGCAGTCAAGCTAGCATTAATCACACAGCTAACTCTAGAGTGGGGTTAGTGTGGTAGTTCTGGCTGTGGCAAGTTGCTCTATTTTTTTTCTATTTTTTTTCTATTTTTAATTTAGGGGTGGCTATGCTTTTGTAGTACCAAAGAAGTTCTAATTAGAAAATAAGCAAGTTGTGAAGCGAACAACAGGAGCGGAATTGAGCGTAGACAGTGTAGAGTGAAATTAGTAGACAGGGATTTTCCATAAAATCATCATTAGACAAGCTTATTATTTATTTATTGTGCCATAATACATTCTGATGGGTGGATAAGAACACACACGTTTTTAGTGGCATTATATTAATAAAATATTGAACCATTTAGATGATAAAAGCTATCAGAGTTTAGGAATGCCCTAATGCATATTCATGAGAGCACTACATTCCATGCCAAGATGGCTGCCAACTGTTCGTCACCGACCTGCAACTTACTTAGCGCTGCTTTCCAAATCATCTGATAACCTTTAAGCTGAGAAATATGTGCTAGAACATTCCCACTAGAACAGAGTGTGTTGAAGTACATACATGAAGAACACACCCCGAATAAATTTTAAAAGATAAATGGCAGATCAAATACATCTATTAGACATTCTTAGAAAAGTATGCTTTTATGCTTATTGTTGTATGTTTTACTTTAGTTGAAGTGCATATTTCAAATAAAGTAAGAAATCTAAGTTTCAATATGTACTTCTCATAAATCTGTTTTTGAAACATTTTACATTGATGTGTTTAATACAGTGATGAGGTTATATAAGTAGTTAACAAGGAGAAGGTACAAATGCACTCCTTCATTGCACAAAAACATGGTTTTTAACGTAGCAATGCATCTAATTTAGGAACTAATTATTCAGCGCCATCTTCGGTTTAGTTTGCTGCTCTTTATGAGGAGTGCTGCACACTCTGTGGTAAATGGGATGTGAAAGACAATGTTCACGCTGCCAGGGAAAAGGGCAACTGATCAACACAAAGTTGGGCAGCGGGCCAGGAGAAGGAGCCAGAAGAGAAGCCCAGCATCTTCCTCCAGAGAATGACCTCAGCTCCATCGCATAGTCTCCAGGATGGAGCTGAGGTCATTCTCTGTGTGCTCTTTTAATGACCGTTCTACTCACTAATCCATCATTTTTATACAAACCCACTTGTGCATACTCACTGTAAGAGAATAAAGTCATATTGTTAGTCGCTGTGAAGTGAAGTGTGCGGCAGTCGACCCATGGCCCTGGTAGTTATAGCTGCCATTTTGCCATAACGACGCTGTGGATGTGCAATTGGAATTATTGTATGAAATTGATGACGTAATGTTTGGTTCACACCGGCTCATGCAGTTCACACATGGCGACTTTGAATCAGGCATGAACCTAAACAGGAGTTAAATAAACCTAACCTTAATCAGGAGTTAAATAAACCTAACCTTAATCAGGAGTTAAATAAACCTAACCTTAAACAGGAGTTAAATAAACCTAACCTTAATCAGGAGTTAAATAAACCTAACCTTAAACAGGAGTTAAATAAACCTAACCTTAATCAGGAGTTAAATAAACCTAACCTTAATCAGGAGTTAAATAAAACTAACCTTACACAAGTTAAGCAAAGGCATGGTCTCTGTCAGAGTACAAAGTTAAATAAATCTTAGCTTAAAGTGGCAATCTCGAAGACCTTATTTAAATAAATGTCAGTTAAGTCACTACCTATCGTCCAACGAGGGGACGAGCCTGTGGCCCACTGATGAAAGCGCTTGCGTTCACACTATTATGAACGCTACGTACTGGGTGTCGGGGGCGACATTCCCGCCTTGCATTCAAATGACTTGCGGTGCGGCTGGTGATTTCCATCACAACACGCGGTCGTTCCGACAGAAGTAGGCGGAGCTCCCGCCACGGACACTCCGACTCGCTCGCGTGTGTTGCGGCGTGACTCACAAACGCAGCGACAGAACTGCTGGGGGATGTTCGCAACACTGAGTGTAGTTTCGTCAATAATGTATTCGAGTGAAAGTTTAACTTATCTTTATTAACGTCCACAGCTCAACAGATATAGCGTCCACCTGCCTCGAGTTCCCGCTGTACAAACACACCATTTCCGGGGGCCGTCTCCCGAGAGCCACTCGTAGTACCATAACACACTAGGGTCAAAACACTTAACAGTACCACTATCTACACTGAGGTTGTTCTGTTGTACGCTTTCCACGGCGACTCTAGTGTCTGTGTTTGCTGTGTGAGCATCACTGTATTATTATTATTATACTGTGTGTACACACACACCCCTCAACATATGGACCAGGGTTGGGGCGAGCCCTTGAGACTGGGACTGTGATCAAGGCGATACAAACACAATGGACTTGACTTGTGAGGGTTAGCTCTTTTACCTCTGCATCTTGACTTTGAGTTTTCCAAGGTCAGGTTTTATGTAACAGACACTTTCAGGTAAGGGTTAATAGTGTAATAAGAAGGGTTATGGTTAAGAGTGTAACAAGAAGGGTTATGGTTGAGTGTAATAAGAAGGGTTATGGTTAAGAGTGTAACAAGAAGGGTTATGGTTGAGTGTAATAAGAAGGGTTATGGTTAAGAGTATAATAAGAAGGGTTATGGTTAAGAGTGTATCAAGGGTTATGGTTAATAGTGTAGCAAGAAGCATAAGGGTAATAGTGTAACACAGGTTATGGTTGCTGAGTAGAGTTGGGAGGGTTTTGCCCTTCAGCCTTGTCCCTATCATCACTCCCACACACTCAGGGAGGTGGGGGCGCAGCTGCTCCATCTGCTCTGTCGCCATGCCGACCACTCACACCCCAGCCTCCTGCAGGGCACCGTGGCAACGCATTATACCCCCTCCCCTTCTCCTAAAGAGTATGGACTTTCCTTTCATATTTTTACTCTTTCTTAAGAGTTATACACTGGTCCCAAATTAAGCTGGGGCAAATACCAGCTTGTGACACCAAACCAGCTACTGGGACCAAAACTAATGACACCAAATCAAACTACTGACAGCAAAACAAGCTACTGACACCAAAACAAGTTACTGACCCCAAAACAAGCTACTGACCCCAAAACAAGCTACTGACCCCAAAACCAGCTACTGTCCCCAAAACAAGCTACTGACATCAAAACAAGCTACTGACACCAAAACAAGCTACTGGGACCACAACCAGCTACTGGGACCAAGCGAGCAACTGAGATTCCAGTTTCATACGTGGGACAGTGTCGTGGCTAAGGAGGCTTAAGTGTGTTTTATGTCTATGTGTGCTTTGTGTGTTGCAGCACTCGGTGGAGGCGGTGAATGCGGGAGTGAGTCCCATCGGAGACACGTCCTATAACTCGAGCCACTGGGACATCGGCAGTGCTTTTTTCTTCGCCGGGACGGTCATCACAACCATAGGTAACACACGCACGCAGACGCACACACGGATGCATGCGTACGTACGTATATCAACACAGACGCACGCGTGCACGTATGGAAGGCAAAAAGGGTATTTGTTTAACGGAAAGAAATGAACAAATCAATGAAATCGATGCAATACAATAAAATAAAAAGGTTTAAACCACGTTAAAAGAAAAACTCTTGTAAATACGTGGGGAGCCGTGATCTCTCCCTGCCCGAGTCAGAGCGCAGACACGTGTTGCAGGGCTGTACAGCTGATCCCCCACCAAAATGTCTCGCCACTGTACACAGATAGATGTGAGGTGTTCCAAATCACAGTTAAGTCCCAACTCAATTACTTAAGCGCTGTAGCCACGCCTGCCGCCAGTGAAAAGAGTCAAAGTCGAAGACTCCCCGGAGGCGCGCGTACATATAGCACCGAGGTCTCACCTTTCGTCGGCAGCGAACCGTCACGTGTCCGTCTCTGCAGGGTACGGCAACATCGCACCGAGCACCGAAGGGGGGAAGATCTTCTGCATTCTGTACGCCATCTTCGGGATTCCTCTGTTCGGCTTCCTGCTGGCGGGGGTCGGAGATCAGCTGGGAACCATCTTCGTCAAAAGCATCGCCAAGGTGGAGAAGATGTTCAGGGTATGACGCCGACTTTATCATTACGTACATGTTATCAGTATTACTCATCTACTTGGTCATTGTTATGTACATGTTATCAGTATTACTCATCTACTTGGTCATTGTTATGTACATGTTATTAGTATTACTCATCTACTTGGTCATTGTTATGTACATGTTATCAGTATTACTCATCTACTTGTTCATTGTTATGTACATGTTATCAGTATTACTCATCTACTTGTTCGTTGACTTGACTTTATCGTTACGTACATGTTATTAGTATTACTCATCTACTTGTTCGTTGACTTGACTTTATCGTTACGTACATGTTATTAATATTACTCATCTACTTGTTCGTTGACTTGACTTTATCGTTACGTACATGTTATTAGTATTACTCATCTACTTGGTCACTGACTTGACTTGAACCGGTGTTCGAATAACACACTGCTGGAGCGGTGACATTAAAATGTTAGTGTAGACTCACAAATCGGATTTAAGATGAACATCTTAAGAGGAAAAGGGGGGAGAGAGACAGACGGACAGAGGAAGGACAGAGAGACAGAGAGAGAAAGGGGAAGCTGAAGGTAGACCGCCATATAAAAACACTTACTTAGAATCCGTTCTGAAATCTTCATCTGCTAACGCATGCGAGTTAGGACCAGGAAACAAGGTGTAGCTTACAGCTCCCCGGCCCAGGCTCCCAGCCGTCTCCCTCCAGGTGTTTTGCTGTAACATAGTACGCCTGCTGGATCTCAGAGAAGGTTTAATGTAATCTCCCCCGAGAAGTTCTGCTATTATATAGCGGGACTGCTGGATCCCACTATGTTATAGCAGAACTTCTGGGGGGGGGGGGGGGGAGGGGGTTATGGGATTTTAAGACGTGCATTTGTACTCTGGCCAGTCTTCACGGTGTTGCATTGAAACATCCCACAGCTTGGTCCACTTCGTTTTTACAACATACACACACGATGAGTCACCCAATCTAAAAGAAGCATATTCATGTTGCCAAGCAACAGCATGGTTGCAGACATGTCCTTTGGGAGCGTCATGAGGACAGCGTCTCGTAAATCTGCTCGCTGGAGTTATGGTTGTGAACTCTTTATTGGTCTGCTGAACGTGGAGACATGGAGAGGGCCGTGGATCTGTGGAAGGTCATGTCTCCCGCTACGATGCTCCCTACATACATACTTACTTAGCTTGGGGTTAGGTGATTCTGACGATGAGTTAGGATGGGGTTAGGTGATTCTGACGATGAGTTAGGATGGGGTTAGGTGATTCTGACGATGAGTTAGGATGGGGTTAGGTGATTCTGACGATGAGTTAGGATGGGGTTAGGTGATTCTGCCGATGAGTTAGGATGGGGTTAGGTGATTCTGACGATGAGTTAGGATGGGGTTAGGTGATTCTGACGATGAGTTAGGATGGGGTTAGGTGATTCTGACGATGAGTTAGGATGGGGTTAGGTGATTCTGACGATGAGTTAGGATGGGGTTAGGTGATTCTGACGATGAGTTAGGATGGGGTTAGGTGATTCTGACGATGAGTTAGGATGGGGTTAAGTGATTATGATAATGAGTTAGGATGGGGTTAGGTGATTCTGACGATGAGTTAGGATGGGTTAGGTGATTCTGACGATGAGTTAGGATGGGTTAGGTGATTATGATAATGAGTTAGGGTTGGGGTAGGCTGAACATGACCTGTCTTGTGCTTGACTTTTTTCTTTCTTTTCGTCTCTCTCCATGTCGGTCTCTTTCCATCTCTATGTCGTCTCTCCCCCATGTCTCTATGTAACTCTCTCTTCCCCTCCCTCCGTCTGTCTCTCTCCCCCCTTTCTCTGTCTCTCTCTTCCACTCTGTCTCTCTCCTTCCTCTCTCCCCCCTTTCTCTCTGTCTCTTTCTGTCTGTCTCTCCCCCATTTTTCTCTGTCTCTCTCTCTTCCTGTCTCTCTCCTTCCTCTCTCCCCCTTTCTCTCTCTGTCCTTCCTCTCTCCGTCTGTCTCTCTCCCCCCTTTCTCTGTCTCCCTCTCCTTCCTCTCTGTCTCTCTCCCCCTCTGTCTCTCTCTCCCCCCCTTTCTCTCTGTCTCTCTCTCCTTCCTCTCTCCGTCTCTCTTGTAGCGTAAACACAACCAGATCAGCCAGACTAAGATCCGTGTGGCGTCCACGCTGCTCTTCATCCTGGCTGGCTGCATCCTCTTCGTCACCATCCCAGCCGTGGTCTTCAAGCACATTGAGGGCTGGACGGGTCTGGAGGCCATCTACTTTGTGGTCATCACCCTCACCACCGTGGGCATCGGAGACTACGTGGCGGGTGAGACAACAACCCCCAAACCTAACTTCTACTAACCCTAACACTCACCCTGACTACTACTAGCCCTAACTTCAACCTACTATTAACCCTTACCTCAACCCTAACACCTATTAACCCCAACACTCACCCTGACTACTACTAGCCCCAACCTCAACCTACTACTAACCCTTACCTCAACCCTTAACCTGCTATTAACCCCAACACTCACCCTGACTACTACTAACCCTAACCTCAACCTACTACTAACCCTTACCTCAACCCTTAACCTGCTATTAACCCCAACACTCACCCTGACTACTACTAGCCCTAACCTCAACCTACTACTAACCCTGACCCCAACCCTAACACCTAACTACTACTAACCCTCACTACTACTTACCCTAACCCACTAAGTCTAACGTGTTTCAGAATTAGTCTTCATTGTCTTAGAGACTCTGCATGGCTGAACTAGCTTTATGAGAATGAACGGGAGAATGAAAGTAGACTAACCCATCCCTAGCCCCAACGCTGAATAATTCATAGAAGTGCTTTTTGTGAACCAGGGGGAGACCGGAGGATCGAGTACCGTGAGTGGTACCGGCCTCTGGTGTGGTTCTGGATCCTGGTGGGCCTGGCCTACTTCGCTGCGGTTCTCAGTATGATCGGCGACTGGCTGAGGGTGCTTTCTAAGAAGACCAAGGAAGAGGTACCCCCCCCCAACCCGACGCCTACCAACCCCCCTAACCCATCCCCCTCCTAACCCAACGCCTCCTAACCCCTCCAACCCAACGCCCCCTAACCCCCCCAACCCAACCCCCCCCTAACCCAACCCAACCCCCCCTAACCCAACCCAACTCCCCCAACCCAACCCCCCCAACCCAACCCCCCCTAACCCAACCCAACTCCCCCAACCCAACCCCCCCAACCCAGCCCAACCCAATACCCCTAACCCCCCCAACCCAACCCCCCCCTAACCCAACCCAACCCCCCCAACCCAACCCAACCCCCCCAACCCAACCCAGCCCAACCCAATACCCCTAACCCCCCCAACCCAACCCCCCCCTAACCCAACCCAACCCCCCCAACCCAACCCCCCCAACCCAACCCAACTCCCCCAACCCAGCCCCCCCTAACCCAACCCAACTCCCCCTAACCCAACCCCCCCCAACCCAACCCAACCCCCCCAATCCAACCCCCCCTAACCCAACCCAACCCCCCCATCCAACCCCCCCTAACCCAACTCCCCCAAACGGTAATAACAACAGTAATAATGTAACAACAGTAATAAGGTAATAACACTAACAACGGTAATAACAACAGTAATAACACTAAGAACGGTAATAAGGTAATAACACTAAGAACGGTAATAACGTAACAGTAATAACGTAACAGTAATAACGTAACAACAGTAATAATGTAACAGTAATAACGTAACAACAGTAATAACGTAATAACACTAAGAGCGGTAATAACAACCCTAACAACGGTAATAACAACAGTAACAACACTAACAACGGTAATAACAACAGTAATAATGTAACAACAGTAATAACGTAACAGTAATAAGGTAATAACACTAACAACGGTAATAACAACCCTAACAATGGTAATAACAACAGTAATAATGTAACAGTAATAAGGTAACAACAGTAATAAGGTAACAACAGTAATAAGGTAACAACAGTAATAAGGTAACAACAGTAATAAGGTAACAATAGTAATAATGTAACAGTAATAAGGTAACAACAGTAATAAGGTAACAACAGTAATAAGGTAACAACACTTCAACGCGGGGCTGTGGCTGCAGGTGGGGGAGATCAAGGCCCATGCGGCCGAGTGGAAGGCCAACGTCCGGGCGGAGTTCCGCGAGACGCGACGGCGCATGAGCGTGGAGGTCCACGACAAGCTGCAGCGCGCCGCCACCATCCGCAGCATGGAGCGCCGGCAGCTGGGCCTGGACCAGCGGGCCGTCTCGCTGGACATGCTCTCCCCGGAGCGCCGCGCCGCCTTCAACGGCCTGGACGCCGGCGGCTACAAGACGCCCTCCCAGGAGAGCATCGACACCAAGCTCAACAACCTGCGTCTCCGCGGGGCCGAGCAGGCCGAGCGGGCCGAGCGGGCCCCCGGCCACCAGACGGCGTCCGAGGACAACATCTTCAACCGCCTGGGCTCCGTCACCAGGCTCGCCAAACGCAACCGGAACCGCGAGCTGAAGAAGAACATCTCGGACGAGGCGCGGCGGCCGCGCAGCGAGGCGTACGGCTGCGCGGCGCCGGGCCCCGAGGCGAGAAAGAGGAAGGACGACGAGGAGGACGACGAAAACAAAGAATGCAACGCGAGCCTGTCCGACTTCCCGCTCTTCGTGGAAGCGTGCAAGCCCCAGAACGGGTTCATCCCGACCCACTCCACGGACACGGAGGACGAGGAAACGCTTGAAAATAAAGAGCTGCCCGTTGAAGCGGCTCCTTAGGCCTTCTGTCACTCTACACACAGGAGTTTTAATTACCACCGTTGAGTGCCTTGGATCTGTCCTATTGCTCGGTGTGCTTAACCCAGGGACGGGCTAACCCCCTGCCCTGCCCTGCCCTGCTCTGTGCTGTGACTTCTGAGTAACCCTAACCCCCTTTCCCTGTGCCCTGTTGGTCCCAAGGGACGACGTTGTGTGTTGGCCTCTTCCCCGGGCTCAATAGCACAGTAGTACAAAGAGATTCTGAGTCCAGTCGTACCAAATAAAGGTGAGCTCTGGGAAGATAAAGAAAAGGCTGACGGTCAAAGTGCAGCTAGCTGCAGGGGTTTATGTTTATTAGCGCTTAGCATTTTGAGAAAATGAATAAAAGTGAAGATGGGCAGATGGGAGCAACAGAGAAGGATGCTGCTTCCAGGTAGGACATTCTGCTCTGGAGTTTGTCGCAAATAGAGGGACTGGAAATATATCAAAATTATGTCTTTTTATGACTTGATGCATCGATGGCGGATGAGTAAAGAAATTTGTAAAACACCATGGAAAAATAGAATAATGCATTGGACAAACTGTCAAAGATGACAAGTAGAATAATGTCTATTTCTTTCCTTTTTCAAACTTATATTATGCACCTACTCAACAAGGCATGCCAAAAATACATCTGTAGTGGGTAGTCAGGCTATCACCAATCAAATCCTGAAGGATCTAATCACATCCCTACTACAGTTTGTCCTGCACTCATTTTTTGTCACGACACAAATACAAAAGCAAGATGTACTCTGAATGCTGTTTCACGTCGTTTCCGTAAACATGTTTCACGTTGTAGATCTGGAATGAAGATTCCAGATCCTATACTGATAGAAGATACCAGATCCTATACTGATACCAGATTCTATACTTATAGAAGATACCAGATTCTATACTTATAGAAGATACCAGATCCTATACTGATAGAAGATACCAGATCCTATACTTATAGAAGATAGCAGATCCTATACTGATAGAAGATACCAGATCCTATACTGATACCAGATCCTTTACTGATAGAAGATACCAGATCCTTTACTGATAGAAGATACCAGATCCTATACTGATAGAAGATACCAGATCCTATACTGATAGAAGATACCAGATCCTATACTGATAGAAGATACCAGATCCTATACTGATAGAAGATACCAGATCCTATACCAGATCTTATACTGATAGAAGATACCAGATCCTATACTGATACCAGATCTTATACTAATAGAAGATACCAGATCCTATACTGATACCAGATCCTTTACTGATAGAAGATACCAGATCCTATACTGATATCAGATCCTATACTGATAGAAGATCCTATACTGATAGAAGATACCAGATCCTATTCTGCACATGGGTATTGATTAGGTGAAGGAAACTTACAAGAACATGGCTGTCCATGGGATGTCTAAATTGAAGAGATTTATTTCAATTCATCGCTATATCTGCTTCCAATTCATAAATATACCTGACCTGGTGTACTTTTTGTCCGTCTAGAAATTTTTGTACTTTCATGGTCGAATGACCCATGCCTAAAATATGTGTGCTTTTTCTGATTGTACCACAGTAACACAAATACCTTCTTACACATAACTTCCAACCTTACCCACCCTAACCCTCTAACCCTAACTACCAACCCCATGTAGTATCATGTTTAAACTCTAACCCTGACCCTATCTTCAAACCCCTAGTATCCTCATGTTTAAACCCTAAACCTATCTTCCAACCCCAAGTAGTATCCTCATGTTTAAACCCTAAACCTAACTACCAACCCCAAGTAGTATTATGTTTCACCCTTAACCCTCTCATCCCCATGTTGTGTCAACTCTGCCTTTCTGCATCACTGGGTGCATTAGCTTTGAACAGCAAAGAACTAATACTGTGTGATGAAAATCAATAAAATAAAAAAGTGTTAACGTTGAAAAAAGACCTGAAGATATTGAACTAAGAGCATGCTATGATTGCACATATATGGTGATATTAATGCTATTGATTGTATACCATCACAACGTAAAATATTTAATTTCTCCATCCGCTGCTGGCAAGACGGAAGTGTTTGAAAAAATGTAATGTAATTACTTGCGCAAGCATTACATTAAATGTAGTATTTGCCTCTTTGATATAAAAAAATTCTAATAAATCACTGAATGAGGAGTTTTCAGTCCAGTTTGTCACGCTCTATTTACTGGTGTTAACCTGAGCACTGGGAGGGATGTAATGGATCTTCACACAGCCCACTAAGATTAGGGTTATAACCCTAACCTAAATAGCGTAGTATGGGTACACATCACATATGAAAATATTACTAATTGTATTAGTTAATAGTAATAATAATATGAAAAGTCGGTCCCTAACCCTAACCGGGTCACAAACCTTCGTTGGGCCTTGTTGGAGGTCTATTGGTGCTCCATCCTCATTTTCCCTCGAAGATTTTTTAATGTTTCATCTCTTCTCATCTTCAGATAAGAAGCGATGATTGACATTGTCCAGAATATCAATTTTCCTGTATTTCCTTTGTCAATTTGCATTCTCACATCCACTTATCTGAAATGTAACATGCCTCTGACAAGGTTTAATTGAAGCCCTCAGTTACTCCTCGATGACTTCTAAACCTCATTCTGTAAATCAGATTGCAAAGACTAAGGTAAGTGTGAGACTACTTAAAGCCATGTCTGGGAAACAAAATTTCGGATAAATATGCGATTTTGTCTAAGATTATGCTAGTCAGCATCTCTTAATATAAATGTATCACAAGCAGATGGAAGTTCTGCAACCTCATGGCTCATATAAGCCAGTGGGCTGGAGCCCTGCTGGGATTGGCTACTGACACAGATGGTCTCTGGTCGGATTGGCTACTGAGCCAGATGGTCTCTGGTCGGATTGGCTACTGAGCCAGATGGTCTCTGGTCGGATTGGCTACTGAGCCAGATGGTCTCAGCAGGTGTGATTGATGCAGAGCTATCATTTTCATGCCAGGCTACCAGACAAACAGTCATTGTTTATAGGCAGATGCAGTAATAGTGATAGTGCGATAGTTAAGATAAATCATACTTTAAAAATGTTGTAATAGATGCTTTTTAACTAACGCAATTAGATGCAATTCCAACAAAAGCACCGAAGCAAGGGGTGGGGCAGAGAATATACTACCCAGAAATAAGTGGTGTTTTGACAAATAATTTGACAAAGCACTATCCGAAACATGTTACGGAAACGGATATGCCTCTATCGGAAGTCCAGCCCTCTCCATCTCCTCCAAACCCATGCGACTGACATTCCCGCCCCCTCTGTAGTCGCTATACCCATGCAGCTGAACACCCTGCATCTCTACCTCACCGCTAATCCATGTAACGGAAAATCCCGCCCTCTCTCCTGCAACAAACCATATAACTGAAAGTCCCGCCCTCTCTCGGAACAAACCATATAACTGAAAGTCCCGCCCTCTTTTCCTGCATACCATATAACTGAAAGTACCGCCGTCTCTCTTGCTGTAAACCATATAACTGAAAGTCCCCCCCTCTCTCTTGCTGCAAACCATATAACTGAAAGTCCCGCCCTCTCTTTTCCTGCAACAAACCATATAACTGAAAGTTCCGCCCTCTGTTTTCCTGCAACAAACCATTTAACTGAAAGTCCCGCCCTCTCTCTTCCTGCAACAAACCATATAACTGAAAGTCCCGCCCTCTCTCTTGCAACAAACCATATAACTGAAAGTCCCGCCCTCTCTTTTCCTGCAACAAACCATATAACTGAAAGTCCCGCCCTCTCTCTTGCTACAAACCATATAACTGAAAGTCCCGCCCTATCTCCCTGCAGCTAAACCATGTAAGTCAAAGTCCCGCCCTCTCTCTCACCGCTAAACCCATGTCACTGAAACGGCTATCACTTATATTTTAAAATAATATATTATCTATCTATGTATTATTTCTCACTCACCCTTGCTTTCTCTAAAGTTGGTGGGTCTTCCTTAACAAAGAGGAGGGAGTTGCACTGCATCTTATTTATATACAAGGCCCTATCCAATGAAATTAGTCATGGTCTCTCCTCTCTTAAACCTTAAAAACAAGAACTACGCCACAAGGTCACAGGATGTTATAGCGCTTAGATACACCGAATCAGGTTTTAAATGTAGGGTCGGGAACCTTTGGTTCTAGACCAGGGGTCAATTTCTCTACACGCCAGTAAAATTCCTTCACCGGTCGGTTTAATATGTTCCACGTGATGCCTGCCAATAAATCAACAGTTGTCAACATGATACTTTCTAATATCTTCATTTGAATACTCAAAGTGCCGTTAACCTAGGATTAGGAAACCCTGTTTACTCATAAAGGAACCAAGCAAAACAGATTGCTATGACTCTGAGGCAAAAATAAATCTGGTTCCCTCTCCAAGTCTGTTTTTCTGGACTACATGTTATAGTGAAGTATAAGTAAATAGTAGAGTAAAGTGTACGGACATCCGGCCTTGGTCCGTGTTTGTCTGTTTAAACTGCAGTAGGACACTGCCCTCTAGTGGGTCATATGCAAAAGCTCACGGGTCAAACTGGATCCACTATATAAACTTTGTACCTAAATCTAGCCTATACGCCTAGAACCTGCTTTATTTTTCTTCACACTTGTGTACCAACACATAAGCGAGATGACAAATAAATTCAAAATATATTCGACTTATTTAAACCGATGTTATCAATCAACGAAGACAAGATTGACTGTGTTGGTTGTAGTTTTATCTTCATGATTTGAGCTTTCCACGCGATCCCAGCACAGTACAGAATTTCTCGGAACATGAAACGATAACGCAATGAAAACACATCAAAATAAACCAATTTACGCACACAAGTGATCGTATAGTTCACATTCATAAGACAATATGATATCAAATGCGGTCCCTGAACACAATACACACAGCTTGTGTTTATACCAATATAACGAGAATGCCATGAACCGTTTACATAAAAGCAGCCTTTCTCATGTTACGGCCAAACATGTTAATGTTAATGTGAAAGACGTTTCCAAAGGGGTAAACCGTCCACATAATACAGAAAATCGAACAATAAAGTCGACGACTTAACCTAACGCTAACTTCACGTCATCATCTTTCATGCCCAAACTAGGACGCGCTCACCTCCTTCTTCTTCGCTGGCGTTTATTGGCGGTTGCTAAGCAGCAGTTTGGGGAATGGGCGCCTTCACCGACACCAAACGGAACTTCTTCTTCCCCTTTCCTTTGGGGATCTTTCAGATTTCTTGTTGGCTGCTTGAGACACAGCATTTCGACTGTTTGGGAAAAAGTAGTTCACATCCTAAACAACAATTAAAAAAATACAATGAAATAACAAATACATAAAGCATGTGTATCCAAATCACTATAAAATACAATACCTGGTATTCATTTTGCTTAATGAATCAAAAATGATGACAGTTAACGTCAGTCAGTTAGAACGGTTATACTGCCATCTGTTGGTCATTCGGACTTACTGCTCTTTTTTAACTGATTCTTCCGTTTCATCAGAGTAGCATTATTTGTTGTTTAAGTAGTACTCTAAAAGTCAGTATAACTTGCATTTGTTCACAAACTCTGGGCTGTTCTCTGAGCTGCCATTGTTTTTATCGTCACAGCAGTGGAGTGGCGCACGGGATTGTGGGATATCTTGACCTTGATCTGAACTGCCTTCTTGATGTGCTCGTGTAATCGTGTTACTGTATGTGTAGCCCGTGTGAGTCTGAAGGGTCTGGTGCTCTATCAACCGACGTGACACAGAAGGGCTCTTTGAGCTCGCTTGAAGATTTGAAGACCTGGATGTTTACTGACAGAAATAACGTATGGGTCAGAATTAATCAAACATATTAAAAAGAATGTTTTAACAATGGGACGCCTCTCCTTAGAGAAAGTACCATCTCATACATGTAAAACATTTAAAATATGCAATTAAACCCAAAGTAGAGATTTACCCCAACCCATAACCCTAACCCATTTTTGGCACATTTGGGAACCCAAAATGGGACACAATTATTTAGTATTTTATAAATCATTGTATAATTTTAATAGTTTGTGAACTTGCCACCAGTTTGCTATCCCATAGGAATAATACAGAGTATATTATGTATTATTTTCTTGTAATAAAGTAATTTTCTCAGTTATTTTACGGTGGGAAGAGGTTAAAGCAGTTTAAATACTTAAATATTAAATGATGTCAGCAATTTCAGTTTGGTTCCAAAATGAGTACATGAGCCTTTTCACATCATCACAGTTCCACACTCATTTATTTGTCACGTGTAGGGTAATCAGCCCTCATGTTAACATCTTCACAGATCCCATTGGGATTCATTATCAAATACAAGACGAAGGTCCTCCACTCACTCCGACATAATTAAATACTAATCAGACAAGCATGGACATGGCTAAGGGAAGTTAGAGAACAGATGGCCACCGGTGATAACATTAACCCTAACTATCCCTTATAACATACTAACCCTAACATATGCAGTTAGCCTACTGTACATAATCTGTAACACTGTGGTTTGTTTCTTTAGTCTCTGGCCACAGCAATGGGCAGGCTGATGAATAGATTCTGAATCATCATATTATTTATACAATGCAATCAATCTGTCGCTACAGTTCTGTAGGACTGTTTGTGTAGTTTGACAGGGTGTCAAAAAGTGTTTTTTTTTCCATTTGGCAAATGGTTATTCTTAATGTGTCGACCGTCGTTGATCCTTTTCCCCGCGGACCGGCTAACCGTGGAGGTGACTTCTTGTGACAGGCGGCCTCTTGGGATCCTGAACACCTCCTTCGCCCTTCTCCTGAAATGTTTCCCCATGATGACGAAGAGGAAGGGGTTGACGGCGCTGTTGCTGTACGCCAGGTACGTGGACAGCTGTAACCCGATGTCCAGCACCTTGCCCCAGAGGCAGCCCGGGGTGACCTGGAAGTAGTCCAGCGTGTCCAGGAAGCGGACCGCCTGGTGCGGGGTCCAGCACAGCAAAAAGACCCCCAGCACGGCCAGAACCAGGTGCGTGGACCTCATTTCGGCCTTGGCCCCGGGCAGCCTCCACGCCCCGGCCTCGCGGAGCACCCCCACGATGTGCCAGCTGCAGTAGCTGACCACCAGGACGGGCAGGGCGAAGCCCAGCACGTTGAGGGTGACGTTATGCTGCACGGCCCACGCCGGGTGGAGGTAGACCAGGATGCAGGCCTCCACCCCGGCGTCTTCCACAAAGCGCACGCTCCGGAAGAGCAGGATGGGCGTGCTGAGGAACAGGCCCTGCAGCCAGATGGCCAGGCAGATGCACTTGGCCCAGGCCACCCTCCGCAGTCGGCTGGGCCTCATGGGCTTGACCAGGGCCAGGTAGCGGTCCACACTAACCAGCACCAGGAACAGAACACTGCACAGGTAGTTCATGGAGATGACCACGTTCACAAGCTTGCACAGCAGCTCGCCGAACGGCCAGAGGTAGCGGCGGGCGATGGTGACGGCCCAGAAGGGGAGGCAGGACACCATGAACAGGTCGGCAGCAGCCAGGTTGCCCAGGTAGATGTCTGCCACCGTGCAGGGCTTCCTCTGCAGGAGGAACACACAGAGCACCAGGCTGTTGCCCAGCATGCCTACCACACTGACCAGGGCCAGGTAGGCCGGCTGCAGGGTGGAGAGCCACAGCCAGGCTGCAGTGGCGTTGGACCTGCATTCGTCTAGCTCCCAGTCCAGGCTGCTGTCCACGCTGGGGGCCGGCCAGTCCGATGCATTGAGAAGCATTGGAAGCTGAAAAGCTGAAACAGTGAAGAAACCCATGAACAACTGGTCGACATTTTGAAACAGGTTTTTTGACTAACATTCACTTTCATCCGTCAGGGTAACGTTTGATTCAGTGACACAGGGCTCCATAGTGCCAGGGGCTCTATCTCTTCAAATGGCACCTAAATTGTTTTCCTTAAATATGAGTTGGCCCACGTATTTGACAATGTTTTCGGGATTGATATTACAATGGATTAACCAGAAATCAATGAGGTTGGCACAATTTATCTAACAAGAAGATGTAAAAATGTAAAATAACAATAAGATATCACAGAGGGAAGTATCCACTACACACCTACCGAATATCTAACCCACACACACTCGCACAAACACACACACACACACACTCCCACACACACACTCGCACAAACACACACACACACTCCCACAAACACACTCGCACAAACACACTCGCACAAACACACTCGCACAAACACACACACAAACACTTAAAGAAAGAAAATCATCCAGAGGCTCCTGGTGTGTTATCCACCATTGTAACAACACAAACATTGTGTAACCTGTAAACATCCTGACCGTAACCTCATGACTGGAAACACTGTCCACCCCGATGAGTTCATTCAACGTGAACGAAACGTTTATTGTATCTCTGTTTAATTGCAAATTGTAATCTGTGTCAGATGTTTTAATTTTAAATGTGGTCTGTGTGCGGTAGAAAGTGAGACTTGGCAGGCAATTCTATACGGAAACTTGAGATGACCAGAAATGTTTCGTGCCACATGAAAAATAATGATTATATATATATATATATATATATATATATATATATATATATATATATAAAGATAGATTATTATTATCATTATTTTTCATCATTAGGCATCATTAGTGTGTGTGTCCAGATAAGCAACGTCTGGACACACTCCACACAACATGAATGTGAGGTTTGTATGGAAATGACACGGTCTACATTACAGGAAAAATGACAAACAAATACCACCACAGTAGTTCCCCGTCTGGTGAAAGCTTATTCACCCTAAAGCCTTACTCATGTCTGACGTGTGGCTGGACCAGATGAGCTCCACTCTCCCACATGTAAAGTGGAGAATCACTCTTTCTGGTGATTTCAAGAGTAAACAGAAGACTTGAGCCCAAAAACGGAGCAACCATCTCCATCACCCAGGCAGCTGATTTAAAACAGTTTAGATCCAAACCAGACAGAACATTAGGTTGATTCTCTGTAACTTTTGCTTTCTTCCACACTACACCCAAACAGTGAGTGGCAACAACACATCAGGGTAACAGTTCATCTGAATGAAATACATCTTCTTCAGTGGCTTACCTACTCCTGTCTGCGCCGTGCTTATTCCAGGCGGATCATTGCGATGGCGATGGAGGCTTCACTGTTGAGCGTCCTGGGAGACCGGCTGCTTTTATGTGTGACGACTGCATCACTGTGCCGTCATCATAATTCCCATTTGTTGGGCTGTTCACCGTGTCCAGGCGCCAACCCTGACCCCTCCTCCCCCAGAGATTAATATCTCAGCCTTCGAGTGCTTGTTTAACACAACCACTGTCACATAAACTTGCATCGGTCCAAATAGCTAAATATAACTGTGTGAATATCTTACTGGAAGAGGTGATTTCGAAAGGAAATACTTTTTACTTGACACGCTTGAGCTGCACTTTCCTTTTCCAATTCTACCTCTGTGATTATATTTGACTATTAATCTACATATCGAGAAAAGAGTAACCAGCGAACTAAATAGTGTGCGCTTCATGGGTTACTAACCACCTCACCCTGGTCAGCCCGAATCCCTCTGCAGTGTGAACACCACAAGAAAGTGAAAAGGTTACTGTCACGGTAAACTTTCCAGAGTTGCACTCTTCCTTCTGGAATGATCATTGAAGAAAATAAGTTGGATGATTCATCCCTGAATCCTTCATGTCGGTGAGCCATGGAAACCAGGAAGGTCTGGACCTGTAGGAATGTTGAGGGCTGGGCATCTGGACATCTTCCATATATGTTCTAACCCTATCTCTCTCTCTATTCTAACCCTATCTCTCTCTCTATTCTAACCCTATCTCTCTCTCTATTCTAACCCTATCTCTCTCTCTATTCTAACCCTATCTCTCTCTCTCTGTTCTAACCCTATCTCTCTCTGTTCTAACCATATCCCGTTGATCTAACCCTATCTCCTTGATCTAACCCTATCTCCTTGATCTAACTCTATCTCCTTGATCTAACCCTATCTCCTTGATCTAACCCTATCTCCTTGATCTAACCCTATCTCCTTGATCTAACCCTATCTCCTTGATCTAACCCTATCTCTCTCTCTCTGTTCTAACCTTATGTAGCAATGTCCACTACTACACACCACCTAGGTGGCTTTTCTCACTCCACCTAGGTGACTTTCCTCAGGCTCCTCCAAACCAATGGACACAGGGTGGTGATGTTGAAAATCTGGTTTATTGTAATGGTTGCATATAATGAGACATGCAGCTGGTGCTCCATGCTGCCATGCCAGAGAGCTCTCCCTGAGTGTGTGTGGTGGTGGCTGGTTTAACCTGTGCACACTGATTGCTCAATGTGCAACAGGTGTGCAGCCCCACCCAACCCCAGAGTCCAATCAGTCTGACTCGGGCCAGGTGAGGCTGCTTAAACCAGCCACCATCCACACACACTCCCACACCCTATCTCTCTCTGTTCTAACCCTATCTCTATCTCTGTTCTAACCCTATCTCTCTCTGTTCTAACCCTATCTCTATCTCTCTGTTCTGACCCTATCTCGCTGATCTAACCCTATCTCTCTCTCTCTGTTCTAACCCTATCTCTATCTCTGTTCTAACCCTATCTCTCTCTGATCTAACCCTATCTCTCTCTGATCTAACCCTATCTCTCTCTGTGCTAACCCTATCTCTCGCTGTTCTAACCCTATCTCTCTCTGTTCTAACCACGTCCCTCTCTGATCTAATCCTATCTCTCTCTGTTCTAACCCTAAATATCTCTCTCTGATCTAACTCTATCTCTCTCTGATCTAACCCTATCTCTCTCTCTCTGTGGTGTAACCCGGTCTCTCTCTCTGTGTCCCAGCCCTATATATCCATCTCTTTATTCTAACCTGTTCTAACCCTAGATAGTTGGGATAAGGGGATGAAAACTCCCTTCGGACCCCCTCCGTTACAGCTGTTACTGAATCACTTCTTTGTTGAAGGTCGGAGGACTCCGGGAGTTGGGGAGGTGCGGGGTTAGGTGAAGGTAAAAGAAGCCGAGACCACTGGCCATCAGAAACCCCCTCCTAGATTTCACAAAGAACAGGGAGGAAGAAGACATTTCAGAAAAACAGAGCGCATGGACTAGGAGTTTAAAATGGGTAAGGGATGGGTAAGGGCGAAAAGTCCCCTGACGCCATCTGGTGGTGCCAGGGGAAGAGCACAAAAATCGACTGCTGCCATTAAAACCCATCAGGGTCGGTAGTGAAGAAAACAGCAGACGGGAAGGGAGAAGAAGAAAAACAATATTAATGATACAAATAATGACAGCCACAACCCAAAGTTAGGGGAAAAGGAGGAGACTGGGACGACGACGACGACTACGACAGGGTTATGGTTGGAAGTGTGAGATGTGATGGAATTGGTTTGTACACGGGTGTATATGGAGTGGGGAAACATGGGGGAGAAGAGAGAAACAGGTTATGTGTGTTCATCTAATGACATTATACAACATTACACAGACATTATGGGAAGGACATTAAATGGATGGATGTGTGCAGGGCACCGCTATGGGCTGGAGAAAGTGAACTGGAATAATGTGGGTGGCCTTTAATGAGTAAACAACAACAAGGGTAAGAAAACGAGGAAGACAATGGGCGAGGCACTGGTTTCGCTCGGAGGGAGGGTATCAAAATATTTAATTAGAGGAGAAGTTAATTTAGGGGGATGGGACTAGTTAGTAATACAATCTCTGAAATTATATATAAATCAATTTTAGACCCTATTTTACCACCAGGTGTGATGTTGATTAGCCACTACAAGCCGCGTCAAAATCGACCCTTTAGTGACACCACAAGTGGGAGTCTCCACCCAGATAGAGAGAGAGAGAGAGAGAGAGAGAGAGAGAGAGAGAGAGAGAGAGAGAGAGAGAGAGAGAGAGAGAGAGAGACAAAGAAAGCGGAGAGAGAGATAAAGCGAGAGGAGAGATAAAAGGAGAGAGAGATTAGGCGATCAGTGAGTGACTGTTCTATTTTTTAAATGAAGGATTAACCGTGGTCTCGAATGTGATCAGAAAGGCTGGGACGCAGTGAATCAAAACCTGAACACACGACAACAACACTTGTGTTTTTAAGTGACTGCCCTCATATTTTATGGAACACTACAATATTTGAAGCAATTTACAAATGCACGCTTAACTGACGTCGATTCCACAAACGCCACAACCATCGGTAAAAGTGCTGAGCCTAAACAACTCTAACCCAAATGTCTGGTTTCTAGTCGGTATTCGAAAGCTTTCGGACTCTGATTCCGACCATTGAGTAGACTGATAAGTGGGTAAACAGAGGGGCCAAGCGAGGCAACAGAAGCTTTGTGGGCCCCTTGGATCAACTGGTTTATTGACAGGTCAAAGGTCGATGACTCATCTGAGGCTGATGGCCACCAGGTTATGCATGGGAGCTGATTGGCTGTTTGAGACGGCGCTGCTGAACAGCGGAATTAGAAAACATCTTTGAATCAAAGAGAAAATGTCACTATGACAAAATTGGCTTTGGCTTTATAATTTTTTTAGTGTTAAGCATATATAAAGTATAATACATCAATAAAGTCTTTAATCCCAGTTAAGTTTCTATATTTTCTATATTCTGTATGGAAAAGTATTCGTCTTCTATTAAATCTGTATCATCATTCAATCTATCAATCTGTCTATTTAAAAAAATAAAATACCACATTTTGAAGAAAAAAAGAAACTTCAAACACAAGACTTCCGTTTTTTCCAAACTTTTATTATCCCACAGTTTATGTCGTGGGATGTTTGTTATTTCACAGCGATTGTAAAAGAAAACGGATTTGAAACACAGACCCGCCTCTGATTTTGCACGCGGAGGGATACGCGGCTGAGATGAAGGCGCGCTTCGCCCGCCTCACGCCTCCACCACGCACTCTTCTAAGAAGATCTCGTGCGTGACGATGAAGATATGAGCTAGTGGTGATCACCCATTCTGAGGTAGGTCACTGCATGCTGCAAAACACAACCCTAAAATGACTTTTAAACAAACACGAACATCTATACGCACACACACACACACACACACACACACACACACACACACACACACACACTCACAGTCGGAACTATTTGACTCTCTGTACGAAGGTTAAAGATCTCGCTCAGGCACGTGGTGCTCAGGCGGCGGTGGGGTCGCTGATCCGGCCCATGAACAGGATGCTCTTGGTGGTGTTCTCCACGATGAGCACCAGGAAGGGTCGGTTGAGGTCCATGGTGTCCGGGAGGCTCATGGGCATGATCTCGATGGTGGTGGAGGAGACGGCCTCGGTTCCCTTCTCGTCCACGCTCAGCACCGCCTTGTGGGAGACCTGCGGAGGACCCGAGAGGCACATTCGTCTTTATACATCCTTGTTGTCAACCCCTCGTTGGACAATAAAGTTTCAATTTACTTTTTTTGTTGTTGCGTTTTAGGATGCAGGCCTCCACCCCGGCGTCTTCCACAAAGCGCACGCTCCGGAAGAGCAGGATGGGCGTGCTGAGGAACAGGCCCTGCAGCCAGATGGCCAGGCAGATGCACTTGGCCCAGGCCACCCTCCGCAGTCGGCTGGGCCTCATGGGCTTGACCAGGGCCAGGTAGCGGTCCACACTAACCAGCACCAGGAACAGAACACTGCACAGGTAGTTCATGGAGATGACCACGTTCACAAGCTTGCACAGCAGCTCGCCGAACGGCCAGAGGTAGCGGCGGGCGATGGTGACGGCCCAGAAGGGGAGGCAGGACACCATGAACAGGTCGGCAGCAGCCAGGTTGCCCAGGTAGATGTCTGCCACCGTGCAGGGCTTCCTCTGCAGGAGGAACACACAGAGCACCAGGCTGTTGCCCAGCATGCCCACCACACTGACCAGGGCCAGGTAGGCCGGCTGCAGGGTGGAGAGCCACAGCCAGGCTGCAGTGGCGTTGGACCTGCATTCGTCTAGCTCCCAGTCCAGGCTGCTGTCCACGCTGGGGGCCGGCCAGTCCGATGCATTGAGAAGCATTGGAAGCTGAAAAGCTGAAACAGTGAAGAAACCCATGAACAACTGGTCGACATTTTGAAACAGGTTTTTTGACTAACATTCACTTTCATCCGTCAGGGTAACGTTTGATTCAGTGACACAGGGCTCCATAGTGCCAGGGGCGCTATCTCTTCAAATGGCACCTAAATTGTTTTCCTTAAATATGAGTTTGCCCACGTATTTGACAATGTTTTCGGGATTGATATTACAATGGATTAACCAGAAATCAATGAGGTTGGCACAATTTATCTAACAAGAAGATGTAAAAATTTAAAATAACAATAACATATCACAGAGGGAAGTATCCACTACACACCTACCGAATATCTAACACACACACACTCGCACAAACACACACACACACTCCCACAAACACACACACACACAAACACACACACACACACAAACACTTAAAGAAAGAAAATCTTCCAGAGGCTCCTGGCGTGGTATCCACCATTGTAACAACACAAACATTGTGTAACCTATAAACATCCTGACCGTAACCTCATGACTACCCCGATGAGTTCATTCAACGTGAATGAAACGTTTATTGTATCTCTGTTTAATTGCAAATTGTAATCTGTGTCAGATGTTTTAATTTTAAATGTGGTCTGTGTGCGGTAGAAAGTGAGACTTGGCAGGCAATTCTATACGGAAACTTGAGATGACCAGAAATGTGAAAAATAATAATATAAAAATAATAATATATATATATATATATATATATATATATATATATATAAAGATAGATTATTATTATCATTATTTTTCATCATTAGGCATCATTAGTGTGTGTGTCCAGATAAGCAACGTCTGGACACACTCCACACAACATGAATGTGAGGTTTATATGGAAATGACACGGTCTACATTACAGGACAAATGACAAACAAATACCACCACAGTAGTTCCCCGTCTGGTGAAAGCTTATTCACCCTAAAGCCTTACTCATGTCTGACGTGTGGCTGGACCAGATGAGCTCCACTCTCCCACATGTAAAGTGGAGAATCACTCTTTCTGGTGATTTCAAGAGTAAACAGAAGACTTGAGCCCAAAAACGGAGCAACCATCTCCATCACCCAGGCAGCTGATTTAAAACAGTTTAGATCCAAACCAGACAGAACATTAGGTTGATTCTCTGTAACTTTTGCTTTCTTCCACACTACACCCAAACAGTGAGTGGCAACAACACATCAGGGTAACAGTTCATCTGAATGAAATACATCTTCTTCAGTGGCTTACCTACTCCTGTCTGCGCCGTGCTTATTCCAGGCGGATCATTGCGATGGCGATGGAGGCTTCACTGTTGAGCGTCCTGGGAGACCGGCTGCTTTTATGTGTGACGACTGCATCACTGTGCCGTCATCATAATTCCCATTTGTTGGGCTGTTCACCGTGTCCAGGCGCCAACCCTGACCCCTCCTCCCCCAGAGATTAATATCTCAGCCTTCGAGTGCTTGTTTAACACAACCACTGTCACATAAACTTGCATCGGTCCAAATAGCTAAATATAACTGTGTGAATATCTTACTGGAAGAGGTGATTTCGAAAGGAAATACTTTTTACTTGACACGCTTGAGCTGCACTTTCCTTTTCCAATTCTACCTCTGTGATTATATTTGACTATTAATCTACATATCGAGAAAAGAGTAACCAGCGAACTAAATAGTGTGCGCTTCATGGGTTACTAACCACCTCACCCTGGTCAGCCCGAATCCCTCTGCAGTGTGAACACCACAAGAAAGTGAAAAGGTTACTGTCACGGTAAACTTTCCAGAGTTGCACTCTTCCTTCTGGAATGATCATTGAAGAAAATAAGTTGGATGATTCATCCCTGAATCCTTCATGTCGGTGAGCCATGGAAACCAGGAAGGTCTGGACCTGTAGGAATGTTGAGGGCTGGGCATCTGGACATCTTCCATATATGTTCTAACCCTATCTCTCTCTCTATTCTAACCCTATCTCTCTCTCTATTCTAACCCTATCTCTCTCTCTATTCTAACCCTATCTCTCTCTCTATTCTAACCCTATCTCTCTCTCTATTCTAACCCTATCTCTCTCTCTCTGTTCTAACCCTATCTCTCTCTGTTCTAACCATATCCCGTTGATCTAACCCTATCTCCTTGATCTAACCCTATCTCCTTGATCTAACTCTATCTCCTTGATCTAACCCTATCTCCTTGATCTAACCCTATCTCCTTGATCTAACCCTATCTCCTTGATCTAACCCTATCTCCTTGATCTAACCCTATCTCTCTCTCTCTGTTCTAACCTTATGTAGCAATGTCCACTACTACACACCACCTAGGTGGCTTTTCTCACTCCACCTAGGTGACTTTCCTCAGGCTCCTCCAAACCAATGGACACAGGGTGGTGATGTTGAAAATCTGGTTTATTGTAATGGTTGCATATAATGAGACATGCAGCTGGTGCTCCATGCTGCCATGCCAGAGAGCTCTCCCTGAGTGTGTGTGGTGGTGGCTGGTTTAACCTGTGCACACTGATTGCTCAATGTGCAACAGGTGTGCAGCCCCACCCAACCCCAGAGTCCAATCAGTCTGACTCGGGCCAGGTGAGGCTGCTTAAACCAGCCACCATCCACACACACTCCCACACCCTATCTCTCTCTGTTCTAACCCTATCTCTATCTCTGTTCTAACCCTATCTCTCTCTGTTCTAACCCTATCTCTATCTCTCTGTTCTGACCCTATCTCGCTGATCTAACCCTATCTCTCTCTCTCTGTTCTAACCCTATCTCTATCTCTGTTCTAACCCTATCTCTCTCTGATCTAACCCTATCTCTCTCTGATCTAACCCTATCTCTCTCTGTGCTAACCCTATCTCTCGCTGTTCTAACCCTATCTCTCTCTGTTCTAACCACGTCCCTCTCTGATCTAATCCTATCTCTCTCTGTTCTAACCCTAAATATCTCTCTCTGATCTAACTCTATCTCTCTCTGATCTAACCCTATCTCTCTCTCTCTGTGGTGTAACCCGGTCTCTCTCTCTGTGTCCCAGCCCTATATATCCATCTCTTTATTCTAACCTGTTCTAACCCTAGATAGTTGGGATAAGGGGATGAAAACTCCCTTCGGACCCCCTCCGTTACAGCTGTTACTGAATCACTTCTTTGTTGAAGGTCGGAGGACTCCGGGAGTTGGGGAGGTGCGGGGTTAGGTGAAGGTAAAAGAAGCCGAGACCACTGGCCATCAGAAACCCCCTCCTAGATTTCACAAAGAACAGGGAGGAAGAAGACATTTCAGAAAAACAGAGCGCATGGACTAGGAGTTTAAAATGGGTAAGGGATGGGTAAGGGCGAAAAGTCCCCTGACGCCATCTGGTGGTGCCAGGGGAAGAGCACAAAAATCGACTGCTGCCATTAAAACCCATCAGGGTCGGTAGTGAAGAAAACAGCAGACGGGAAGGGAGAAGAAGAAAAACAATATTAATGATACAAATAATGACAGCCACAACCCAAAGTTAGGGGAAAAGGAGGAGACTGGGACGACGACGACGACTACGACAGGGTTATGGTTGGAAGTGTGAGATGTGATGGAATTGGTTTGTACACGGGTGTATATGGAGTGGGGAAACATGGGGGAGAAGAGAGAAACAGGTTATGTGTGTTCATCTAATGACATTATACAACATTACACAGACATTATGGGAAGGACATTAAATGGATGGATGTGTGCAGGGCACCGCTATGGGCTGGAGAAAGTGAACTGGAATAATGTGGGTGGCCTTTAATGAGTAAACAACAACAAGGGTAAGAAAACGAGGAAGACAATGGGCGAGGCACTGGTTTCGCTCGGAGGGAGGGTATCAAAATATTTAATTAGAGGAGAAGTTAATTTAGGGGGATGGGACTAGTTAGTAATACAATCTCTGAAATTATATATAAATCAATTTTAGACCCTATTTTACCACCAGGTGTGATGTTGATTAGCCACTACAAGCCGCGTCAAAATCGACCCTTTAGTGACACCACAAGTGGGAGTCTCCACCCAGATAGAGAGAGAGAGAGAGAGAGAGAGAGAGAGAGAGAGAGAGAGAGAGAGAGAGAGAGAGAGAGAGAGAGAGAGAGAGAGAGAGAGAGAGAGAGAGAGACAAAGAAAGCGGAGAGAGAGATAAAGCGAGAGGAGAGATAAAAGGAGAGAGAGATTAGGCGATCAGTGAGTGACTGTTCTATTTTTTAAATGAAGGATTAACCGTGGTCTCGAATGTGATCAGAAAGGCTGGGACGCAGTGAATCAAAACCTGAACACACGACAACAACACTTGTGTTTTTAAGTGACTGCCCTCATATTTTATGGAACACTACAATATTTGAAGCAATTTACAAATGCACGCTTAACTGACGTCGATTCCACAAACGCCACAACCATCGGTAAAAGTGCTGAGCCTAAACAACTCTAACCCAAATGTCTGGTTTCTAGTCGGTATTCGAAAGCTTTCGGACTCTGATTCCGACCATTGAGTAGACTGATAAGTGGGTAAACAGAGGGGCCAAGCGAGGCAACAGAAGCTTTGTGGGCCCCTTGGATCAACTGGTTTATTGACAGGTCAAAGGTCGATGACTCATCTGAGGCTGATGGCCACCAGGTTATGCATGGGAGCTGATTGGCTGTTTGAGACGGCGCTGCTGAACAGCGGAATTAGAAAACATCTTTGAATCAAAGAGAAAATGTCACTATGACAAAATTGGCTTTGGCTTTATAATTTTTTTAGTGTTAAGCATATATAAAGTATAATACATCAATAAAGTCTTTAATCCCAGTTAAGTTTCTATATTTTCTATATTCTGTATGGAAAAGTATTCGTCTTCTATTAAATCTGTATCATCATTCAATCTATCAATCTGTCTATTCAAAAAAATAAAATACCACATTTTGAAGAAAAAAAGAAACTTCAAACACAAGACTTCCGTTTTTTCCAAACTTTTATTATCCCACAGTTTATGTCGTGGGATGTTTGTTATTTCACAGCGATTGTAAAAGAAAACGGATTTGAAACACAGACCCGCCTCTGATTTTGCACGCGGAGGGATACGCGGCTGAGATGAAGGCGCGCTTCGCCCGCCTCACGCCTCCACCACGCACTCTTCTAAGAAGATCTCGTGCGTGACGATGAAGATATGAGCTAGTGGTGATCACCCATTCTGAGGTAGGTCACTGCATGCTGCAAAACACAACCCTAAAATGACTTTTAAACAAACACGAACATCTATACGCACACACACACACACACACACACACACACACACACACACACACACACACACTCACAGTCGGAACTATTTGACTCTCTGTACGAAGGTTAAAGATCTCGCTCAGGCACGTGGTGCTCAGGCGGCGGTGGGGTCGCTGATCCGGCCCATGAACAGGATGCTCTTGGTGGTGTTCTCCACGATGAGCACCAGGAAGGGTCGGTTGAGGTCCATGGTGTCCGGGAGGCTCATGGGCATGATCTCGATGGTGGTGGAGGAGACGGCCTCGGTTCCCTTCTCGTCCACGCTCAGCACCGCCTTGTGGGAGACCTGCGGAGGACCCGAGAGGCACATTCGTCTTTATACATCCTTGTTGTCAACCCCTCGTTGGACAATAAAGTTTCAATTTACTTTTTTTGTTGTTGCGTTTTACACTAAGCGTCAAGATCGAAGCAATTAAGGAATGCAACCCTTTTTCATAGTGTGTGCGCTACGCAATGACACCCCGTCCCTTGTAATGTTTATTAACTCAATTTTAAGAAAGTAAAGGCCCTGCCATGTGCTGCAACGCATGCGGGGGGGGGGGGGGGGGGGGGGGGGGGGACTTTTACTTTAGAAACACCTGGAGGAGGTTCCGCCTCTGTTGCGTTGGCTCTTCGTTGGGCCCCTGAAACCAAAACAAGGGTCAGCCTACCTTGGAGACCTTGACCTTGGTCCCCGCGAACATGCCGGAGAAGTCGGCGGTGGAGTCGAATGCGTTGGCGACGCCCATGTCCTTGAGGACGTCTTCCAGGGAGGACTCCGCCGAGATGGAGAACTTGGGCAGGATCAGATCGACGGAGCTGCAAGAGAGACCGCCGCAGGCCCGAGTCAGAGGGGAGTGTCAGGGTGTGTCACTAAAGGACCTGTCCCCCCCCCCCCCCCCCCCCCCTTTCATCAGGTGTGAGGTGTGGGACCGATCGATTTTGTATAATCGTCGTACCAGAAAAGGGGGGGGGGGGGTCACTGGCCCTTTAAATGTTGGGAAGCGCTAGTTGAAGGGAACATGGGATGAGGAGTTACGCTTGTTTCGGTACCTTCTGAACAAGGAGTCGTGCCAGTGCCTGATGTAGTCGCTGGAGATGTAGGCCTCCACCTCCTGCATCTTGCCCACATCGGGCAGCACGATCATCATGGAGGTGTTGCCCATGTACGGCAGCATGATGATGGTGGTGTGGTTGTCCTGGTCCTGGTAGAACTCATAGCGGCCCGTCCTCTTCATCATGTCCACCTCCACCTTGGTGGTCTCATCCACCTGGAAGTCTCTCTTGGTCGTGTGCGCTGGGTCAAAGGTTTTTTCCCACGTTCCTGTGTGAGGTGGAGGGAAAAAAAAACATTCAATTCAATTTTGGGAGGGAGACAGTTGACGCAGGCAGACATTCATGGCGATGCAAGGATGCTGGGGTTGCTTAGTTACAGTGCACCGGGATGTAAACCGGCCAGTTTAGGGTGCAGTGGCAGAAAACACTTCCATAGACACAGATACGACTGTAGACTGTAGACACAGGTGCCCTCTACCGTGTGTCAAGAGTCAAGTCGGGTGTATTTCTCTAGCCGTCCATCCTAGCTACTGTGTCCGCTGGCTTCCACGGCCCTACATTCAAAGGGAGATCGTCTGCTGCGCAGGCCCTACCTCTGAAGAAGACGTAGTTGATGAGCACCATGGCGGTGTCGGGGTCCAGGTCCTTCACCTGGTCCTTGATCTTGTCCATGGTCTTCGCCGCGATGTACTCGTTGATCTTCGCCACCGCCTCCGCGGAGTTGGCGAAGTCCACGTTGAAGGTCTCGCCCGCGTAGTAGTGCTTGATGTCCGCCACGAACTTATCCACCGGCTTGAAATCGTTGCGCATCGCCAAGGCGTTGCCCAGCTCCAGCTGCTGGATCTTCTGGTTGTGGCCCAGCATGTGGATGAGGTGCTCGTAGGCCTCGTCCACCTGGGTCTGGGTCAGCTGGTCGCCGCCGTAGCCCAGGGTGCTGAAGAGCTGGCTGTGGGTGTCTCCGGCGGCGCCGGCGGCCAGCATGGACAGGGCGGTGGCGATGCCCAGCGGGGAGTAGAAGATGTTCTTGGAGGCGGCCACCTTGGCGCTCAGGCGCTTGTAGAGGGCGAAGGCGAAGTTGGCGTTGGGCGGGGACAGCTTGAGGCAGACGTCCTCTCCCTGGTGGCTGTGCACCTCCTCCGGGCCGTGGTGCACGTGGTGGAAGTGCTCGGCCGTGTGGCCCATGTGGTCTCCGTCGTGGGGGGCTGCGCAGGCCACGGCCAGCAGCACGGCGACGATCGCAAAGCGTCCAGGCATCTCCATCACCTGGGCGGGTGGGGGGGGGGGGGGGGGGGGGGGAGACTCGGTTGGGATTCAATGGTATCTGGGCACGGTTGAACCCCTCTAAAACCCGTGCTAGAAACGCAAAAGTGTACCGACTAGAAGCGGCCAAAGCTTTCGTGTCTCCAAAACGATCAATTCCCGCCAACGTGGTCTGCGGGTTGATTTTATTAACAGAGGCTCGCCCTTTAGAGGTGATCCCTCTTCACACCCCTTGACTTGGACTGCTTGAGAACAAATTCTTAACCACCCAGATTCATAAGGGAACGGTGAATATTCAAACACAACGCAACACTTTGGATCTCGCCGGGCTGAAAGTGAAGAGCCGTACTTACCATTTCTGCAGTGGGGACAGTTTGAAACCGAAGCTTGCCTTTTTATTGTGCCCCGGGGGGGGCTCAGCTGACCGGTTTGTCAAACATTAACCGGGTCTGATACCACACTCTGGCCTGTGTGCTCTGGCAAGCGTCACTCACGTAGCGGACATTGCTCACGGCTATAGAGGAAGGCGTTGGGTTTGGAAAATGGTGGGTTGTGTATAAATCTCGTGCTCAGCTTAAACGTCTCTTTTTAAGTGTGGAAAAAGTCCATCTTTAGATCCTAGCGGGATAGAGAGACCGGGAAAGTCAAGGTTACAGAATGTTGAAAATATACGGACAAAGATAGTTAATTGAAAAGATGGCTATACTGGATATTTCATTATGAATAATACTTATATTCAACTTTATCCCATTTACTTTTTATTTTCTACATCTGTGTATATATACCCAATATGTGACTATCAAAGTACAAACTATCCTGCATATCATAGAACAGTATATATATCAAATATATAAATGTTTAAAATATAATCTAAATAAACAACAAAATAAATGGTACCCTTTCCTCTTTTCAACATTAAAAGTCTCCCGTTTTAATTAAACTCCAACTGATATGTTTGAACTGTTAAACTCGTTTTGATTATATTATTGTTTGTTCGTTGTTTCATACAACTGTGCCTCATTCTTTTTGTACTGTCATTTTAAGTCTTGCACTGAAATAAGTGCATTATTTATTACCTTGTTTATTGGTCTGTGAAGCTCGGAGAGTCCGTCTGAATAGCGCCATACAAACAAAAGGTAGATTATTATGGTTTATTATTATTTAAAACATACTGCTGAGGGACAATCACTACTGAGAGAGAGAGAGAGAGAGAGAGAGAGAGAGAGAGAGAGAGAGAGAGAGAGAGAGAGAGAGAGAGAGAGAGAGAGAGAGAGAGAGAGAGAGAGAGAGAGAGAGAGAGAGAGAGAGAGAGAGAGAGAGAGAGAGAGAGAGAGAGAGAGAGAGAGAGAGAGAGAGCGAGAGAGAGCGAGAGCGAGAGCGAGAGAATGTACATTAAAATACTGAAATAAGTTTCAGTCCAGAGTGTTTTATGTTGTGCAACAACAGCGAGCGGAGCAATCAAATCATAAAGACGGGGACGCAGTGCAACGACAGCATTTAGGAAATGCGCAAACAAAACAAAGAGCCCCACTCATCACTCTGAACGCTCGGTCAACAAAAGGACACAACAGCTGCATTGTGAGCACAGAGTGAACAAAGAGACCAACACAGATAGGACTGATGGCCTTCTTATCTTCCCTGTGACCAGGATCACACTGATCACGTCACCAGGATGAAGATAATTAGGATGAAGTCGAGATGAACATCTGACCTCCCCTCGTCGCTTCTGGTTCACTCTCCCACACCATCGTGTGGTGGACGTTCGCGGGGGGGGGGGGGGTGAATGAGTGAGATAGCGCGGGAACGAGGGAGAAGGTGGAAGAGAGGGGGGAGGGAGTGAAACATAGTTAAGCGTTTCCATGGCACAAAATGCATTAATTGATGTAATTCATCCAGAAGAAAGAGACACAGATCTGCCCATGGTGCGTAGCCCCACCCCTCGCTCTACTGCATCTCAAGGCTCTGGCCCAGCTTCTCCGGGGGAAGCTCTCTGGGTTCTGGGCAGCTGGCCGCCTGTCCCAGTGCTTGCTGGAGCTGGTTCCCAACTCGCAGGGTCAGAGGGTCCGAAGAACCACGCGACCGAAGGGCCGAAACGCTGGCCAGACCCAAGGTGGAGACCAGAAGCCTTATTTTGTTGTGGATGAGGATGATCAGTGTTCTCTCAGTACTGGTAGGGGTGGTGGCGGGGGTGGTGGGGGAGACCAGGTCAAGGTTTTGGTGTGGACGAGTTCTTAGTTAAGGTTCAAAGGTCAACGCAGTGTATAAAGGGGTGTTTTGTGTGTGTTGAGCAGGGGTGTGTTTTTTTGGGGGGGCTGTTTTGCTGATCCTGAAGGAGCTGCCCTGATTGGAGCGCTCGTTAGGGCCATCAGCCCTGTCAGAATGGCCGACGGCGATGGCGCCCCGGTGATTGTACCCCGGCGTCGTCCTCGGCCGTGTTCCAGTGAAACGCCGAAGGGTCAACAGGGATGTCAGACCGCCCCCAAAAAAAATGCAACTCAAGCTCAGTCCAACTCCAGAGATATGTTGTTCTACCGAGTCAGCGTGTGGGGGCGTCGGCGGTGTCGAAAGAATATCGATCTCCTCGCTTGCGTAACGACCCCTGGGGTGAGCTTTGAGCAAACACGGCTCCCTTTTCCCCCCCCCCCCCCCCCCCCCCCCCCCCTCTCTCGCTCGCTCGGTCTCTCCGGGTCGAGTTTCTAAGAAAACCCCTCCAGCAGCGTCTGTATCGGAGGTTGTGTGCGCTGTGCACACGCCGTACCCCGCAACAAACATTGCATGGAGCGTCAACATGGAGTCTGGACCCTTATGTAACGCCAGGCTCGTTTAAATAGTGTCCTTGTCTTCACCTTACATAAGTTGTTCAACCTGCTTTGACTCTGGCGAAAAGTAACCAGGGACGATCTGCAAAAACAGCGATCGAATTTGACACTGTTTCCTATTTCATGCGCCACGCATAAGCACATGGCATTAATAAACTCTTTGTTGTGTAAGTATGCATGAGTAGAAGAGAAAGGATAAACAGAAGAAATGCATTAAAAAGAACGCAATGAATAAGAATAGTTTTGTGATTCTAGATGTATAGGTAAACATGGAGACGCTGAACTCGTTGTTACGTATGCTTTGAGTCCTGATGGACAGGTGGATGAAAGGTGGATTTGGAACAAGATTTTAAAAGGCCATTTACAGCATTACCAGTTGAATTTGCCGATTGAAGTGACCCAGATTCTCTTAGTTTTTGTTAAATGGCCAAATCACGTGTACGGGCCTATAGGATACACAGCATAGCGTTCAGAGGCCATGTCTCTACTGTATTAAGAGCGTTGTCACGGTGTATTTATGCCACCTTGTGGTCAGAATGGGGAAGTGCGGATCAGTTTTCCATGCAAAAACAATGTAGTAGAAAAATACTTTTTAATGACTTATGTGAGCCAAAACTATTTGAGGTTAAACAGATATGTTATGCATGTAAAATAATAATGACAGCAAAGCAAAAACACAAATATTTCCAAAACGGCCAACTGTTTGTGTATGATAATTAATGCAGACCAAAATGTTATGATACTAACTTTCAGCGGGAACATTAAAGAATAAATGTTGTTCCGGTTGAGAACAGTTAAGGACACAGATTTCAGCGTAATTTCTTTACGAGGCCTAGTTCGTTAGATTTCAGTATCAAAGTACCTCATTAAAGAAATAGGAATGTGTGTGTGTGTGTGTGTGTGTGTGTGTGTGTGTGTGTGTGTGTGTGTGTGTGTGTGTGTGTGTGTGTGTGTGTGTGTGTGTGTGTGTGTGTGTGTGTGTGTGTGTGTGTGTGTGTGTGTGTGTCTTTGGTCTATGAGAGTACAGGTATGCGTGCGTCAGGCCACCAACTATGCAGGAGTCCTCAGAGGTGCGTCTGAGGAAACAGGAAGTAGCAGAACAGGAACATCCACAGGCCAAAGAGAACCTCCAGCTCCAGGCCGGTGACATCACAAGAGGAGGCCGCCGCCCCCTTTTCACTGTGGAGCACAACGGAGCGCATCTCGGATTTGGAACATCTTTACAACAGTTACAACAGTTATGCGTCGACACTGAAACGTGACAACGCACAAACGCCACGCAAAAGTTTCTCAATACTTTGCACATCATTTTAACACGCATGGGATTAAAGCCACAAAGGTAATTAATCTGTTCTTTAATTTAATTTGTCATTTTTATTTTGTTGCGGGAATGCGCATAAAAAAGGAATTCCACTGCACTATGGCGCATTTGGCAAACAAAACATCTTGAGCCCATCTACTGTATCCATCTATCCATCCATTAAAACATCCGTGTGTATTATCTACTAACCTGAAAACAGGGAGAGATGAAGCTCTGCAGACAAGGGTCTGAAGTGACTGCATTGTTTCCTCTTCATATCCTTCTAGAGAAACACCCGCAGCCTCTTGTTGCTCTGCACTTGCCATGCTCCCGTGAAGCTTTGCGTCGACACTTTCATGATCACTTCCCTCCTCCTCCTCATCTTCCAAGCCCTTACACCGATGGGTCTTATCTGGTTCCGTCTCACTGGGGTCTCCTTGTGTGGGCGTGTGTGTGTTGGTTGTTTGGTTGCTCTGGCGGTTTTCAGAATCCACACTCTTGATAGCAGCATGCACGTCCTGGTTATTAAATGCTCCCTGAATTTCTCCCTCAAAGCCGGATGATTCGGAGAGGAGACACGGCAAATCTCCGTCCATGTCCGCTTCGGTCGCTTTCGTCTCTGCCTTCCTTTCCCGTAAAGTCCCGACAGGCTTTTCGTCCGCCGCTTTCCCTGTTATCTCGTCCGTCACACATTCCCAAACCCCCGCTCTCGTCTCTCCTTTGGCGCCTTTCACCGTTCCCGTATCTTCCGAGCTCTCTGCGGTTCTGTCTCCCCCGTCCGAGACGCGCCCCGGGCTTGGTTCTCCCGCCGGCGGTGATGTCCCCCCACCGCCGAACCTCCCTCTGAACGCGGCCGTCTCTTCCCTGGCCCTTTCGCTCGCCTCGCCGAACACGCCATCCCTCGCCGGCCTCTCCGCCGTGCTGACCCGGCGGCACGCATCCCCGCCCTTCTCCTCGTCTGATTCTTCCCTCGGTCGGCCCGTCCTCTTTACACGATGTCCCTCCCGTTCCTCGGGTTCCTCACCCCCCACCGCTTCACGTAGGACTTCTGAGCCCGTAACCCACGTTTCCTCCTTGGGCGTTCCTCCCGATTCCCTCCTCCTCGCCTCGCGACGGCCACCCGCCTGTTCTGTCGTCACGACCCGAACGCCGATCTGTCGTTCACCTCCAGGCTGCTGCTGCTGCTCCTCCTCCTCCTCCTCCTCTTCCTCCTCCTCCTCCTCCTCCTCCTCCTCCTCCTCCATCTGGTCCATCGCAGCCTCCCCTCCCTCGTCCCTCATCCCCGGCATGGCCCCGGCTGTCTCCACTAGTCCACTGTCCTCCACGTCCGGCGACGGTCTCCGGTTCCTCCTCCCTTGCAGGGGGCCCGGTCTGGCGTGAGTTCTGCCCCCCGCCCGCCTCTCCGTGGCGCCCTGCAGCGCCGGACGGTTCCGCCGACGAAGGGTCCGGCGCTGGTCGGAGCCACCGCCGCCCGACACCCGTGACACCCGTGACACCCGGCTCAAGGGTTTGGGTCCCCCCTTCGGACGTCTCGCGGAGGAGGTCCTTCTCCTGCCTCCGGCCGTTCCCTCCGGAGGTTCGGGAGGCGGCCGTCCGTTCGCCGCGTCGTCGGACCGCCGGCGTTCCCGCTGGAGGTCCAGGATGTAGCTGAAGGCGTCCTCCTCGTCGGAGTCCAGCGCCGACAGCGCCGACAGCGCCGACAGCCCGTCCCCCTCGTCCATGCAGAAGTCGACGTGGGAAGACCTGAGGACGCGGTGGCCTTCGGACGCCTCCTCCGTCCACGGCAACGCCACGTCCTGGTCGGCGTTGCCGTCGGCCGGTGCCGCCGACAGGCGGGACTGCAGGATGCCCTTCTCGTCGGGTTGTGGGGACAAGGCGTCCCCCGCTGTTTCGCGGGACGGAGACATTCTTCTCGGCAGGTGAAGGTTGGCCTGTGGTTCCCCCGAGGACCTTCTGGACCATCGTTTCCATAGTAACTGCTCACTGGTCTCCCGCAGAGTGTGAAGGAAGGCCCCTGCCTCTGGCTGTAGAGCCAGGGTCTCCCCCAACCCTGCTGGCTCCGCTGGAGTATGATCCTGGAGCCCCGGGGCTCCTGGGCTCACGCCAACGTCCGGGGCAATGTCCTGTAGTTCAGAGGTGGGATGTGGGTCAGACGTGGAGGAACGGCCTTGGTGAACATGCTTTAGAAAGGAGGGAATATTAACCGACATACATTAACCAGCAGTGTCTGGGTCCACGGAGCAAAAATGGAAGATCAATGGAGAGAGGAGTTGCTATGGCTACCGTAGAGAACGCACTCGCATGGCTTGTCGTCGAGGATACTTTTCGTTACTCTTTCATTCATTTGAATGTATATATATATATATATATATATATATATATTTATTTGTATGGGCTTTTTGCGCCTTTATATACAGGACAGCAAAGACAGACAGGACAGCGAAGACAGACAGGACAGCAAAGACAAGACAGGACAGCAAAGACAAGACAGGACAGCAAAGACAAGACAGGACAGCAAAGACAAGACAGGACAGCAAAGACAAGACAGGACAGCGAAGACAAGACAGGACAGCAAAGACAAGACAGGACAACGGGTTGAAACAGAGGGAGGGAAGGAGATGTAGCAGAGGACAGCAGGCCGGAATCGAACCCGGGTCCCTTGTAGCGGTATAACCCACATGGTTAGCAGCACAGTAATGAGGCGCCCCTACTCTTTCATTTCTTTTGAGTGAAAGAAAAGAGAACACACAGCGTATTACACACTTTTAACGTCGGACGGAGAGATCCCGTTGGGGAAGCAACCTTTGGGAAACACCACCCAGTCAGTGGCGTGCGTTCATGGCTGCAGTGGAGCCAGCGGACGGATCTAGTGACAACCCACACACTCACCGCATCTGCTTCGGAACGGTACTCCAAAAACATGGACAGGTAGGTCACGACGGAGCGCTCGTCCGGCGAAGAGCACGCCACGTCTGGGGGGGAAAAACACGGAGCATTTAACACCTTCTCGGCGATGGTCGGCGAGCAGGCCATTTTAAGTCCTTCCCCTGCTGGAAAGCGGCGCAGGTGACCCGCGGAAGTGGGCTTCACAGCGGTGATCACCGCAGACCCAGGGGCCTCTTCACTCTCGCGTGAGGGCCGGGTGAGTGGAGGAGAAAGCGTCAGTACAGTGCCAGAGAGCCCAGCGCTTGGTGTTGATCTTCAGAACCAGTGTTGGCCTGGCATCGAATTGTTGTGTTGGTATTCTAGGCTCAACTTCTGCATTTGTCGGTCAAATTGACGGACAAATTGACATAAAACTTCAACTAAACCCGAACGTTTAAAATGGAAGGAACCTTAATACGACGTGTCAACCAACTTGATCAGATCTTCGATTGTAGCGCAAGAATAAACAGCTAACTTATGCTAATGTTGACTGATTTGATAGATGCTGCATCCCTAGGAAGCCAGTGGCGTATACAAGGAAAAAATAAGGCATGGACCATGAAATGAAACCAGTCAAACTCACCTCCAAACAGACCTTCATGAAGCAAAACACATCATCAGAGAGAGTGTTTTGTGGATAACTTTGTGTTTCTTACCCTGAGGCTCCAGCAGAGCGGGGATGCCCAAGCTGTCCTGGGCAGTCCTGAAGGCCTCCTCTAAGTTCTGCTGTGGTTCTCTGGAGAGGCTGTCCCTCAGGTCCACCAGGCCCGGGTCTATGGACTTTATCAGGGCCAGGAAGGCCAGTCCGCTCCGCCAGCTCTTCCCAAAGTCCCACACCTCCACTCCAAGGCTGGGCACCAAAATACAAACAGACACCATTGATGTGGGGTGGTCTGTGATGTCTGTCTGTCCGTGTCCATCATGTCTGTCTGTCTGTTTCCATCATGTCTGTCTGTCTGTCCGTGTCCATCATGTCTGTCTGTCTGTCTGTTTCCATCATGTCTGTCTGTCTGTCTGTTTCCATCATGTCTGTCTGTCTGTCTGTGTCCATCATGTCTGTCTGTCCATGTCTATAATGTCTGTCTGTCTGTCTGTCTGTAGCCATCGTGTCTGTCTGTCTGTCTGTAGCCATCGTGTCTGTCTGTAGCCATCATGTCTGTCTGTCTGTCTGTCTGTCTGTCTGTATGTCTCCATTATGTCTTCCAGTCATGTTCCTAGTCAACCTAAAGACTATATTCCTTCATCCTTTAGCAGGATGAAACAGAGCTGTGGACCGAGCCTGAACCATCCCCTCTGGTCTCACCTGGAGGTCCCCCTCTGGTCTCACCTGGAGGTCCCCCTCTGGTCTCACCTGGAGGTCCCCCTCTGGTCTCACCTGGAGGTCCCCCTCTGGTCTCACCTGGAGGTCCCCCTCTGGTCTCACCTGGAGGTCCCCCTCTGGTCTCACCTGGAGGTCCCCCTCTGGTCTCACCTGGAGGTCCCCCTCTGGTCTCACCTGGAGGTCCCCCTCTGGACTCACCTGGTGGTCCTCCTCTGGTCTCACCTGGAGGTCCCCCGCTGGTCTCACCTGGAGGTCCCCCTCTGATCTCACCTGGAGGTCCCCCTCTGGTCTCACCTGGAGGTCCCCCTCTGGTCTCACCTGGAGGTCCCCCTCTGGTCTCACCTGGAGGTCCCCCTCTGGTCTCACCTGGAGGTCCCCCTCTGGACTCACCTGGTGGTCCCCCTCTGGTCTCACCTGGAGGTCCTCCTCTGGTCTCACCTGGAGGTCCCCCTCTGGTCTCACCTGGAGGTCCCCCTCTGGTCTCACCTGGTGGTCCCCCTCTGGTCTCACCTGGTGGTCCTCCTCTGGTCTCACCTGGTGGTCCTCCTCTGGACCCACAGCAGCAGAGTCTTCATGGGCCTCGAGCGGAGCCGTGGCCCCCGGCCCGGCCTCCTGCGCTTGGGGGGCAGCGTGCAGCTGGAGTAGGGGCCGGTGACCCCGGGCGAGGGTGAAAGGTCACGGGGGGAGGGGGAGCTGGTGGTGGATAAGGAGGAGAGGCTGGAGGAGAGGCGCCGCTTGAGGCCTCCGGTCGCCTCCTCGATCTGCAGGAGGAGGAGGAGGAGGAGGAGGAGGAGGAGGAGGAGGAGGAGGAGGAGGAGGAGGAGACAGAGCACTAGGTCAAAGGTCTCGGGTCAGCACTAAGGTCACGTCGATTGGATTTAAAGGGCCCCTATTGGACCACCAGGTGTGACGTGTGATCAGCCATTACAAGCAATTTCACAATCGACCCTCTTGTGACGTCACATGTGGGCCCTGTCTTGCTCTGTCATAAGAACGTAATTGTAGAGAATGACCATGTAATACTGCACATTCGATTATAACACTGTTTCTGGATCGGACTTGATTGCTCTGGTCTGGTTGTCGGGAATTCAGGAAACAGGCTAGAGTCTACCATTCTCTATATTTCACTGTGCATGTGTAAGATATAAAAAATATAATGGAACAGAGGGAGGGGGGAGAAGAGAGAGAGACAGAGAGAGAGACAGAGAGACAGAAACAGACAGAGAGAGAGAGATACACAGAGAGACAGAGAGAGAGACAGAGAGAGAGAGTGAGAGAGACAGAAACAGACAGAGAGAGAGAGATACACAGAGAGACAGAGAGAGAGACAGAGAGAGAGACAGAGAGAGGGAGAGAGAGAGAGAGAGAGAGACAGAGAGACAGAGAGACAGAGAGACAGAGACAGAGAGAGACTCTGACTGTAACGAACATTCTAAAAACAAGCTTCTGAAACCTTCCCTCACCTGGAAAAAGGAGATGATGTTCCAGATGAGACTAAGAACCACATGAGGAACGCCATCTGCCACCGCAGAGGCATCGATGCCAAAGAGCTTGACCTGAGAACACAGGAGACGGCAGCATCTCAGTCCTGTACTTCAGTCCTGTACTTCAGTCCTGTACTTCAGTCCTGTACTGCAGTCCTGTACTTTAGTCACATACTGTAGTCAGGACTCACTGGGTCAACAAAAAAACAACAACAACACACACAATAGTGCTGACCTGTTATTAGACTACAAAAATAATAGTAGTAAAATACTATTTTCTTTATCATAATACATTTAATTTTAAGAGTTTTTCATGGCATACAAAAACACTTCACATACAGTTAAGAACAACACACACCACATAAATGCTGGACCGGTTATGCAAACATACCATTCAGCATGGCGGGAACATCTAATCACACGAATGGAGGAAAACTTGAGGTTCGATGGAGAGTCGCCGTTGCTATGGCGACTGCAGCTAAAGGTCACTCACGTGTCTGTCGTCGAGGAACGCCAGGGCCTTGGCGATGTTGTTCAGTCTGAAGATGCGGTGCGTTGAAGACCTGAACCGGTACATCTACGGGGAGAAACCTCAGTCACACACCTCTTTACTGGCTCCTTCACAGTTTGAAGAAATCCACACTATGGAATCCATGAAGTGAAATAATGGGAAGGAGTTGAATCGATTCAGCCGTGGTTTACCGCTCTCTCGGTCATCAGGTGGAACGGGAGGAAGACAAGAGGGCATCTCGGTTTTATTGCAACTGTCGAGTCTACATGACCAAAACCTTTTTAGCCACCGATTTCTGCTCCAGACGTCCAAACTGTATTACCCACAGAAAGCAAACCATAGACGATTGATCGTCTCAATGTCTTTAGTTCGGACTGTCCATCCTCTGACGTCCTTTCTAAACTGCAGTCACAAAATCCCAAATCTCTCCGCGTTGACAATTTATTTAGCTCGATCACATTCTCTTATCTGGCCTCGGGATATTTCTGTTGTACGAGTAAAACTTTGAGCGCAAGGTAGCCTATCCTACTGCTTCGCTTGCTCAAGGGCATTTGCGCAGCTCGAACCCTCCCCATAATTAAAACGCCGCGTGGTCTCAGGTCAGCCAGCCCGCCTGTTGATACTCGCACGTCATTTCAACCCTGATTTGAACGTCAGAACATTCCTCATTTGGTCGTTCCTGGCTATCACTTCCCATGGAGGGGAGGTCATCGCTTGATGTTGGGCCGTTGTTTTTCCCCTCGATCTCCTCACCAGTTTGCAGCCAGACAGCGACTCCAGCAGGGCCATGAGCGCCTTGCCGTCCCGGACGTCCAGGAACAGATCCTGGACCTCCACCGGAGGATCACACTGGAGCGGACGACACGTGGAGGAGAGAGAGAGAACTGCTCAGAGGGTGATCCCTGTGTGTGTGTGTGTGTGTGTGTGTGTGTGTGTGTGTGTGTGTGTGTGTGTGTGTGTGTGTGTGTGTGTGTGTGTGTGTGTGTGTGTGTGTGTGTGTGTGTGTGTGTGTGTGTGTGTGTGTGTGTGTGTGTATTTGAAATGACAATGCCTTTCTTACTCTCTTCAGAAAGAAGTTCATCCACCTGGTGTATGTTCGTTTCTGTACAGCTGTCTTCTCACCTGGGGAAATAAACGCACGTTCCTCTAATTACAATTGAACATCAGTTGCAAAGTAGGTTGTATCGAACTACGTTATTACAAAATGTAGAAGATTAAACATACACAAGCTTGGTTTTATGGGAAATATTGTATGTAGATAACACAACTTTACCCCCAGAAATGACCAACTATAAGTTCAGTAGTAATTTAGATTTTATAGTAGGCCTAGTAAACAATAAAGGGTGGTTAACCTCCAAAACTTTCCTCAGCAACAGTAAGCTACGGTTGCATGACCCAAAACAAATGTCTTCCTCGACATGCACACAGACGGTGGTTGTCTGTCCTAAATCCGCGTCACAGACAAATTGATTGTGCAATTATTGTGTAACAACGTCACATCCGTGTGATTCTTTACTTGCGATCATCTTGACATTCTTAAAGTGTACCTTGAGGGGACGGCGTGTTCTGGTCCGGGGTCTCCTCTGTGGTCCCGTCCCCGCTCCATGTCTTCAGCAGTGCCATGTAATCAGCGGCGCTGGCCTACTTTACAATGAGCGTTCAAGTGTTGGACCGCAACTTTGTCGCTAAGAGCGTGTGTTGGTCAAATAAAAATGCGCTCATGCGCGGTGTACTTTCACCTCCAGCATGGTTTTCAGAAGCAGATGAAATGAAGAAATGTCAATGGGGAAAGACGTACGTTTCCTGTCTGAACATGCAGTGGCCTCCTTCTTGGATGGGGATCATTTTGTACAGCCACTCCCCTGCCGCAGGATCCAACTAAAGCCCTATATTCAAAGATTCGTTGAATGCCTGTCTGCATGCTTTGATGACCTTGACCAGAGAAGAACAAAGACAAAACAAATAGCTTGTGGGTGTAATAGCCTGTAGGCTACGACTTAAGATCACATTCCCTGTCCATTATTTACAGCTGAATCCAGAGAACCAATTCCAGAACAATTCATGCAGGTTTTTTAGCTCACTCAACAAAGTCCTCTTTGGAGAAAAGAACACTACATTTAATGATTTCCATTTATCTGAGCCCTAACATTAACACAAATGTTGTAAGAACAGATAAAGACCGTAAGAAGCATATTTGAGTTGCTGGGTCTTGCTTTGTAGAATGAATCATTTAGTAATTAACCTTTGGCTCTGACTACACTTAATGTGTTTTGTTGACATTAGTGCATTTGTCATATCCATTAAATTTTAGAAAACAGATGTATAGAAATAGACGCTATAACAATGAAACAAAAGTAAACAATTTTAAATCAAATAATTTATTTTCAACATGATGAAGTACCTTGTTAAAAAAAAAAAACACACGTTCATTGAGAACATTAAGTCCAGTGTAATGGACAGAAACATGAATACAAGTTAAGACCAAGGCTTCTCCATGAAATCTGATGCAGGCATCCAAAAAGGGTGCATGGGGCCATGTCATCCTGCAGGTAAGAGAGCGCGTCGGTACGATGACCTGGCCAGCTGATTGGGCAGTCTAAACACTTAGCAAGACGGTCAATCTCAGCCCTGGTCCTGCACCAATACAAATCACTCACAACAATCACTTACAAACCGGGGGACTTGTCTCTGCTGAAAAAAGGAACCCCGACAGGAACAGCTCTCCCTGTGAAACACTACATCCCCACTGGATTCCCTCTCCCTGCTTCAAGAAGAGGCGACGGCTACAGGAGGGACCGCCACCACCACCACCACCACCACCACCACCACCACCACCACCACGGGAAAACAAGAGTCTGACCGGAGGGCTTCTCAACGTGTCCAAGGAACATCGCACGTGGCTTCCTGCACCTCCGGGAGCCACGCCTTTTCATTCTTTGAGTTTCTCTCTGCGACTTTGTGGGAGCCACACTTGCAGAGCTCGCAAGGGGCCGCGTTTACAAAGTCGCAATGCATCCTGGGAAAACACACCCGGCACAACACTCATGATGGGACAGTTCAGTTAGTTTTTTTTTTTATGTACAAATTTCCACAATGAGTAAGTAAGGAATTGCTATATCATTGAAGAAACATGGCAGAAACCTTAAGCACGGTTTGTTTTTTTATTAAAACATTTAGGAGATCATAATAAAAATAGACAACACGTATACAAGGGTGGCAGACTTTCCCTTCAATTCTAACACATAAGCTGGAAACGCTGATCGCACAGGCGACCTGTTCATGAAAGGTAATTACAGTTTGAAAGAAGGTCCATTAATTGTCCTGCCAATCACTACAAGGAAACAGCTGTTCTGGTGAAGAGAAACAAGACCAACAATAACCACCATCCTTCAATAAATGTACACAGACAGGTCAAGACAATTTAAGTAATACAAAAAAAAAAAGAATACCAGAACAGCTAAATGACTAAGGAACGCAATTCGAGTCATCATGTCCAAGGGATTTTAGAAGACGTCAATTTAAGTTCCAGCCAATCAACAAAACAATAGCTGCACCTTTCCATTGTACAGCAGTCCGGGTTAGACCGAAATGCTGGCGTTAAAGTTTTCAATAATGTGTGCTTCTGCTTCTTAAGTCCAATTCACCAACACGCCAATGAATCCTCGGGGTCAGGTCGCCACCTTGACATCTAAAAAGGAAGACGCCCCAGCTCTGCTGCATTAGCAGGCCAATAGTCACACAGAGGGGCACTGGGTTATTTCTTGCCCATGACGAAGCTGGGTGCCTCTGCATCGTCTTCTGCCTCTTTGTCCTCATCGTCACTGCTGCTGCTGCTGGAGGTCTTCTCGTCGCCCTCTTTGTTGGAGTCTTCTTTCGCCTTCTTGGCGGTCATCTTCTTCATCTTCAGACGGTCCCTCTTTTTTCTGCGCTTCGCCGTCCTCTCGTCCGCCGCCTTTTTGTTTTCCTCCACCTTGTCGAGGTAATCGACGTCCTGCTTCACCTTGTCCGACATCTTGTCCAGGAAGTCTTGTCGCTGGTACTCCCTGCGCCGGAGATGCCGGTAAACGTGAAACTCCCCGCTGCCAGCTCCGGCACTGGAGCCCATGACATCCCGCACGAACTCCGGAGGGGCGCGCGGATTCCAGTCCTTGGGACGGTCCGGGATGGGAGCGGGTTTGTCCGGGTTCCGCATCAGCCGCTCCAGTTTGAGTCGCTGTTCCTCCGCTGGAGTTTTGGCGATGACGAGGGGTTTGGATTCTTTCCCACCATGTTTGGAGGGTTTCCTTGATGTATTTTTCTCGGTTTTCGCCGCCATGCTTCAAATCGTCCACTTCCGACTCCCACAATTCATCCCGGAAGCTAATTAAATCTGGTTTCGACCCGGAAGGGTTATGTGTTTTATGTTTAGTTTGTGCAGTAATAGCATAATTTAATTATACGTAAAATCACACTCGGGTTTAGTTTAGTTTAAAAACAGAACACATGAACATAGAACATATTTATGATCAGAAAACAACTTTAAATCGATTTGTATCGGAATTACATTGTATTGCGGATGGTTTGACGGACATGACTTTCCACCAATGGTGATCCACCACAGTGACCTTGCTGTCCAATCAACGTCGGTTCCATCCATTTTGATGGGCGACGCTAGCCTACGTTGGTTAGCAGGAGGACATTGACTTTACTTCACCCACATCTATTGCCGTGCGTGATCGACCACTAATCACAACAAAAACACCACCACCACCACCACGCCGTCAAGCGGACAAAGATGAACAACCTAATCCGATCAAGTGTGCGTTGCCTGCGGGTGAGTACGGCGGCGTATGTGTCGAGGCAGCCCACCGGGCATGTGTCGTTCACCTCCGCCCGGTTCCTATGCGCCGCGACGGACATGCAGCAAACCCTCGGGGAGATGGTGAAGAAGGACAAGGTTGTTGTGTTTATCAAGGGGACCCCGGCACAGCCCATGTGTGGCTTCAGCAACGCGGTGGTCCAGATCCTCCGGATGCACGGCGTGGATAACTACGCGGCGTATAACGTGTTGGACGACCAGGACCTCAGACAAGGTCAGTGAGCCACATAACCTGGGACTTGTCACGATGAACCTGACTGTGTGTGTTGAGCACGACACAACACAATACAATACAAATAAATAATAAAGCAAACCAAAAGTCAACTCTTCAAATCCTCTTCGGTAACATTTAATCTCGATGAAAAATGGGGACTGACACGTATTGTCTCATTGCGTCATTTCAACATACTGCTTGTTATTACTTTTTTTATCCCCTTGTCAAAAAGGAGTCTGCTACACATTTGTGTGTGTGTGTGTGTGTGTGTGTGTGTGTGTGTGTGTGTGTGTGTGTGTGTGTGTGTGTGTGTGTGTGTGGGGGGGGGGGGGGGGGGGGGGGGGGGGGGGGGGGGGGGGGGTCCAGTTTTATCAGTCCCCACCAGCTACGCGAAAGGGGTGGGGTGGCTTTTATGTCCAACGTTAAAATCTGTTCAAAATGAGGAGGAAACAGCAGTTCGTGTCAACGTCACTGCGTGTTACAGTCAAGTGAACTCCATTGTATGTTGCCAGACAGGCCTGCCGTTCCGACAGGGGACAAGGGAATTAAGAAATGGACTCAGTCTCCATTTGTTTAGCAGGGCTTGTTTTCAAGCCTGGAAGATCTGGCAATGGCTCTGAAGAGGGCAAGTTTGGTTCACACCGTAAATGACCTAATCTCCTATTGGTCCTGAACACTGGAAACATGGAAAACGACCGTCTTCCTGATCTAATGCTTTATCTTCTTCAAGAGTGGAATTATTTTAACTTTGACACGACAAATCATAGAATAATTTTTCATAACATTTGCAACAGACTCGCCGATTGAAACTCACTCAATGTTTCCCCCCCCCCCCCCCCCCCCTCCCCACCAGGCATCAAGGAGTTCTCCAACTGGCCCACCATCCCCCAGGTGTACCTGAACAGCGAGTTCGTGGGCGGCTGTGACATCCTGCTCCAGATGCACCAGAGCGGTGACCTGGTGGAGGAGCTCAACAAGATGGGCATCCGCTCAGCGCTGGTGGAGGCCGAGAAGGAGTCCAAGTAGCTCCTCACAGCCGACTGACCCGGCACTCAGAGGAACGCAGACTAACACCAAAACAAAACCACAGTCGATCATGTGACTGCTCCGGCCAACCACTGACGAGAACCAATCAGCACTGCTCTTTTATTGTCTTCTTTTTCTGGCGTGGGAGAGGAAACGGTACACACTTGGGTGGGTTTTAAGGCGTCCTAGGAACCACCTCACTGTCTAATTGGTTAGCAGGTGTTTCCACTTATCGTGATGACGAGGGAGGAGAGTGGGAGGGCATCCAACCGGAGATACAAGTGCCTGAATGCTGAGGATCTGACATTGGTAGCATCCAAAGTTAATTAGCGTCACAAAATGTCAAATCCAAAGCATATCGCCACTAACTACACCAATTCCTCTTTTGTGTGTGTGTGTGTGTGTGTGTGTGTGTGTGTGTGTGTGTGTGTGTGTGTTGGCAACATAACAACAAGCCTGTTGGAACCTTTTGGAAAAACGACCTACAAGTCCATATGAACAGCATTTGAATAATACTCCTGTAAGGGGTCTCCCCTCTAGGTACCTCAACCCTCTTTCCCCTGCCCAAGGAGGCTCCAGTTCCTGGTGTTTTATAGCACTTCTTTCGGTTTATAGCCAGGAAGTGATGTCACCATCACCCGTCTTCTTTCTACTATACTAAACCAAACGGGGAACAATACTGTTATGTTAAACAAGATATTATTCTTGTATATTGGGTTTAATTTTCTTGGTTTTATTTCTCCCCCCCCCCCTGAAAAAGAATATCTTTCCAAATCAGCTTGGATGTTTCGATGATAGTTTGCTTCAACAAGCAGTAGCCGCACAGCAAGCTTCGCCATTGGTCACATCTTAAATTGCGATGTAGTTAAAGGCAGGCTTTACTGGTTCATGTAAACCACTTGATTGACAGCCGGGTGCAGCAATGATTACACTGTGTACGGCAGCCATCTTTGACCCGTTGTGACATTTTTTTGTGTATCCTATTAACCCTTTCCTCTCACTGAACACAGTCTTGTGGTCAAATGTCAAATTAAATGGTCAAAATGCATACTTATCATGCGTACACTGGCTGAAAGGCAACACTAGTCTTCCATCCCCACCGTTTTATTTCTTGTAGTTCAAAATGGCGGTCTCGGAAATGGACAAGAAAACAACTTGGTGTATCAGTTGTTCCTGGTGTGTGGTCAGTTTTTTGTGTGTGAGCCCTAATGCTCAGCGCTCTGCTTCAAACTTATTAAAGTGACGCTTGTGTTGTGCACTGTAAGATAATTTATATTGAGATATTACGTGTATTTTAGTGGCACATTCAACTGTTTATCAATAAAAACATATTTTGCAATGTAAGCCATGACTTGGGAGTGTGACGTTTTATTTAATAAAAAAAATGACCGAATCAAAGCTTCTGTGACGAAGACATGTTTTCATAAGGGAGGTAGGTGTTGTCAGCCTAAGGGTTCTGGGTTCAAAGCCTAATGTCTGCAAAATGCCCAACCCTACCTGCTCATTCATGACATGTACCGTCATAACAATCCTGGAAACTACTGGAAACTATGACTCGCTGGTCATTACTACTATCAACAAACCATAAGTATTACCAGAGGCAAGAGTATTTTCAGCCTAAGGCCGTTTTTAAATTTGCCAATACTGTTAAACACAAAACACTTACTTGAACCAAATTCAAATTGGTACATGTATTCTTGAATTAAAAGTGGAGGTGATCATTAAACAAAAAAAACTAAAGTTTAAATGGGAAAAACATTCTATGACACTGTTCAACATGGAGTGTTGTGTATCTACTCGTCAAAAGTAGTATTGATTATAGATTATAATAGATTAGTATAGATTATTACCTTGGGAAAATCCGTATTCGTTCTTATTTTGGTTGACTGAGATTAAAACACGTTTATCTTTACTGGGTCATGACTCTGAGAAAAGTAAATTATACTACTGGGAAGAACTGACAACCAGCAACTGTAATAAATGGAATAGAGCCGAAATTCGTTTCTCAAACCTCAAATGAGTTTTTAATACAAAATATTATTTTATAAAATAAAACTAAAGTTAGACTTTACAGTAGCGCAATACTGTAAATACTGACATCGGACAGCCAGGCTACGAGGTGTTGCAGTGGGTGAGCTGGGACACAAAAGAGCCACGCAGCCGTGGCAACTCAGTCCACCCTCCTCACCGACAACCAAAACAGTCCAAGGCAGCAGACAAACACTACATGTAATCAAGCCTCAGGGAGCCCAACCACCACGGGCACCATAGTTCCGATGTTCCAAGTGACATCACCTGCCATCATTTCAGCCAATCAGCAACTGCAGTAGCACACGTTCCACCAGAGGGGGGTGCTGTTTCCACAGGTTGATGTTTTTGTGGTCCCTGAAACAGGGTCCCTGAAAAAGGATGTCAGAGGGGAAAGGGCTTCCGGACGGGGGGGGGGGGGGGGGGGGGGGGGGGGGGTCGGGGCGTGTCAGGGGTCAGAGGTCAGAGCTTCTGCAGGAAGCGCAGCACCAGGTCACGCAGGGTGGTGCGCATGGGCTCGTTGTTGTCGCAGACGATGTGGGTGGCGTCTGCCTCCATCTGGATGAGCGCGTCCTCCGCCTGGAGGTGCAGGATGTGGCCGTCGGCCGTCTCCTCCACCTTCACCTCGCTGATGCCGTGCTGCGGGGGAGAGGTCAGAGGGTCAGGGGTCAGAGGTCAGCTGTATGGTCTGTAGCTGGGTCTCTGGTTAGAGAGGGTAGAGACCGGCGGGTGAAAGATGTTTAAAGATGCTGATAGTGGTGGGGTTTCTTTGGTGGTCCATTGGGATTTGTAGGGGTGTTTTCTGTCTGTATTGCATGAGGGTTTGGACATCTTTAGGATTACACTTCCTCTCGAAACAGGAAGCAAAGACAGAGCATGTCGAGGAGATTTACATGTTTTTCCAAAATGTGAGGTGCGGTTACTGAGCAGGTGCAGAGGACGGTTGCTGGTTAGATCCCCGGCTCCTCCGTGCTAAGTGTCGAGGTGCCCCCGAGCAAGACCCCCGATGACCTGGCTGTTTCCTTTCATGGGTGACACCATCGTCGGTGTGTGAATGGGTGTGTGAATGGGTGTGTGAATGGGTGTATGAATGGGTGTATGAATGGGTGTATGAATGGGTGTGTGAATGGGTGTATGAATGGGTGTGTGAATGGGTGTATGAATGGGTGTGTGAATGGGTGTGTGAATGGGTGTGTGAATGGGTGTATGAATGGGTGTATGAATGGGTGTATGAATGGGTGTGTGAATGGGTGTGTGAATGGGTGTATGAATGGGTGTATGAATGGGTGTATGAATGGGTGTATGAATGGGTGTATGAATGGGTGTGTGAATGGGTGTGTGAATGGGTGTGTGAATGGGTGTGTGAATGGGTGTGTGAATGGGTGTGTGAATGGGTGTATGAATGGGTGTGTGAATGGGTGTGTGAATGGGTGTGTGAATGGGTGTATGAATGGGTGTGTGAATGGGTGTATGAATGGGTGTGTGAATGGGTGTGTGAATGGGTGTATGAATGGGTGTGTGAATGGGTGTATGAATGGGTGTGTGAATGGGTGTATGAATGGGTGTGTGAATGGGTGTGTGAATGGGTGTGTGAATGGGTGTATGAATGGGTGTGTGAATGGGTGTGTGAATGGGTGTGTGAATGGGTGAATGTGAGGCAATTATCGTACAGCGCTCTGAGTGGCCACAGGTCTGAAAAGCGCTTTAAAAATGCAGTCCATTTACCATTATTTGGATTGCACGGAGACATTCATTTTCAAGATAAAAAAAGCAGATGAACGCCTATCAAAATGATCCCTTATAATCCAGGCCCATGAACACCATTAGTAGATTATGATCGTGCAGCTCCTCTCAACACAGTGGCGGTTCTGAGCTTAGCCATCTGGTGGGCTACCTTGTGCAGGGTTGCCAGGAAGCCGTCCAGGGGCACCACCCCACTCAGCAGGGGCTTGGGGGCCAGCACCTCGGGGGGCTCCTCCACCACCCGCTTCCTCTTCTTGGTGGGGGCTGCTGGGGGGGGTTTAGGCACCGACTGGCAACGCACAAGAGGGACACACTTCAGTTGGATGTAAACCCCGTGCAGACAGACTAGCTTGCAAAAAGATTACAAACTATTGGATAACGAGTCTGAATAATTCTTTAGGGAGCCATTTGATTGGCTTTAGTCTGGCCTGCTTAATTGTCTGGTTCTTTTGATTGGTTGCGAGTGTGATGACAGCCCACTGTGTCTTCCCCCTTACCTATCAGACCTATCGAGTTTAAGCTCGGTTAAACAGAGATGAATTGAGGATGAACATGAATAGAAAGTGACCATAACTGCCACGTAACTTGGCAGTTACAATGTATACGATTATGCAAACAACACGGCTCTTTAGGCGTGACCTCACCTGTAGCGTGTGCTTGTTATCCTTGGACTGCAGCATTCCGGAGACGGTTGCCACGGAGACGCCCGGTTTGACCTCCGAAGGCACCAGGGACCTCGCCAGCTACCGACCACAGAGCTCTCTCGTTATAGCGGATAACGCACAGCATTACTATTCAAATGTTCACTGTATATATTAACATTATTTTCTACTTAAATGTTCACCTTAGTCAGGCAGTTCACATTTAATCCTTTAAAATGAACAGGATAGCCTTATGGTTAGGGGGGCCGACCCACTGCCGAAAGGTACTGGGTTCGATCCCCAGGGTCTGAAGCCTGACATGTAGGCATCCTGGAGCAAGATGACCTAAGCCCTACCTGCTCCTTGATGACATGCATCTAAAGCCCACTGAAAGTGGATTGACTATATCCAACAACACACATCAATATAACTATATATGAACATCATAAACACAGTATATTAACCAAGAGAATTCACATCTAATCTTTTAACATTCGTCACACACTGGAGCCCCAGAGTGGAGGCATGGCTTCCTCTGGGCTGACGGCTGTTAGTGTGAGGGTGGAGTCTGACCCCCGGCAGCAGGTGGATGTTAGTGTGAGGGTGGAGTCTGACCCCCGGCAGCAGGTGGATGTTAGTGTGAGGGTGGAGTCTGACCCCCGGCAGCAGGTGGATGTTAGTGTGAGGGTGGAGTCTGACCCCCGGCAGCAGGTGGATGTTAGTGTGAGGGTGGAGTCTGACCCCCGGCAGCAGGTGGATGTTAGTGTGAGGGTGGAGTCTGACCTCCGGCAGCAGGTGGATGCGCTCGTAGCGCCGCCTGAAGGGGAGGCTGAGGACGGAGCAGCGGCGGTAGGGCAGGGGCGGTGCCTGCAGCTCCAGCATCAGGTCCGAGCGGTGGGACTGGGAGGGCGGGGGCTGGGTGTACTGCTCCGGACACACCACGTGCAGAGGCTGCCCGGGGAGGGAGAGGGGTTGCTGAGGTTAGGGTGAGGGGTTCTTGGGTTGAACCCTCAATGTCCGCCATCTACCGTAGGCATCCCAGAGCCAGATGCTCTAAATGATACTCCTTTAATGATATGGATCTGAAATCCCCTGCCAAAGTCGCTTTGGCCCGTAGTGAATAGCATGCGCTTGCCATCTAGCCATAACGATCTCTCTTTGTATTGCCAAAACCATAAATAGTGATATAAATAGATGAATAAAGCATCGGTCTGGGTGACCATTTTGTAGCTGGAATTGAGTTTAGAGTGGCTGAGGTTAATCTTGTTTTGCCATTTTAACAAACCCGCAACAGATGTTTCAGTGTTCTTCTGAGACCTTGGCTCTAACAAATAAACATCATAAATATATATATAACCGCATATAACTCAGTGTAGACTTTGATACATAAAGAGTCCTTATCGTGTTGGTGGCCTGACCCCTGCACGGCCCTCTCCCTACTCTCAGTAAGGGCCGTCACTACTGTGCAGGACCCCTGGGTCGCGTCTTCTCATTGGTTGGTATGAAACAGAGGGAGGGCTGACCTGGATCTCCTTCAGCAGCTTGGACACCTGGTGGAAGTTGAGGCGCGTGTCGATGGGGCAGTACACACACTTCATGGCCAGGGGCTGGTAGGGGGCCAGGGCATCCAGATACGAGAAGTCAGGCTCTGAGGGAACAACAGGAGACCGAAAACCCTGAAGTACTCACCCTGAGATCTGTCCTCCTTAACATGAAAAGTTGTCTGTCAAAAAGCATTACATGTTAGACTAACCTCTAAATACTACTTATTATAATTAGGAGTTTTTATAAAAATAATGAATTATTATTATAATTTAAAACAAAAATACCACACCAAAGAAATGGTACTAACTACATTTAAACAACCACGTAAAACAGATGGTGTGTAGGTAAAAAAAAGAGGTAAACGGTCAACACATGGGGTCAAAGGGTAAAAGAAGGTGAGGTCACTTAAGGTTCTTGTGGCCATTTTTCCCTTCCGCTACACCAGACCTACACAACTACATAGCCTAGCCTAGCCTAGCCTAGCAGCGGCGAACGCAGCAGGCAGGTGACCTGGAGGCAGCGTGGGGGCCGTACCGGTGAAGATGATGGTGTTGAGGCTGGAGCGGCCCCACAGCTCCATGAAGTGGACCACGTCGCCGAAGCGCAGCGACGGGTGGCCCGTGAAAACCACGCACGGCTGCCGGAACTCACTGCTGAAGTCCCCGTGGATACTGGGGTAGTGCTTCAGCTTGTTGGTCTGGATCAGCTGGGACGAGAGACACCGGCTGTGAGGCTACATGCTAGCCCTGCCGTTTACATATGTAGGATAACCAGGTGTGAAACCAGAGACTAGTTCTACCGTTTACATATGTAGGATAACCAGGTGTGAAACCAGAGACTAGTTCTACCGTTTACATATGTAGGATAACCGGGTATTAGACCAGAGACTAGTTCTACCATTTAAATTTAGGGAAACCAGGTGTGAAACCAGAGACTAGTTCTACCGTTTACATATGTAGGATAACCAGGTATTAGACCAGAGACTAGTTATACTGTTTACATATGTAGGATAACCGGGTATTAGACCAGAGACTAGTTCTACCGTTTACATATGTAGGATAACCGGGTATTAGACCAGAGACTAGTTCTACTGTTTACATATGTAGGATAACCGGGTATTAGACCAGAGACTAGTTCTACCGTTTACATATGTAGGATAACCGGGTATTAGACCAGAGACTAGTTCTACCGTTTAAATTTAGGGAAACCAGGTGTGAAACCAGATACTAATCCTACCGTTTACATATGTATCAAAACCAGGTGTTAACCAGAAACCAGTACTACTATTTTCCATGTATATAAACAGGTGTGAAGCTAGATTAGTCTTAATTTTTTACAAATGACAACGTAGGAGAAACAGGTGTGAAACCAGACAGAGACTTGTCCTACTGTTTACATAGGAGAACACAGGAGAACCAGGTGTGAAACCAGACACACTAGTCCCACTGTTTACATAGGAGAATGTTTCTTAATGAATACACAGCAGAGCACTAACCTCTGCGTGGGGGAAGGGGGGTTCAGGGAGGTACACCTTGGACTGTTTGTTGTGGCAGAGCCTGGATGAAGCCACACATACAACACATCACATCAACATGTTGGCCAAGCCTGAGTAGTCAAACACCGATCAAAAAGTACGGAATCACTGATCAAACAAACAAAGCTTTGAATTAAAAGAATAAGACCGTCTCGATCAGAATTAAAGTTAGCTCATGGTTCTCCTGGTTGACTCTGCAAATATAAGTAGACAATCTTTATAAATAAATAAATAAAATAAAAATGAAATTTCAAATTAAAAGCCCCCTCACCACTCGGCGAAGATCTGGGAGAACTCCAGGGAGCTGTTGGCGACGGGGGAGATGAAGTAGAAGGGCGTGCTGCCCAGGTTGGCGCTGTCGATGAACTGGTACAGGCACTCCAGCAGGTCGTAGATCACCCCCGACGAGTAGCACGGCACCAGCACGTTGCCCCCGGCGCGGATCGTCATGGCTACGGGCAGCATGGCAACAACATCAGGACCACCGTGAAAACTCTGGAGAGACTTGCTGATCGGAGCACTGAAGAGAGTGTTATTATCGTGGACCAGGTAGGGGTCGGGGCATCTTACCCAAGGAGGCCTACAGGTAGGCTGCGGACATTGGGGATCGAACCCAGTACCTTTCAGCTGGGAGTCAAACACCGTAACCACCACTAGACTACACTCATCAACGCGTTATTTTAGAAGCACAAGAGGGGTTTCAGTGGCTTAGGTGTACGATTACCTTTTTAAATTTTAAATTCACTAAAGGTGAGTGTGTGACTCTCGTTTTTGTGTTGACCCAAACCCAAACTGAGTTCATCGTTTGGGTTGAATGAACCCATCCTTTATGCTGACGCCCAGATGGGTCTAATGGGAACAACCTACCCAGGTTGCTGCAGAACTCTCCCAGCATGCCGTCTGGGTTTGCGGTGGGCATCTGTGTGAGGCCAGTCAGAATCAGAATGTCGCTGTTCTTCAGGGAGCTCTGGTCCATCGGCTGGAGAGACAGGAAGTCGAGCAGCATTTAGACCGTGACTCCACCAATAGCGGACTTTACTTTTTGGCTGCGAAAGTCCTCTCCAGTATTATTAAAATGAACCCTATTTTACCAACCGCGTATGACAGGTACATCAACGTACCAGCCTAACCAGTGGACTGTACCAACCGGTCGGTTGATCTACCCATCATAGATGTGTGGACACCCCCCCACGCGTTATGCCCCAATGGGATCGATTTTGAGATCCTGTAAAGACCAATCAACATGGCACCTGGTGGTAAAATAGGAGGACCGTTTCCAGGTGCGTCTTACCTGTGGATGTGTGGTGAGGAGTGAGGAGCCAGACATATAGGAGACCTTCTCGTGATGTGATTGGATGATCCAGTTCGAGCTACCCAGTGAGTAGCCGGAGCTCAGGGGGGACACCTGCACGGCGCCAAACAACTCCTGGAGAACAACAACCAGATGTGTTTCCATCCGCACTCGCGGATTCCAACAGGAGCAAAGTGCAGCGACGCCGATGGCTCCACAGGAACATTTAGGGGAGATTAGTGTATCCCTAACGAAAGCGTGTACGGAAGACATTTTACCACTTTCTGTGAGTATCCAACCAGCTGCACTTTGCTGAGAGCCGAGTTGACTTCTTGTATGGTGTAGCATTTCTTCCACGCCCACACTTCGACCACATCCTTCAGCGGACCAGGGAGCAACCTGGTACCAACGCACACACAAACACACCGCTGTTCAACACATTGGATCCTACCACAGATACATATTCATGTCCTATATATATTTAGTCATCTTTATCCGAAGCAGCATCTGAATTCGGATACGTGTCATTAAGGAGAATGCGGACATCGGGGATCGAACCCAGTACCTTTCAGCTACACTTTCCTGCTGTATACATTATTGCATATAAAAAGGCCTACACTATGTTTTGAGAGGAATACAAAAACAAACAATATGAGAACCTTTGTATTTCCTTGTTCTTCCAGCAGGTGGCAGACTGGGCTTTAGGAACCCTCTCCATGTGGTTGACCAGCTCCTCCATCAGTAACCTGAAGGAAACACAAACGTAATGCTTTAAACTTCACTTGAATTAAAGAAGAACGTGTTTCTAAAGAAAAACTGATCACCATCAATCAACGTCTTACACAAAAAGATTAATTCATTTTAATATGATTTTTTAATATATATATATAAATATTTGTTCCCCGGTATTATAATTAGATTAACATGAAAACAGTGCCTAGCTGACACCATATATGTCCTCTTAAATGCCCCGTGTATGTGTGTCCCTGTAAAACAACCCAAACCAATCAGAGGATTCCGTGTCTATGCGGAACCTTGCAGTGATCCAGTGTTGTCGTGACGTCTCCCTACCGGCCGATCTGCAGCGTAGGCTCGGTGGCGTACACGGTGCCAGTGAAGCCACTGTGCTCCGTGATGTAGGGCAGCGCCATCATGCAGTGGTAGTTGGAGATCAGGATGACGTCGATGGTGGACAGGTCCAGTAGCTCTCTCTGGGATCCATGGAGAGGTGCATTTTGTTTTACACAATAACGTAGGCATTTTACCTTGATTATTTTGATTATGATTATGATTAGTAGTAGTAGTAGTAGTAGTAATAGCAATAGTAGTAGTAGTAGTAGTAGCAGTAGTAGTAGTAGTAATATAGTAGTAGTAGTAGTAGTAGTAGTAGTAGTAGTAGTAGTGTAGTAGTAGTAATAGTAATAGTAATAGTAATAGCAGTAGTATAGTAGTAGTAGTATAGTAGTGGTAGTAGTAGTAGTAGTAGTAGTAGTATAGTAGTAATAGTAATAGCAGTAGTAGTAATAACAATAGTAGTAGTAGTAATAGTAATAGTAGTAGTAGCAGTAATAGTAATAGCAGTAGTAGTAATAGCAATAGTAGTAGTAATAGTAATAGTAGTAGTAGCAGTAGTAGTAGTAGTAGTAGTAGTAGTAGTAGTAAAATGTATTAACAAAGAGCAAGTTGGTATGGCTTTTTAAACTAAAACCTCCAATTGTCTTTTTAAAATACATATACTTTGGTTCAGGTCATATACTTAGTTGTATTATCAACAATAACAACAAGGCAACAGAATAAGTGTGTATGGCCTTGTGGTGGTGTCGTCCAGTACAATACATTTAAATGCATGTGGTTTGTTTTTACCTCTGGAAGACATAGCTCTGGCTGTGAGTCCACAAACACCCTTCCGGCACATTCCTTCAGCTCCTGGACGCACAACAACAGAACAGAAATTGCATATTGCACAGTACTGCACCTATGGATTTGGTCAAACTATGACTATACTATATAAAAATCAATCAACTATTTCATCCTGGCCAAGCAAGCCACCTTTGTAAATACAATTCATCCACGTTCATTTATCATGAATAAAACAAATACACTTTTTATATAATGCATGTCACATTGAGAGTACCTGAAAACAAGCATCAAATTCCTTGCCTGTGTAAAGCATACTCATCCAATACATCTGATTCTGACGTACGAGTTAGTGAATACAGTGATCCCCCAAACCCAATCAGACACAAACTGACCCTCATACCTTTTCCAAGTTTATCGCTCCGTCCTTAGACACCCAGCCTGGCAGCTTGGAGAGCCTTGGACTAACGAACAAACAAAAGAGAGAGAGAGAAAGAGTAAAATAGTCCCCAAAGTGTACACTTGTCGCTGCTTATACTGGCACACCAAGCTCACCTGTGCACCAAAGGCAATGGTAAGAAGTTCAAGACAGATGTGGTGTCCAGGCCACAGTCCAGCATAATGGTGGTGGATTTAAACTTGAGCACATTGCAGGGCAGCGTCGGATGTCCTGATAAACAGTACTGGGAGAGATGCGGGCACATAGTAAAATAAGTACAAACATTGTTTATTTCGCTCCAAACTGGATACAACTACTTGTAACATCACTGCTCATACAGGCGTGTGGCTGACTTTAGGCAGGATGTGCGGGGGACGGATACACGTTTATGCACCGGTCTGTACGCGCACACACACAGACACAGACACAGACACAGACACACACACACACACACACACACACACACACACACACACACACACACACACACACACACACACACACACACACACACACACACACACACCTACGTGCTAAGTCAGTAGTAGTAAAGAGTTTATTATGATCAGACTCATATGAATGAATTCTGCTAGATGGGTTAGCTAGAGAAGAAAACAAAGGCTTGCTCAGACAAACCTGAGTCGCTCACTGGATCTTATGGTCAGTTACACGTTTACAATCACTGGGATGATGACGTGTTACTCACCAGTTTCATTTTGACATCTAGAAATTAAGAATTCTGTGGAATTGACTAGCTGGCTACGCTAGCAATAGGTCTGGCAATACATGTTCAGAGTGTTGTTGATTTCCACTTGCGCCACTCGTGTCTGCTGATCCATCACACTGCCCCCTACCGCACCGGAGAACCCATGCGTTACACTCAGTCACACTGTCAGTGTTACCATGATCAACTATGTTGAAAATTCTTTACTTGCTTGTACCCAATACAAGAAGAAAGGGGAAAAATGGTTCACAAAATAACCCCGTAACATTTAGTCACGGCTGTCAACAGAAACACGGGTCCTCCGTGGATCGTGAGCCCTGGATAAATTGTTGGACATTTCTGGGATTGGTGTATGATTTAACTCGGGATGCTGACTTAATTCGGATTGTAACGTTATGTGCTGGGCATCTAATATCGAAAGGTCTATCACTTTGATCTGGATATAGTTCTACATTATACAATCCATGGTATAAAGTCCATATAACTGTCCCCAACAGCTGCTCTGGTTATGTCCATAGACATCACCTCATAGCCTCATCCTCGTTCCCAGGCGTTCTCCCAGATAGCCTAGCCTAGCTTAGCATTCAGTCGGGTCCGCTAGTTTACCACTAGCCTAGGTTAGCATGTGAGCGGGTTGTCAAACGTGTGTCGCCACTCCCGGATGACTCAGCCTGGTCACCTTTCCCCCCCACCCTAGACAGTACACTGCACCTGTAATGTTGAGACAGCGACACAATGCCCCGTCTCCGGTAACGTTAGCCCAGGCCTTGCTGTTATTTCCTGTTGCGGATCTTTCTTTTTTTGTTGTGAACGATTCAGCGGTCTAACGCAGTCCTACGTTCTCTAATGGAGGAGTCGTACAGTTGTTAGCCAAGAACATTTACGAGTGGTCGAGGACAGGTATGGGGCTTGTTGAATGGCTATGATGTGGTCACGTTTTAAAAGGCAGTTTAACTAACCGAAACAGCTGTGGTTTTTTTTTTTTTTTGGTTTTTTTTTGTAAGCACAGCTCTGGTGTTGAGCCACCGTGACCGGTAAACCAGCTGCGGGCTCGGTTCAACTCAATACTTTGGAGCGTTCGGCCCTATGCAGACGCTGACACTTTTATTCCTGAAATGACAACTTTTCAAATGCAAATGATGTAAATGCTCGCATATGAGAGGGACAAATAGAGAAACACTATAAATCATCATTTAAATCTGAAAAAAAAATGTCAGAAATTCATCTAAAACAAAAATAAAAAACTTAAAACGTTAGAAATAACTTGGAGGTCAACAAGATATTTACTTAAACAAAGGAGAAAGAAAAATCTCAATCCAATTGTGTCTACTGGTATCAGGATTCACTATCAGTTGTCTATTTAGAAGAAAGACCTGGACTGTATACATTTAATATAAGTACCATCTTCTTCCAAGTACCAAGTTCCTACTGAATATGTCGCTATGGTCGTGCTCAGCCTAAATAGCATTAATAAGTATGATCTTCTCAGTGCAATTGCTGTTTTCTTGACAGATAAGAGGGCCAGCACACTTAGTTTGTATACCATGGGGAACCAGTGCAGTAACAACCTTGGGATCCCACCAGCTAAGGGCCCCAACCCAGTGGGATGCACAGACCTCATGATGGACCACACTACACAGGTAGGCCCTGGTCTGATAACCCTTTAAAACCAGCTGCTACTGACCTTAATAGAAAGGCTGGAATCTGATTAAATACATATGGAAATACATGAGATACATACTCTGGAATATATTAAATACATATGGAAATACATGAGATACATACTCTGGAATATATTAAATACATATGGAAATACATGAGATACATACTCTGGAATATATTAAATACATATTGAAATACTTTAGATGCATACTCTGGAATATATTAAATACATATGGAAATACATTAGATTTAATATATTAAATACAGACTGGAGTTATACAATTCATACTGAAGTATATCAAATTACAGGATGAATTTGGTTACATGAAAGATTGTCTAGTGGTTAGTTTGACTCCGCTGAAATGCTCTGGCAGTATCTGCTCATTAATGACCTGTATCTGAGCTCATTGTAAGTCGTTGTAGATAAAAGTGTCTGCTCAAACACTGTAAAGATGTCATTGCATTTGATAAACTCTGCATAGTCTACAAATTGAAAAATGAACAATGTGTTTTTACCTTACAATGAAGTAATGGGAATATCAAAATAGATATATTTAATACAACACCTTTTAAAATACTCACTATTATACACATGTATGTCATGTGGTCAAATCACCATGCCTAACGGGCAGTAGACAGAGTCCTCCTCCTCACCCTCTCTCTCCCCCCTTCCCTCTCCCCCCAGGGCACATTCTTCCGGCTGTACTACCCCTGCCAGAAGATGGAGCAAGGCGAGAGGCCGGACTGGATCCCGTGCAAGGAGTACTTCAACGGCCTGGCCGACTTCATGAAGATCAACCGGACCATCAGCGAGAAGCTCTTCAACTACCTCTTCGGTAGACCGTCCAGCCACTGGCCTACAGATGGATATGAAACACTTCCCATCGGGTGGTGCCTCAACTCTTATTTTGGTCCGTTGTACTGTCTCCCCAGGATCCTTTAAGATCCCCGCCTACTTGGACGCTCCGTTCAAAAGCAACGAGAAATGTCCCGTGGTCATCTTTTCCCACGGTCTAGGGGCCTTCAGGTGAGAGGACGCAGGACTCTCCTGCACCTACTGGCTACTGCAACACTACCGCCCACTCTTAGAAACAAATATCCAACTAAGCAAGTGCCCCAATTATTCACAGAAACAAGCCAAATTTGTATCGAAACAACTTACCCACATAGCCACCATACAAGGGAACAACTAACACACTGTCACTATTATCCACTCTTACCCGCTGTATAGACTACCCTATTATTCACTCAAACCTCACCTCAAATATCTATTCAAACAACCACCACTGTAACACTATTATCCACACTTCCTTTCGACCATATATCTGCCTAAACTATAACTACCTAATTATCTACAATATAAAGTACCCTATTATGGATGGAACTCTGGTTGTTGTAGTTTTAAAGGCCTTTACTGTTTGAACTTCATGTCTGGTATTTGACGTGTACTGTACATGTCGTGTGTGTTTCTGCCAGGACTTTGTACTCTGCTGTATGTGCTGAACTGGCTTCAAACGGCTTTATCGTGGCCTCGGTCGAGCACAGGTATCTCTATATTTATTTATATATCTGTATTAATTTCCATAGATCTCAAGTCATTTTTTGGTGTTTTATCATTAAGTAATCAACCTGTCAATTGCAGGTTCCTAAAGTGTGCTGTTTGTGTATAAAACAGCTTGCCTTCTTACTCCATTTAGATCAATTGATTATAAATCTTTTATAGTTACTTATTTTTCGTATCTGGACTCCACAAACGTAACACTGACGGGTGACTATAGGAAGAAGTGCATTTCATGTCAGTCACATACTTTTTAAGCCTCAGTGAAGCCTTTGAGCTGGATCAACTGGATCAACTGGATCATGCAATCACATCACGAGAGAAGTGGTGGCACATCACGCATAGCTCTGCAAAAAAAGGAGTATTTCACAACAGCACTACACGTGTCATATTGAAAATCACTAATCAGCTGGCACTTCACTGATTTACGGAAGGAAATCCTAACTGTGTAGGAGTTCAAGCACGCAGACACAAAGGCTCTCTATGAGCCGCGGTGTTTGTATGTTGTGTGGAAGAAGAAAAGGCTGCTCAAACAATAGCACATACCAGCTCATCACTTTCCCCTCTTTATTTTTAGTTCAGACGGCATGGCACGGTATAGAGGGCCACATAAAGCCCTGTTCACTCTGTACTCTATGCCTGTAACTCCTGTAATCAGGATGGTACAGACCAAGTGGGCGGGGCCTGTTTCTAACGTAGATTTATATCTTGGATCGTCACATAGCCAGGCAAGAATTTGGATAACGTTTCTGTGGGTGGAAAAACAAACAATGCTGCTTTTCCAGGAAACGTTTATTTAGAATTTGGAACAACGACCGAAACCATATATGTTTATTTTAGTTATAAATATTAATAACGCCAATCAAACATCAGATTTTACCCACAAATCTTTTCACACTTTTTACAAGTTCAAAATAAACAACGAATTGAAGAACACAAACATGTACAGAAGTAGCGCTGATAAAATCAAATCTTCTACCTGGTCGCCCAGGGATCAGTCGGCCTCTGCGACCTTCTCCTACCGCGACATGACCGACTCCGAGAAGAAGGGCGAGCCTGCATGCAAAACGGCCTCCCTGGCGGTCTCGGACCACCTGGTGGAGGAGTGGATGTACTACAGGGCGCTGCAGCACGGAGAGAGCGAGTTCCAGGTCCGGAACCGGCAGGTAACCATGGCGACGCCGATGAGGCTTTCGTTCCCAACTGCCGGGCGGTTGGCATTTGTTTGGGGTTTCGTTTGAAGAAAGGGGAAGCCAGTCCCGTCGGCAGGAACAGAGTCGGGACTCTGGCGCAGACGAATGGGATCGGGGAAGCGATTTGACGTTGTTGAATCGAAAACCACTTCCCCATTTTGGTTTTGTTATTGGTCGGCGATGACGCGGGCCACTGAGGTCCAGTATTGTTATCTTCCACGTTGTCAACACATCTGCGACCGCCTCAGCCATTAAAGTGAAATAAAACCACATTTATGTTTCCTTTTCAAGATATTCTCAACTTTATTGTTAAAAATGTAAACGACATAACATACACGAAAAAATACATCCCCACAATATATGCCATTAGAAACGAAATACAAACTTGGAAATTGGCAGTAAGAGGTAAACGTCATTGATCTCACATGCTACATAACTGCCATTGTATCTCCGGTGAACCTCTGATTCTCTGCTTCCCAGGTGCAGCAGAGGGCGGACGAGTGCATCCGCGCCCTGGATAAAGTCTTCGAGATCAACGCCGGCGTCCGGGTGGACAACGTGCTCCGAAGCCAGTTTGACTGGACGACGCTAGAGGTGTGACCTCATCACGGTCGCCAGGGTGATATCATGTTTACAGCCCAGTCGCCTTTTTTCTTCCCCTGGAAGTCCACTTCAGTTAATTATTATTCAAGGACTAAAAGTTAAACCATAGCAAATAAGGAAACCAGTTGGAGAACAAAAGTCAGTTGGTTAAACGGCAGTATTTATGATCTATTTTCCTATATAGACAAAAATGGTGGATTACGAAATTAACTGTTGCAAAGGTCAATGACCTTTTCTATTATTCTGCACATATCATATGATATCAGCTGTATTGCGACCAAATTACCAAACTTTCTGATTAGTAGGCACCTAATACTGTCGTGTAACCGCTGTGTTAATAGTCAGACAACAGTCTTTTTGTCTTTACCATCAGCCACTTTACTTACTTCACTTTACTCTTTAGTGCAATCCTGCTAATAATGATAATGAATAATGAACCACAATAATGAACTCCACACAAGATATCAGCTCATATCATCTATATTACATTTACCAGCAGATGGGCGATGTCATAGTACCCAGAATGCAGCATTCCTCTTAGCTCACCGATCAGCCCCAGGACATGAGACCTCACCTCGGCAGTTTGCGTGTGAATCCTTAAGTCCTCAGTCGACATCTCGCTCTGACATCATCGACTGCTCTATTTTATCACCGGGTGGGAGGCTGATTAGTCATGACTAGCCATTTCAACGTGTTCCACCGGTGATTTCACAACTGGTAGTTACCACCCAGGTGTACAGTCCGTCATGGAGTTGATCTTATCATACACCTGGGTGGACACTCCACCTGAGTGGTTAGATGTTGAAATGGCTTACGGTAGCCAACCTAAGACCCGGTGGTGAAACCGGGGCCCGTTAATATTGATAGTGCATGTTGTGGCGGAACCATCTCCTCCCACGTTCTCATCGTGTTCTCCTCAACAGAACTCCATGGACCTGTGTAAGATAGCCGCCGTGGGCCACTCCTTCGGGGGAGCGACGGTGATCGAGTCGCTGTGCAAGGAAGTCAGATTCAAGTATGGGCATGTAGAGAACCTGGCTCTCTGTAGATTGAACGGTTGTGCTTTTACTCCCTGCTTCTCACACAGGCTTTAGAGAGGAGTTAGAGACGACGGGTTTTAATATTAACGGATATGAAACTTTGAATTTTAAATGAAGCCACTTTTTGTGCAAGTCTTTTTTAACCACCAGGCGTGATGTTGATCAGCTGGACGTAGGGTGGATAAATTAAAACAACCAACCTACCCAGTGGACTGTACCCAGTCGGCTGAGAATGGTTAATCCACATCATAACTGAAATTAAAATAGGGTCCCTTTAAGAAAATCTACTGGGAACTGTACTGAGGACAACATAAAAAAAAAGAAGCCTATTCCTCTGTCCAACATTTAGATGTGGCATAGCCCTGGACGCCTGGATGACCCCCTTGGACGAGGAGATCTTCCCCAAGGTGAAGCAGCCCATCTTCTTCATCAACTCTGAGAAGTTCCACTGGGCGGGCAACATCATTCAAATGAAGAAGCTGGACTCTGCCGGGATCCAGCGGAAAATGATCACCATCAGGCAAGTAGAGGAGGACGGACGCCAGTGGTTCTCACCCCCCGTTGGCCGTGACCCCAAGGTCTGAAGATTCTGATGTTTACTTCCACACGTGTGGTTCTAGTCCAATCAACAGCGTCCCATAATATCAATCTCCCACTGAATGTATCGCAAGACACTAATTGATTAGTAGTATTTTGCTTTTGGCCGCGAACGATTAGGCAGTCTGTTCCTATACACAGGACCTTTTTCATGTTAAGTTTCAAACCTTCTAAATAACTTGGAAAAAGCGTCCAGCGCGAGAACACATCAGTGAAGCCCAAATCACCTCTGATGCGCAGACAACCTCCACCCTGCAGAGGTGACTTGGGCCTTCGCTGATGCGTTCCCTGCTGGTTTGACGCCCACAGGGGCGCTGTCCACCAGAGCTTCCCAGACTTCACCTTCCTGACGGGGAACTGGATCGGCAAGCTAATGAAGCTGAAGGGGGATATCGACCCGGCCGTTGCCATGGACCTCTGTAACCGGGCCTCCCTAGCCTTCCTGCAGAGGCACCTCGGTGAGCGTCACGTTAATGTCGTGTTCAAAAGATGCTGCTGTTGGCCCAAAGTGACCGACAGTCAATTCAGATGCACGTCATTGGGGAGCAGGAGTAGGGGGTTAGGTGATCGGGCTCAAGGATGCCCTCAGGACGTTGGGGATCAAACCCAGTATGTTTTCGGCTGGCAGTTGAACCCCTCGGCCACGGCACGATCCTTCCTGCCCCCCCGTATTATATATATATTAACAGACATCCCCCCCCCCCCCCCCCCCCCCCGCCCCCCACCAGTAAGTCACCTTAGTGTTTTTACCATGCAGGTCTCGATAAAGACTTCAACCAGTGGGACCAACTGATCGAAGGGAAGGACAAAAACCTGATGCCAGGGACTAACGTCACTCTGCTCCAGTCTGCCATCTAATCCACCATGACCCCGGACCAGGAGATACTGGGGATCACTGACCACTTCCTGCCCTGCGTTCCAACTGAAAGTCTCTGGTGCTTGGGCTTTAAAGGTGAAGGATGTAGTGGCATCTAGAGGTCAAGTGGCAGATTGCAACCAACTGAATTACCCCCCCCCCCCCCCACCTCGTAGGACAACCTACGGTGGCCTGTAAGGTGCCAGTAGGCACTTTGAAATAATGTCATTATCTACGACTACATCGCAAAATAGCCAAATGATGAGGTTCCTTGATAGATTTATCAATTGTGTTTAGTTATTCCTCCAGTGAAATGATAGGTTATGATTATGATTACAAATTTAAAACTGTAGCCATTTGTTCGTTCTGGGCTACTGTAGAAACATGGAGGTGCAACATGGCGAGCTCTGTGGAAGAGGACCCGCTCCCTATGTAGATAGAAAGGGCTGATTCTTAGATAAAGAAAACACAACAATGCTTATTTTCATGGGATTATACACTTATGAGTATTACATTCCATTTCTGCCAAGTCAGGTCCGCTAGACGCCACTATATTCTATACACTGCACCTTTAAATGCAGCCCGTTCTGGCCTATAGTGTAATGGCAGCTAATGGGGGTATGCTATGCTACACATAGCGTTGCAGCTAACACGGTAAACAAAGGCGAGGATTGTATGCAAAATATAGGAATTTAATCACTTGGATCCATTCGCCATGAGTCGTGCCCATCAGCCCTCCACCAAAGTCCCACCAGCGACTGACGTGGCCTCAAAACCAGGCAAACTGTACCTCACCTTTCAACAGGCGTGAGGTCGATTAGACATAGACCTCATTTGCCTAGCGGCCGTATTGGTTTGCATGGGGAAACCTTCTAGAATCTTTAGGGAAACCATGACAACTCATTTGAAATGCATTCTAAATGTTCAAGTTCTTTATTAGCTACCTGGGTGAGGAAATGGACCCAATCATTTAAAGTAATGCATTGAGTTTTTATGGTTTTCCAAGATTTTCCCAACATAGTCCGATGAATAAGGTCTATTACACTCCCATTTCAGAAGGTACCCAACGGTGACATCACAAGTGGGAGTGTCCAGCCAACTGTATACACCCCTCTTGGTTGCCCCTGCCCCTTGTGATGTCACCATAGAGCATAGTTTGAGGGCTTGGGGAACCCCAGGGCCCCTGTAACGTGCTGTGAATGTACCGTCCTCGTCAACCATAAATACTTCGGTGTCAAACAGCCGCCGTAGCTTACCTGCGTTTCAAAACATGTGACGCGGAACCATGAATGCAAGTACCTTCTTGTGGCCCCAGGGGCCTGTGCTGGTTCTCAAGGAGACACTAATAACACCTCCCCTCCCCATCAGAGAAGACCACTCTGTTGCACTAGCCCTTGTAGTGTGTGAGATGATTGGTAGACCACACTGAAATGTGCCGTCGTTGAATCTCTTAACGTGGCCACCACGGTGAAAGCACGTAGTCTCACATTGTATTTAAGAAAAGGCAAACTAGAAATACCTCTGAATGTGTCCTGATGCGAGACTAGTTAAGGTGGAAGTGTGGTTCCATGTGTATAAGGCCCTTTCATATAAATTAAGTATGATTTTTAAGAAAATGTGAATTTAATAGATATATATCCGACATTGTCAAGTGAAATTCTGATTTTTATTCTACCAAGATTTGATCATATATTTGAGCAATTAACTTGGGAAAAAACAACACTAAGAATGTGCCTTAACTGCAAGTCTGCTGGTACAGTCCATGCCGGGCTTCTTCAATAAGCCTGTCGTTCTCATCCAGTACTTTCTGGGACTCATCTCAGGCAGTTAGTCATGTTTACATTTGTACACTACAGAAACCAAATAAAGCTCAACGCAAATCCAATCTTGTTTCCTGTTTTGTTTAAATGTACCCCGATTCTACCAGTCCTATCTTGCAAGCTCTGTTCATAATCTTTCAAGTAAGGGCTTGCTCTTGTCATCTCTTTACATTATTTTGCCATCAACCGTCACCTGCTTGTACATATTTGATCCTGTTCGGTTTATTTAACAGATGCTTTACTCCGATCCAAGTGAAGTGTGAGTCATTAAGGAGCAGGTAGGGTCAGGGTATCTTACACCACCCTGCTGTGTTATTGAGAGGCCAGTCAAGAGGGACATACAAGTTGGTGCAAGAGTCGTATTCACGGAACTGCTGTTATTTATTGTGCCAACAAAAGTTTAATTTTCCTTGTCTTGACAAACCGGAACAACCAACAATTAACATTCTTGAAAGTAAACGTGGGACAGTTCAATTTTTTTTTTCTTCCTTTTACAAGAACAAAAATCCTGGCCATCAAGATAGCACTCTGAACGGATCGGACCAAGACCAGAACACGCCTTTCTTCAAGGAAAGGGTAGTGCAACAGAACCCAGTGTAGTTACAAGACATTCACAGTATTCAACTCTGAAAAAACGGTGGGCGACTGAGACCACAAAGCATGCCAAGACAACCTGTTAAATAAAGCTTTTAACATCAAATATTATATGACGAAAACAAAAACCCAAACACTGGCCCAACGGGCACATTTTAAAACTTCAAAACAAACTAAACGAAAAAGAAAACACACACTGTAGTAAAACTCCTAGGTAGTCCTGGCCAGGGTCACATGACTCCTTAGGCCCCGCCTCCTCCTGGTCACTCCTCCTGCTGGCGAGGCAGATACACCTCGTCGATGAAAAAGATGACGTCGTCCGAGTTGTCGTTGATCACCAGCGACAGATGGGTCACCGATGACAACTGAGCGTCTGGAACACAGACGAAGAGGATGGCTTAGTGTTCCTGAAGGAGTACGATGGAGCTGGACCAACCACCTAGTACGCCATTGGCTGTGTGAAGGACAATCACACACGGGGCAGCCTCGAAAATGCGCTGACTTGTACACAATAGTAAATGTTGCACGTATTAATTCAGATACACACTTTTTGTATAAAAAAAATACCCTCAACATGCCATACGTCGTACAATTTGGCAGCAAGGGCTGAAACAAATGCGAGTTTATTTTATAACTCAGCCACTTGTGTTTAAAGCAGGATATACTTGTATATGATTCGCCAGTGTAGCTCCACCCACCGAGGCTGTGATCAGCTGAGCTCAGCGCCCCCATCTCCAGCAGGTCCTCCTGCAGAGCACAACGCAGAGGACCATCAGCTCTACACACGGCTCTTCTTGCCATTTTCCCCCACTAGGCTTTAGTGGCCCGGTTTGGTACGGCCCAGCTGGGATTTGCCTCTCCATGACAACCGAGCCTCCCGCTTGAGGGCGCGTCTCTTAACTGATGACGCGCTCGTCTTGAGTCGACGACACGACAACACTCACTTTTATATTATTGCCTACCGTAAAATCGGAATGATTCGTTTAAGACACATTTCATACGTTTGGGTTGTTTCTGACGGACGGCGACACACAATGATATCGGCGAAGATGAATTCAGTTTGACCTTCAATATTCCCCCCTTTTGTGCTCGCTACTCTCAATAGCTCATCGAGAGCCGATTTATTTCAGATTAGTCCCGTTTACACAGTGGACAATGTTTCACACGTATTTCCCCGACCGCCACACGATATCCTTGATATTAGGGAAAGAAGAAAAAAAAAACACGTTGGTAGTGGAAACGCAAATCGGCACGGCACAAAGTGCCGATGGAAAACGCCATACGAGGACCGGACAAGGTTCCTCACCAAGGTTCCTCACCAAGGTTCCTCACCAAGGTTCCTCACCAAGGTTCCTCACCAAGGTTCCTCAACAAGGTTCCTCACCAAGGTTCCTCAACAAGGTTCCTCAACAAGGTTACTCAACAAGGTTACTCACCGCGTCCCAGCGTGGGGCCGTGTGTGGCTGAAGCTCGGTGGTCCCCTGCTCTTCGTCCTCAGGTCCCAGGCCGGCGGAGAGTCCTGCCCAGCAGAAGAAGTACAGTACGGCATATTCTCAAAGAAACGGGCAATGTGTAGAAGTAACTGTTGACAGAAACGCTTTCAGCCTTCCCTAGCCGTTCGTTGAGGGCCAAGTACACCTGTGTGCAAAGATATGTCATGCGTGTCTTTGCGTGAGACAGAGTGGAAACCAGAGTAGAGTCCTTCCATAACCGATAGAGCCTTTTCCCAGAGGCGCCTTCGTAGGACGAGCACAGGTGTAGCTTATGAGACTAATTATGGGTCTGCTCCTTTGACGCACCAGGCCACGGGGAGCGGACCAAACCAGTGGAGAAGTGCCCTTCTGAAGAGGGTCTAGAGAGGCGATTCTACCCTTCTGTACGACACTTCAATACTACAACAGCGCTACGAACCGCAAGTCGGTTTTCTGAGACTCATTTTACTGCGACCTCCAGTCTCCTGAAAGATGCAAAACTAATGCATTATGATAAACTACGAGTAATGTGAGGAGAAACACCCAACAATAAGAATAGAATAACCATGGTCACGCATAGATTCAATATTGATGGTGAGCTGATCAAGATGAACAAACCACAATGTTCTTCCAGATATTGAGAACGCTCTTCTTCAATCACCATCTGCCAAATGAGACGTATTATTAGGAATAGTCCATGTGCAAAAGGCCCTCATAAAACAGGCATGGTTTGGTCCTAGAAGGACTCCACAAAGAGGGTTTCAAACCAGCTTATAAACTAACCTCATGAGTAGGAGGAGATACCACCACCTCCTCCTGTCTCGAGGGAATGTGCACCTCCTGCTCTGAAGAAGGCAACACCACCTCGTCCGGTAATGGAGTTATCTGCACCTCCTGTCTCGAGGGAAGGTGCACCTCCTGCTCCGAAGTCAACAGAACCTCCTCCTGTCTCGAGGGAATATGTACCTCCTCGTCTGAAGAAGGCAACGGCACCTCCTCCGGTAATGGTTTGATCTGCACCTCCTCTTCTCTCGAGGGAATGTGCACATCCTCGTCTGAAGAAGGCAACGGCACCTCCCCCGGTAATGGTTTGATCTGCACCTCCTCCTGTCTCGAGGGAATGTTCACCTCCTGCTCTGAAGGCACCAGCACCTCCTGCTCTGAAGGCAACAGCACCTCCTCCTGTCTTGAGGGAATGTGCACCTTCTCGTCTGAAGAAGGCAACACCACCTCCTCCGGTAATGGAGTTATCTGCACCTCCTTCTCTGTATGACGGCTCAGCTCCTGTGTAGACGTCTTCTGTACCTCCTCTGTAGATGGAATCAGCACCTCCTCCTGTGTAGGAGGGCTTTGCACCTCCTCCAGTGTAGAGGGAATCTCCTTCTCTTCTGTAGAAGGGCTTTGCACCTCCTCCAGTGTAGAGGGCACCTCCTTCTCCTCTGTAGGAGGGCTTTGCACCTCCTCCTGTGTAGGAGCAAACTGCACCTCCTCCAGTGTAGAGGGCCCCCCCTCCTCTTCTGTAGGAGCAAACAGCACCTCCTCCACCTGTGTGGAGGTGTCGGCAGCGCCCACCACCTCCTCAGGAGCAGCTAAAACACCGGTGATGTCATTGGAACACGGGCAAGACTATAGGGACTATATCATACAGTTAGCATTCAGAACGCTTTTGGGAGCTATGGTGAAGGCCGTTCTGTTGTCCGTTAAACTTATATTCCTTACAGGTCATAAGTTCCCCCTAACAACACTGCAGTTTATAACAAAAGCTGTAATTTACATTAAACCAAAAAAAAACACTGCTCCAATTAGTTAATGAATGATCATATTTCTAATGTCGAGTCAGGCCGGTGACTTTGCAAGCCGTTGCTGCCACCTAGTGGACTGTAAATGAACAACGCCAGCATCATTCCCTGCACGACAGTGAATCCCTGAGCCCAGAATTTGATTGCTTCCTGTCTATATGTACTTGAAATAAAAAGAATGACATCGTCCTGCCGGGAATGATTTTATCATATTTTCAAACTGGGAGGAGTGATCACTCACCGGTGATTGGCTGTGAGGGCCCAGAGGGAGTTGAAAGCACTTTGTCCTGCACCTAAAGTACAAGCACAACCCGAGATCACCCTGGGCAGAACCACGCTGGTGTGGAGCATGAAGTAAAAAACCCATTTACAAATACGGAATATTTACCAACAGTGAGACGATACATATAGGACCATACATTTCATACAGCATGGGAACTTGACACTGATGTAGACATTTCATCCAAATATACGTTTTATTAAAGTTTGGTAGAATTAAAAAGTATTTGATGAACGTTGGCGAAGGTTGCTGAAAGGATTTTAGGTCCAGGTTCTGTATCGTCAGTTACTTGGCATATATTGTCGGATCTTAAGGACTCACAGGTAATGTCTCCGTGCAGGATACGCTGGGAGGGCTACCTTCGCTGATGGCCATCTCGAAATCTTCGTCCCTCAGGGAAGTCTAATGTATAAAAGAAAACATGGAAAAAGTGGCTCGAAATTTGACTGAATAGTCTTTATTGCTGTGGAGCCCAACTTCAATATCCCTAAATATTGTCTTAAATATGAAACTTGTATAAATTTAAAACATTACCATTTCTTCAACTCCAACGAGTGTTCCCTTGCTGTCATCGCTCTGTTCACCTAGAAAGAGAACACAGGTAGAGAACATACAGAGAGAACATCCAAGTAGAGGACCCACAGGTAGAGGACCCACAGGTAGAGGACCCACAGGTAGAGGACCCACAGGTAGAGGACCCACAGGTAGAGGACCCACAGATAGAGGACCCACAGATAGAGGACCCACAGATAGAGGACCCACAGATAGAGGACCCACAGATAGAGGACCCACAGATAGAGGACCCACAGATAGAGGACCCACAGGTAAAGATACAAATACAACCCACACCATTAAGTATATGGTCACGTTGATGCAACACGCTTAAAAGAGTCCAACAAATGGCAAACAGTGGCTGGACAGTCCTTGCATCCTTGGCCTGCACCTTAACGATGTATCTGAATTTACTGCAAGAAGCACTGAATAAACGCATCGACCAGTAAAATAGACCTCAATAAATGGATCTGTTGTACTGTGCAGTCAGAGGGCGTTATTCTGTACTCACCAGCCAGTGTCTCGGTGGGAGCTGGGACACTCTGGTTGTCGCTGCACTGGTTATTGTTGTCATCCAGCTGAGGAGACAAGCACACAGCCCAGTTTGAGGGTTTTGACATGCCACCATGTTTTCCACCAGCCATACCTGTGGAGCGGTGGAGGGAATGAATACGCGATGCTTGGTTTCCCTAACCTGATCCGATCGCGGCCCCACGGACTCAAATATGTTCTCTGGATCGACGATCATCTGAGTCTCCTCATCGATCAACACAACCTAATATTCAGGTGACAGGTTAACATGCACACGGCAAACAAACAGCTTGCAGTTGAAAGAGGTTGGTTTTTCAATTAATGTCTTGATGTTAATCAGCACAACGAAAACATTAAGTAACATCTTGGCGTTCAATTAAACTGAATGATATACAATAATCATTTAGCATAACCATCCAGCCGTTATTTAATTCCATGTGAATGGTTTTGATGCGTTTCCTTACCATCGCAGAGTCTGTTAGATTTTTCATGATTCTTGCTTGACACCATCGCTGGATAGTCTGTGACCAGATGATACACATGGCACCCACTGGCAGAGATTCTGCAACTCTAAGTCGACCAAACTCTACACAGACCAAAGATGAGGGAAGTGGGGTTGCAGAATACCGAGATTAGGACGCTGATGAATCACAAACAACCTACTTTTCACCCATAAATCATAAGTGTAAATTAATTAAGTTATGATCATTTTAAAATTTATAATCTAGAGAACAGAATGTGTGAAGAAGCTTTTAGAATGGAGAATATTTATAGAACTGAACTGTGTAACTCACCAGAATCTAAATCCAGTTCCACACTTGCAGGAGTAACTTCTGGGCGGTAGTAATCTCGACCTGAATCTTTGTCATCAATTTGAGTGACGACATGTTGGCAGTCCTGGTCCGATTTGATCACACTCTTGTCCGTGCTCAAGGATTCCAGTTGATATGCTTCATCATTATCCGATACTGGGGTGGCTCCATCTTCAGGTTGTGCTTCACATATAACAGGGACCTCGTCATCACCAACAGAATCAGATTGCAGAGAACACGTGGTTTGATCAACGCTTTCGGAAGTCAGTTGTGACGCCATTTCCATCTCAGAAAGTATGCTAGGCTCATCAGACTTCTCAGAGCCAACGGTGCGCTGTTCATCCGTAGGGTCTCTTGGAGATTCCAGCTCTTCCATAGTGTGATGCTCAGGTTCTTCTGGTCCACTCTGGGACTGTGGCATTGTAGTGTCTTTGACAGCAGAATCGCAAGGCAGTGATGTTGAGTGCCCAGCAGAGAGTCCCGTGGAAACAAGGTTATTTTCAGTTTGGGAGCTTTTCCAGTATGCCCTTGCCGTGGCATTGATCACGTTGCCTTCACACAACACCTGAACAATGCACTTGAACTTGCCATTGTCTTCCCCCAATACCTTAACAACAGTCAACTCTAACAACTTGTCCATGATGAGCTCCGCTATGTGTTCAACTGCCCCGTCTGTCCAGGAGCCATTTGCATCTTCAAACCCGTCAAGCTCGCACAAAAACGCCTGCGCTTGAATTCTGACGAGCTCAGATGGCATTTCCCGCACATCTTTAACATCGACTTGGGAGTCATTTCCGTAGTCCACAAAGTGAGCAGAAACCTTGTTGCCGTCCAGGCTGATGACCTCTGCTCGATACCATTGCTCGTCGTCTGTGAAAAGAGCGACACACGGGCTGCCATGTGACAGCAGCTTCGGATCGACAGGCTTGTGTGAGGCACTTCCCAGCTCTGAAACACCGTGTGAGATTTTATCGAGCTCTTCACAGTCCGCGGGCTGACACCAAAAGCTATGAGGCCCTGTGATGGTTGTGAGATAGGCCTCTAATTTCTGACCCTCTGAGAAACGAGGCAGGAGATACCGAAGACGTTCCGCTTCCACATCCAAAGTTCTCGATTTCTCAGACTGCTCGGTGTGATGTGTTGGGGCCGACTTCTTAGGTTCTAAGACCACTTTACTTTGCTGGGATTCTGTGCACTGTAAATTAGATACATAATGCTGTTGCTGTTGTTCAGGGGTATATCGTTTTATTTGTTGGGTGTCCAGTGGGTCAGTCCACTGTTCACCCTCTGGTAGCCTGCTGGGGATGTTCCTTCGGCGTGGCGTTTCGTAGAGCTCCAAAGGCAGAGGTTTGGACTTCTCATTGATGTGCTGCAAGGGCTTGTTTTCAGACCAAGAGGTTGCTCTTGAAACTTTTACATCATCCTCTATTGGAGGCACTGGTTTTGGGTCTGACCACTGTTTTCTCCATGGAGCTCGAGTGTCTTCCTGTAACTCTGGGACACATTTTGGGAAAGCCTTGAGAAAGGTCTTTCTGATCTCAGAGTTGACTTGGCTTGTTCCGTCATACAGTTCAACTAGGAGTTTGCCACATGGTTCTTTGGCTACAACCAATGCTCTGAATGAACAATATGTGGCATTTGTCTTAAACCAGCTGTTAACCTCGCTTTGAACATTGGCAGGGATGTCAGCGAGACCACACTCGATCGCTTGCACTGGCACAGACATGATCTCGGTAGCCTCCATGGGAACAGGAAGTATGTCCGCTTTGTCCACCTCTAGAGTGTCACCATAATCCACAAAGAAGACACGAATGTACGGCTGCGTGGTCTTGATCAGTCCTCTATACCATTGTCCATCGGGATACTTTGCAAAGCACACAGTTCCAAACAATGTGGGGAGTTTAGCATTTTTTAGTTGTTCACACAAGCTGTGCAGCTTCACGGTGAGGTCTTCCACCACGGTAAAGTTCCTGTCCAGCTGGCAGTAGAACCGATTAGCGTTATCCACAGATGTCACCGTCATCATTTCCTCCGTCCCCATTTTAATGTTATGTGCAGAGTAACAGTACGTGTCCAGTCGAAACGACGGCCCAGGAACCTTCTTGGGAGGCGCGTTTTTTGACAGCTGGAGCATACGAGTGCAAACACTTTCAAAAGGCGTTTCCAGATCCACAATGTTATATAGAACCTTCAGGTCACTGTACATGGCGGCGTACACAGTGCACTTTAAATCCACATGCTTGGACACAGCAGTCTCCACAAATTCCTGGAACTGTGCCCTTGCTTCCTGGTTCCAATCTTTCGTAGGCAATGATGGTTCCTCAGGATTGTAAAGACTACAGCGGAAAGCTTGTCCTTTGAGAGTCAGGAACGCTGGGCATATCTGCCTCAGATCGTACAGGGAGACCGCTGCCTTCATCTGCCCATAGTCAACAAATAACACATCGACATGGGGTGTCAAATGCTTCTTGATTACAATGGCCCTGTACCACATTCCATCGTCGGGGTGGCGTGCGACACAAGCCTTTTCTTCCAAGGGATAGAACTGACTCTCACCGTAGTAGGCCTGCATGTCCTGCATTAGCAGCTTCAGATTAGTCATGTTTTTAATCAACTGGCACCAGAAATCATTTGGGCTTGCAATGCAAGACACATTGACCTCAAGGGTGCTTCCGATTGTAAACATTTGCTCCTTGAATGTAGCAGGTTGGCTGTCATTGTTGTTGGGTTCAACAGGGTTTTGAATTTGAAAATCACCGTCATTGTACGGTGTGGTTCCACTGATCAGCGCCATGGGAGTATTGGCATGTGGAAAAGCAACTTTGTACTTAGGCTCACTCTGTGCCTCATCCTGCATTGCAAAGTCATAACTGCACATTAGCTTGCTAACGTCTTTTTCTCCATGTGCTACTGAGTCTGTCAGTCGGACCACATACCCACCATAATACTTGGTAACCACTTGCACGTTCAGGAGTTTATCTGTAACCGATCTGGTGAAAAAGTCTACCTCCGTGTGGATCCATGTCTTGTTTCTTGGCTTGACCCCTGCAAGCTTACATTGTAATGCAAGTTGAGGGAGCGCTCTGAACTTGTCTGGAAGAAAGCAGATGCTGCCCTGGTCAACCACTTCCGTTTTTCCATAATCAACCAAGAAAACTTTGATTTGGGTTTCACTCACTTCAACCACCCTTGATCTGTAGATAATGCCATCATGTAGCCTAGCTGCACAGTAGAGGCCAACAGTTGCGTTTTTCACCTTGTTATGATTGACTGGATCCCTGTCCAGATCAGAAAGGCCAACCATTAGATGATCAAACTCGATAGCATATTTCTGCGTCTGAATCCAAAACTCGGACGGCGAAAAGACATGGAGGACAACCGCAACAAGTGATGAACTGAGAGGTAGATCTTCCACTGGTATCTTGTCTCTGGGTGTCTTTCCTCCAACGAGCTTCATAGCCTTTGCAGAGGTCTGGGCATCTCCTTGAGCTTCATGTGGAGCTTGATCACTGGTTTTACACAAACAGTCGTCCACGACATAATCCACGAGCAGCTGCTCGCTTTCAAGCAGGCAGCGCTCAGTGGAGCCAAACAAGGTGTTTATGTTTTTATTGTCCTCGCCATACAGTGTGACATAATGAACGCCTTCTGAGAGGCTTTGGTACTCGAATTTGGCAATCACGGTTTTGTACAACAGAAGGGACCGGAGATAGTCGATCTGGCCGGCCGTCCAACCCACTCCTTTGTCAATCACGCCGTGAAGGGAGGTGATGTAGGTCACCACCGGCATTCTGAAAAATTCATCAGCCAGCGGTTTTACGTTGTCCAAGAGAACAAACTGTTTCTTTCCACAGTCCACATTGAACACTTCCACAACATTGTTGGCCGGAAGGATTTGCTGCAGGACCGACCGGTACCACCTCCCATCGCTTCCTCTCGCTGCACATGGAGATCCAAGAGTATGAGGGCCAATGAAACTGGTTGCCCTGCCTTCGTAATGTCGTGTGATTTTCTCTGTGAGTTTCTTTAGTTCTTGCGAGAAAACCTTGAGCTGGCAGAACACCCGCAGCGGGTTGGTCACCTCGGTGATGATGACCATCTCCACAGTTCCTATGGGCAGCTCCAGATACATGAAGGACTGCTGTTGGTCGATTTGTTCACCCATGTCCAGCTGCTTCTTTGCTGTGGACTGCTGAGGTGTTCTGTTCTGCTCTGACTTTAGGACATAGTCCTTGAACATAGCGGGAGACAAACATTTGGCAAAACCCATCTCATGCATTTGCTTTGATATGCATGCAATGTGCAAGAAAAAGGTTCTCTGTGGAACCAGCACATCTTGAACCACTGCCGCCACTGTCATCCCAGGGAGTGACTTAAGAAACTCCAGAGCCATTGGAGACCACCTGTTGTCAGGTGAGAGTGGCCAAACATTGGATAGCACACAGAATTCAACCTCGGGTGGCAAGAGAAAGTAGTCTTCCTCGCCCCATGCCAACATGTTTGTGTTGGCACTAAGCATCCACCCCTTGTCAATGAGGAACACTGTGTAATTTGTGCCATTTCTCGATACTATGCGCGATCTGTACCAGGTATCGTCGACACGGGCTACACAGTGGTCTCCAGGAATCCCATCACGCTCTCGAAACAGTTGACCGGGACACTGAATGGAGCTTTCCATGCATTTATATTCTGCTTCTCTTTCCTGGTTGAAGTTGGCCCATAACTCTACTAGCATACAGAGGGGATTCAAATTGACTCGAGTTACAACAACAGTTATGTCCGATCCTGTCGGCGGAAGTCCAGGTATTGAAGACATTTTGGGGCTTTTCCAGAATTTGTTTTCCATCCGTTTTCAGCTCTTCGTATATACAGCTCACATGTTCAGAGGATGTGTCTGAAATTGGATGGCCACATGACAGCGCAGAATTAGTTAAAGTATTAAAAACAATACAAAATAACCAGAATGCATGTAACATGATCTCAAATGTGCTTTATTTTGGTGGGATGGTGGGGGTTTGGTTTTCCCACAAAGATATGTAGCAATGTGTAGTGTTGAAAGTTAAAATATTTTGGACCAATGTTGCTTCAGTAATATACAGTATGCAACTGTAACTGTAGAATACAAGTCAAGAATATCACTAAGGCTGCGTAAAAATAGAAGAAAGATCCGACATCAAAGTCCAGAGATCCAAGTCTGATATTCTTAAAATCCAGAGATCTAAGTTTTCATCGATGCCTTTATATTTATTTAATAGATGTGTAAAAATGTGTAAAAAAACAACATCTAGGTTTTCACAGCACTACAGCAACCTAACCTTTAACCTGTGCCATTATAGCGTACATCCATAGCCAAAGGCTTCATCCAACCATAACAGACGAGAACCGAGGTGAAATTTTAAAGATACTGGATGTTTAAACTAATATTCACGCTCCGTAATTAGCGGTCCAATCACCGCTAATTGTTTACCTTTGACCTTGTTAGCTCCTGGAGCCTGGCCGGGATCGCCTCTTTTGTTGCCCAACTTTACTGCTGTCGTTGAGACTTTTCAGTTATCATTTAATTGTCCCCCTGCTTGAGACTAACTTGGTTTGACGAGATCAATACCCGATAGATTAACAGTGCTTGACTTATTATTGCGGTGTTCATTTACATCCTTGTGTTGAATACAAATCACACCAATCAATTACGTCGATCAAGATTATTTTAAAGTTCTCTTGTAATCATTCTTTTCCTTTTCCCATGATTAATATCAAAGACAATTCCTGTATGTTAAACTTACATATCCTGTTAATTCGGTTATTATAATAAACATCATTTAAAAAAGCAACAGCGTTTGTTCAAGTGAGATAATGTGGTTCGGTTTGGGGCTCTCTGAATGACAACTCGACTAGTGGACTTTTAGGGTGCAGCCCTATTGTTGTATTGTTATTAAATAAATGTATTACATGCATTGCTTTGAGCCCTATTATTAGTGATAACGTTCACCTTAATCTCTTTCACATCCAAGCATTTGCAACTGAAACATCAAATCGGGATATCAGTGCCAATACCCAGCCCTAAGTATCACCATATTGTGGCTGTGCCTATAAACACATTTTAATAAAAACTGGCATTTTTGTTTGCACCTTAACACTAAATGAATGTCATAGATACACAAGGTTGCATGTTAATAGTACCCGAAGATAAAACATAAGACCACACACACACACACACACACACACACACACACACACACACACACACACACACACACACACACACACACACACACACACACACACACACACACACACACACACACACACACACACACACACACACACACACACACACACACACACACACACTTTGGGTACCTAGAAAATATAATTATTAAATTAAATATAATGTAATTTAATTAACCATAATTTAATATAAATGCAATGTAAACTTCTTGCTGTATCATACCTTAATCCACCATATTTTCTTTTCCGTTTGGAAAGAGGACGTAAGAAGACTTAGTCAAACCATTCTGCTCGGCCATACCAAATACAACTCCCTTTACTCCTTCTGTGCCGCCGATACCAGTAGCCCATCTTAGTAGCTCCTGCTCTTTACCTACTTTTATACATGATTTTTCTCTATATTTTTTGTAGTTAAAAAAAAGGGCCCCTTTAATTTTGCATCATAATCCCTTTTGTATCATAATCTTACTTGTGAGCCGTGACCTTTTGTTTACAGGCTAAATACAAAATATAAATCTATCAAGGAACCTCATCCCTTGACACTTGGCCACCCTATGCTGTCGTAGACAATGACATCATTTTGAAATACCTACTTGCACCTTACAGGCCAGAACACTTTAGTTTCTTCTACGTTGTTGGAAAGGGAGTTTGTTGCAACCTGCATCATTGTCGCTGGGTGCCACTGCATCCTACATCTTCAAATTATGTTTTTTTTAATCATATTTAATTATATAATAACTCACTGTATTTTAAATTAGGCCAATCATTTGTGGCTTCAGTCGTTTTACATAAACGATCAGCATACTAAATCAATATAATAATTCTTCTTTTCAATTGAGCACCGAAAGACGTCCGAGGAGTTAAAATTAAACCATTCAGTCCAGCCAAACCGATGTCCAGGTGGTCGCTTAAAGCTAATTGATATCAAACAACGCCTCGCCTTACACTTCACTACTTGAAACCAACGAGCATTCATCCTTCTCATTAGCCTTTACTCGTCTGCACAAACACGAAAGCCCGGTCGACGAATGTACATCGTAGCGGCCAAATAAACCAAGACCGTCTAGCTTACCGTAGAATTGACCATTTTAATAACCACAATAATCTGTTGGACGTATCCATTCATATGTATTGAACTTTGCACACGTTTCTTACCCATATAACGACAAGGTTAGTTTGGATGTTTCTGTCGGGAGTTGTCCGTCGAGGTCGGGCAGCGTCACGCGTTGCTAACGGTTTGCACCCCGAAGGCCCACCACGTCACCGGCCGTAGCGCCTGAAATTGAGACAAGGTTGGCGGCTTTGTAACAGCGCGATGTGCTTATGTTTCGAACTAACGCCAATGAAGTCGTCACGGTGCTTTGTCGACATTCGTTTTAGCGCATTAACTTACATGGAGATTTAGCATCAAGTTTGACTATCGCCTGGCGGGTTCGCAGTTCCCTCTTTCCCCGAAGAATGATGCTAGTTTCTGACCGGAACTAGAATAACCTTGACGTTCAACGGAAACCATGCGTGCAATTGTTGGAATCAAAGTATTTTCGTCTACTGTTTACACACAATGTTCTTTTTCTCACATAATTATGTTATTAATTCAAGAAGTACTATTAATTCATAATCCGCAATTAATTAATTAGTTATATTAGTAGCCTTTAATTTAACTATGGAAAGGTAAAGAATATTAATTTAGTACGCATGTAATATAAATTAATATGTGATACAAAAAATGTGTATCAGTGCTTACTTCGGCCGCACATATTTTCTCTAGCAAGAAATACAGGCACTGTCAGGAAAAGTTGTAAACAAAAACGATGTAGTGCTAATAATCTTTATCAAGCTGTTTAATGTACTCAAGATTTACTATGGACTAGATTTTCAGTGAATTTACATTTTCTGAAAAGAAAGTACTTGATTATTGGGATGATACAAAGTCACAGAACCAATATACATATACATAATAAACAATGCATTGTCCAAAACAGTCAATACAATCGAAAGAACAAATTATTATATTCTTTCTATTTTTAGTTATTTTGTCATTGTTAATGATGATGTGTTAAATTATGGTAAGTAAGAAGGCTTGGGTCCATTGTGTAAAGGGAAAAGTGATTTTTAATTTATTGAAATGTTTTCATGCATACTCTTTGACAGTCGTCTGTAATATGTAAAGGTTTATAAATAAAGAGAAACCTTCAAAAAAATAATTTAGAAACTGGACATATTCACCACAGCCCCGGAAATGCGTCACCAGCATGCGACTACGTTTCCTGGCAGCCATTTAGAAGTGAAACGCTGGGCAGCGCTCTGTTTATATCTTATTTTCTCTGATTCGGGTTATCTAAAAGTCGACATCTCACAGCCTCACCATGGCTATGCAAGCAGCAAAACGAGCTAATGTAAGTTCTGACGTTTGATTTGTTGTATGAGAACAACAACGATGAACCTGAAGCTTCGAGGCAAACGATAACTAAATAGAGAAGCTAATGCTAACGTAGCTTTAGGCTGCCGAGTCAAACAGAAACCCACATTTCATTAAAATATGTTGTAAATTGTTGATTTGAAATCCTCTTTGAGGGAAATCCACATCATATTGCTTTTTGCACCACGTTGAACGCGATGTGTCGAATTGTATGATAGTTGAATACATTGCTTTGTATTATAATGAGTCTTGTTGGCGTTTGGGAACATGTTCATATTGACTTGTATACCCCTAATATATTTTCTTAAATTGCCTCTCTCTCTAGATACGGTTGCCTCCCGAGGTGAACCGAATCCTTTATATCAGGAACCTTCCGTACAAGATCACAGCCGAGGAAATGTATGACATATTTGGGAAATATGGCCCGATCCGCCAGATCAGAACGTAAGGAGCGACTCCGCAAATACACCCACCGTGCTGCAAATATATGGCACAGTAACATATCTTCAAATAGTTCCAAAGGATAAGAATTTGGAAAGATCAACGCAGTGCTGGTGTTATTTATACTCTTTAAAAAAAAGGCGGACAGCCGAGTATCTTTTAATATCGGACAATCAACTGTGTTTGCGGTTGTAATATTGTGATTTGTGACTTAATGTTAAGTCCTTTTCTTGAAGGCTTTATTACAGCCATTCTGCCAAATGTTTTATGCAATGTATGGATACGATTTTAAAGGATAGATCAACCTAAGTCTACTCTGCAACTGGTAGGCTGATCTAAACATTATACATCTGGGTGGACACTACCATGTGTGATGTCACTATGGGATACATTTTGAAATGGCGTGTAATGGCTAATTACCGTCACAACTGCTACATTTTCACTGAAGCATCCTGTGCGTTCTCAGCGGAAACACACCAGAATCCAGAGGAACATCCTACGTGGTTTATGAGGACATCTTTGACGCCAAAAATGCCTGTGACCATCTGTCAGGCTTCAACGTGTGCAACCGCTACCTTGTTGTCCTCTACTACAACGCAAACAGAGTATGTACTAATGTGGTGCATTTCATTACACTGCTTGCTCACTTACACCCAAGCTTACAGCAAACACATATGTGTAAGAAATACAAAGTCTTTACTTACTGATTAAACCAAACACCATTCTCCATAACATATATATATATATATATATCTTGGATAAAGCGTGTCTATAGGATGTATTATATTTATATGCACATTTATTAACAGAGCAGCAGGACAATTAGGCTACTGTTTATTTACCAACAAACATTAGGACAATCTGCATAAAAATTTACCAAATATGCCAATCCTCAGTCCTTTAGCATACTTTAGTTGGATTGTGAATTTCCTTGCAAGGGCACAACAAATGTAGTTTATTCAAACCTCAGACCCCATTAGCATCTTTTGAAGCTGAAACTGATGCCATTTTGTTTTTTGTTCCCAGGCGTTCCAGAAAATGGACACCAAGAAGAAGGAGGAACAGCTGAAGCTGCTGAAGGAGAAATATGGAATCAACACAGACCCACCCAAGTAGAGACCTCCTGGACAGCCCTCCCCTTCCCCCACACCCTGTCTCTCTCCCAAGCCTTTCTCTCCCCCCATGCCTGTCTGTCTCTCCCCACACCTGTCTTTCACCTCCTGCACAGATTCAATTGTGGCTCTTTTTTTTACAGAAACCTGCTCCTTTTGGATTTTTGAGATTTTTGTTTTGAAACCGTTTTTTGACAGATCCGTATTCGGTCTTGTGTCTTATGTTGTCGATGTCCATATGAGGAGTCCAATCTCTTAATTTATCCTGGGTTTTGTCTTTCTGATTGCCAGCAACACACGTTTGGTTATCATTGTTATTTTTTTTTCCATTTTGAAATATTATCATAAACTACAATCCACTTAAAAGGTATTTGCAAATTCTGGAGTGGATCAGTATGAAGGTTGTGATATTTTCTGTAAAATAAATATTCATTTTTTTAACGTAACCGTTCTGTCTTCATATATTATCAACGTAATGGTGTAAGGTTTCTCATAAGAAGCTGATGGTCAGTGTCTCCCTGTCTTTCTTTAGAGCGCTCTCATATATTATACATATTAGCCTGCTCAATTTTACAGACCCATTTCAAATGGTGATTTGTCAAGAGTGACATTTATCGGTTGTAATAGAGAACAGCATGCCTAATACACTTGACTATAACGACGCTCAACGAAAACCTAATTATTCAACCAATTATTTTCCGAACTGACTAACAATTAGTCTCAGGGCCTTGAAATCGATCGTGACTAGACCAAGTTTGAGGATAGTGCTCCATGCAGAATGATGCAGTTACCAGACCAGACCACACGGTGTAGCATAGTTCATATTTTTTATTAGATTAAATCACAACACGGGACAATGCAGCCATGTCATTGGGGGAGACAATACATGCTACAAAAGAATCATTATACACTGGTGGCTGCTGCTTACATTTGATACCTCGGCCGTCATGGCAACAGTAACAACAAGAGTTGAAATTGTATATAAAGATTTTCAGGTCAAAGATGTCTATGAGACTTGAGTCTCAAGACAAGCCTTGTCATTGAGAGATGCCGATGGATGGTGGTTTGTGTTGCAACTGGCTCCATTGCAGTGTGTCGTCGTGACGCCGATGACTCCTACCTCCTCCCGATTATGTAAACAGGTCTTAACCCGAGTCGACGTGGTTGTTTGACATACTGTCCTTGTTTTTATTGGGAAGAGACGCAGTGCGGCTGCCGTACAGAGCCTGGAGAATCGTTTCATGATGGGCAATCTCCAGACACGACAACTACGATTATTGAACAGATTATTTACTGTTTTTACATCTGTCTGTCCGTCTCCTGTCTATGCGGTGGACAGCCATACACTAAAATAAAGAGAAGTGGTATTTCCGTAGTTAGTCAACTTCATAATGCGTATGTAAGAGAAAGGGAGTAAAAAAGTACAAAAAGATTTGATTAGCCAGCAAGAGGAGCATGTGAGAGGTAAACACTTTATGTGGGGGTCAGGAAACATTTTCTAACTACTTTTAACACGTTGCTTTTAGGTCTTTCTCCTTGGTGTAAATGGAAATGGCCTTCTCTTGTTACGTTCTTCCGCCATTTTGATTCCCTTCCCTGAACCCAAACAAGAGGGACTTGATGGTGTTCTGTCTTCCTCTGACTTTCCTCTTTTACACGTCACACTGAGCTGAGAGGCCAGTCTGTGTTCAGCGAGCTAAGCCTGACAGCTCTTTAAAAAAAGAAGAGTGGTACAATGGGGACACATTAAAAGCAAAAGCCTCTTTTAAAACAACCTTTTAAAACCTTTTCCTTTGAGATGAGTGAGTCATTTCTATATTTTTGGGGTTCTCGTACGAAGTTCAGCCATCAGTCACAAAAGTCTTGTCGGCAACCCTTCCCTATGGAGGCATTTAACTAACGAGGCAAACTCTTATTGAACAATTCCATCCTATTGAATGTATTTCATGTGAAATAATTTCATGGGAAATGTAGTTTTTCTCGCATTCAACGTTTCCTCAATCAGAAAGTAGGGCCGTGAGATGGGTAAGTGTATGTATACACACAAGGACGGGACGAATAACTACTTTATGCACGCACACTAAAGCCCGCCGGAAAAGGACATGCTCCCACCGTCTCGCCGAACGACAACACTGGCGGAACGACGTCGCTCGATAGAAATCTTTTATTGCGGGGCTTTAAAAATGTCACCACAACTCTTCGATAAGGCTTTCCATCTTGGATTTTAATATTGGAAGGATGCAAAAAGAGGAGATTCGTTTTTTTTTCTTCTTCTTCTTCTTCTTCTTCTTCTTCTTCTTCTTCTTCTTCTTCTTCTTCTTCTTCTTCTTCTTCTTTTAAGGCAGAACCAAAAGGCATGCAAATTAACGACGTTTACATTTTTCGGTTACGGACAGTTACAAGCATGTTCCTAAACGGAGAGAGTCGGACCAAGGCGTAGCGGTGTGTGTGTGTGTGTGTGTGTGTGTGTGTGTGTGTGTGTGTGTGTGTGGGGGGGTGTGTGTGTGCGTGTGTGTGCGTGTGTGTTCAGATTAAATACGGTTTTAAGTATCAGAAACAGTGTGTTAGGAGGGATAGCATTGGGGAGACGTCACTCTGTATTATGAAACACGTAGGCAGAGTCAGTAAACTTCAAGGACATTGAGTAGAGAAGCGGTAAGCAGACAGAATGAAACCGTGATGGAAAACACTTTGCACACTTCACATTTTGGCAGTAGTTCTTTAAATAATTTAAATATATATCATATTTATTTATCTATATTTATTTATATACTTATATATATTTGTGCAATATGTAACTATGTAGTGAGGGATTGTGTTTGTGTTTCCTGTGTGCGTGTATATGTATAGGTGTGTGTGTGTGTGTATGTGTGTTTGCTCACGTGCAATCCGTGCGTCCCTGTGCACGTACTTCTGCATCCACACACCCCCCTCCTGCACTCGAGCGCGCACACACTGTAATACATCGTGTGTAGATCTTCAGGTCAGTTTTTTCTCTTTTTTTAAATAGCAGACAACATTCTCATGCACACAAAGTGTTTGAAACACAAGAAGCGGATCGTTGAAAGGTCAGTCCAAGCATATATCTTTTTTTTTTGGATCGTTTTCTCTTTCTTTTTTCTCTGGTTGGAAGTAGCTGCAGATTGAATGGAACATGGAACTTCTCTCTGTGCAGTCTGTTTGGCGGGGGAGGGAGGGAGGGAGGAGGAGGAGGGGGAGGGGGAGGAGCCTATTTCTGCAGGTCGCACTGGAGGAGTAGCACGATGGACGGGTCGCTCTTGGCCGCCTCCTTGAACTCCTCCAGGGAGATCTGGTCGTCGTTGTTCTTGTCCATCTTGGAGAAGATCTTGTCCACGCGCTGCTGTGGCGTCAGACCGTCCTCGTTCATCTTCATCATGATCACCGTGCCCACCATCTTGTAGATGGCCTGCAGGGGGAGGAGGGGGAGAGGGGGAGAGGGGGGAGGAGGTAGAGGAGGAGGGAGAAGAGGGGAAGGAGGAGGAGGGGAAGGAGAGAGAGGAGGGGGAGGAGGGAGAGGGGACATTTTGTCACTTCCTTTGAAAGCACATCATGTATTGACACAGACAACATGGATAGACTAGATAAGCTAGTGATCCAGCCAGACACGGGCCTAACAGGGATGCTACTGTCTTAGCAGGCTAGTGATCCAGCTTCAGTGAGCGCGTTTAGTTTCCCCGCTCCTTGCGCACCTCGATGATCTCCAGCATCTCCACCCGGGTGATCTTGCCGTCTCCGTCCAGGTCGTACATGTTGAAGGCCCAGTTGAGCTTCTGCTCGAAGCTGCCCCGCGACGTGATGGACAGCGCGCAGATGAACTCCCGGAAGTCGATGGTGCCGTCCCCGTTCTTGTCGAAGGTGCGGAAGGCGTGCTGCGCGAACTTGGACGCGTCACCGTACGGGAAAAACTGAGAATCAGAGGAGGAGACGGAAGAGAAATAATTTAGTTTGGTTTGGTTTTAAAAGCAACTGTGTGTCTGTGAGTGTGTGTGTGTGTGTGTGTGTGTGAGTGAGAGTGTGTGTGTATGTGTGTGAGAGTGTGAGCGTGTGTGTGAGTGTGTGAGTGTGAGTGTGTGTGAGTGTGTGTGTGTGTGTGTGTGTGTGAGTGTGTGTGTGTGTGTGAGTGTGTGTGTGTGAGTGAGATTGTGTGTGAGTGTGTGTGTGAGAGTGTGCGTGTGTGTGTGTGTGTGTGTGTGTGTGTGTGTGACTGTGAGTGTGGGAGTGTGTGTGTGCGTGTGTGAGTGTGTGTGCGTGTGCTTACATGCTCATGAGTTCCCTTGTCCACACCCGTGTGCGCCCATGTTTGTGTCGCTGACTGTGTCTCCAGCGTCTCAAAGGTTTGTGAGTGAACGGAAATCGTATTGAACTTACAATAAAGTGCGCAGCTTCTATTGAAATCAGTGGAACAAAGAAAACGACAAAGACATCAATTTCCCCGACAAGAAGATAGTGTAAAACGCGGATATGCTTTATATCTTCAATCTTCTGTATCTTCAATAAGTAAATAATAAATTTATATACAGTCCTTTTATATGTATACGGTATATATTTTTAAGATGGGATCGGCGTAATTTAGTTGCAGTTGCGCACAGCCGCCAGCTGGAGGAGCCCTTGCACCTGCTTTAAACTAACGTTTCTCTGCTGCACTGTGTCCTGGGAACTCGCAAGAGATGGACTGCTGGGAAATAAACAGCCCGCTCAAAACAGTTGAGCTGGACAAGAGCAACAGCCCCATGCTGCTTCCTGTCTGGAGGCTACCAAAGGTGGAGGGAGAGAGAGGACTGGAATCATACCGCCACCGGGTAGACCAGCGGGGTAGAAAGGTCGAGAGAGAGAGAGGTAGAGTTAGAGAGAGAGGGGTAGAGAGAGAGTTATAAAGAGAGAGTTAGAGAGTTTTATAGAGAGATTTAGATAGAGTT
>JACYXH010000540.1:1642500-1692500 GCA_026745465.1 Lota lota
GGAGAGAGAGAGAGAGAGAAGAGAGAGTGAAAGAGGAGAGAGAGAGAGAAGAGATAGAGAGAAGAGGAGATAGAGAGAGAGAAATTGAAGAGAAGGAGAGTGAGATAGTGGAGAGAGAGAAAGAGAGAGAGAGGGAGGGAGAGAGAGAGACATGAGAGGAGAGGGAGAGAAGGAGCGGTAGGGAGAGAGAGAGATCAGATTTTAGATAAGAGAGAGTAAGAGAGAGGATGGAGTAGAAAGAGAGAGAGAGAGAGAGAAGAAGCAGAAGACTGTGAGGAGATTCGAGATCTCGGGCTGCTCTAAGAGGGCACTTTGAGAAGTATCTCTCCTGTCTAGATTCTCAGGAGGTCTCTCCGGATTCCCTGTCTCTGTCCTTCTCAGTTCGAGATAGGATGGACATTTTTCATTTCCTGCTTATTCTAGCTGTCATCTCGTTTTAAGAACTCTCTCGGATAGAACTAGTGATCTGTAGGGCGATGAGCGAGAGCCGAGCTCATCTTTCTTTATACGTGAGCTTTCGGCGCGTGTCTTGTCGAGAGAGAATTCAGAGTGAGGACGAGTATGAGGTTCTTTGGGGGATGGTCGACGTAAGGGGAGACATCTCTCTTTGGGATCTTCTGTATTTTTTATTAGAGTTTCGTTAATAATATCTGTATAATTCTCAGAACTAGATTAATCTTTACATTTCCTTTTTCTCTTCATTTTTCAACCCTTGAGATCCCCATGAACTCTACATTTAGTTCTACCTCGTATACTTCCACAAACATCGACAGACTGCTTGACAGCACCTGCCGATCTATACCCAACCATGCGGTCTTCTCCTCACCTGACATCGAGATCCGTATACTGACTCAGCGAGCGTGCTGCTCTACCGACGACGTGGGAGGATAGGGCTTGCTGAGCCGCGTGCTAATTCGCTCCTGCTTTCCGCTCCAGCTACTCTGCTCAGCTTTGAAATAGCTACTTTTTCGTCTCGCTTGCGCAGCTCCTCCTCATCTTCCCCTGAACACCTCTGCCCTCCATATCGTCTTTCTCATACTTTGTCTCTCGCGCTCTCTTCCTCTTCCCTCTCAACAGGATCTGTAGCACTCCTTCTCTCTTAGTCTTGCTAAGTTATATTCTCGCTTCTCTTTCTTTCCTAATTCTTCTCTCTTCTTCCACCTTTCTCTGCCCACTTTGTTCCATTTGTTTTCAGAACGACGCACGGTGTTGAAAACCCTCAACGTGTTCCGCTTATTTCCTTCTCTACTGAACTTCATCCTCGGAATTTCTTTTATCTGCTCTTAAGAAGTGATATAGTTTCTGTGGTGTTCAATCTCTTGACCTTATCTGTTCTCCTCCAAACTGCGATCTGTGGCTTACCCAGACGGAATTTAGAGAACATAGGCAACGAAACATAATTGCTGGGCTCCAGGAACTATACACCACATACTTGGTATCATCCCATCTATGAGAACAGAGGGGAAGGTAAAATGCATTACTAAAGACTCTCGAGTGGATCCATATATCTGTTAAGAGAGATTTAGCTAACGAGGACAATTTACGATAATGGAACAGTCGGCCTGAAGGGACATGAGAATTTGAAGAAGAGGAAAGAATTCAAAAAACTTCCTGAAGTCTCAAAATTGACTCACTTATAATCCTTTGATATACTCCTTTCAGGGTCCCCACATTCAATCTTAATCAAGAGAATAGGGAGAGCAGGGAAATGTGGAATATAGAAAGAAGATCAGAGGGTGAAAATTAAAAATGAATGTCCGCAGTAAATGCTGTGTTCATCTCAGGATTAAAAAAAAACGCACTCTGAACTTTTGAAGCAAATAGACATAATGGCACTAAGAGAGTGCGTAGTGTTTATCATAGTGTAAAATAGAAATGAGTGCCATGGGTCCATATGAAGGGATTATTACAGGTTACCTGTAGGTAAATCAAATCTTGGGAACCCATTCAAACAGATAAAAATCACTGTCACCCTGTAGCTGTCCACTCAATATGAATAGGGGCTGTCTCAGTTAGACAAAAAAATCAAGTTTATTGCGACCTCCCGTAATCCAACACGCACACACCCAGAACACCACTCATACACACAATCAATGAGTCAATTTCTACCTGACGTGCCAAATGGATTTGAAACCAACTCCTCTGATTATCATGGAGTGTTACTACTTGTTTGTTCACATCACATATGCCACAGCGGAACCTCCAGGGGTATGATTTAGGGGTGTGGTGGTTTGGGGGGGGGGAGGGGGTGTGGGCAGGTGTCCATCTAATCGCTCAGATGACATGCCCGGGCCAGGGTTGCCTCCTCCTTGACCGAACCCATCCCTCCTGGTGTGTAATCCCGGGAAAGGTGATAGGGAAGTTTAATGGTAGAGATATACCATGAATTCCAGACCCCTCTCCAGAGTGGTTCTAGAGACAGGAACGGGTTTCATCTCTCGACAGAAGTCCTAAGAGGAGAAACAACTCTTTTGGTTTTGTGCATCTCCCTCCCGTAAAAACAACGTGTCCAATTCGTAATTGTGGATTACATGATGCTCACGTCCCTTATTCCACAAATAAGGTAAACATGACTCTTGTGTTTGGAGCTGTGATCTCCTTCTCTCCTCAGAGTACGTTTTTTGGTTCCCACTCACTAATCCCTCTCTCTTCTCTCTCTCCTCTCAATTTGACGAAATTCACACAACCACTACTACGAAAGTAAAATCCAACCAAAAAAATATAAATTGTGAGATAGAGCGCTAAAAAATACGTAAAAGTGAGGTTACGATAGAAATGAGTCTTTGTCCATCTCTATTCTAAAACTCAACATGCTTGCAAGCAATTGATGAAGAAAAGCCTCTGATGTTTCTTATCCTACAAAATGTTATGACTAACGCCCATGAAAGAAAAGTAGCTCCAAGTAATAATGTGACAGACCCAGCCAAACAGAACTCCCCACCCCCACGCCTTTCACAAAGATACCAGTGTGTCTAGTATCGGGTGAAGATCTCACCCTCGACAACCCCACCCCGCTCACACACACACACCTACCCACCAAACCCACGCCCCCCCACCCACCCACACCGCCACCCACCACACTACCCTTGCTGAAAACTCACGCACAAACAGCCACACCCACCACACACAACACCCAAACCCACCCACTGACACACTCACCAACACTACACACACACACCACACACGAAACCACACACCCATGACTCTACAGTAGTCTCTGTAGCAGTGTTAAATGACAAACCCAAGTTCTGTGTTGTGCTTACGCCCCAATCACAAGTCACCCAGCATCACTGAGCTGATCAGCAGTCTCGTCATTCCCCCTCGCATTGTAAAGACCTGACTGTACACTCCTCACCCCCCCCCACAGCGCCCTCCCCCAGTGCCGACCACAGCGCTTTCTGTCTCCCCTGTCCCCCCCCCCCTCAACCATAGTACCTTTGTCCCCTCTCCCTCCCTCCATGCACCCCCCCCCCCGCCCCTCCCTCCCACTCTACCCCCTCCCCCCCCCCCACTCCCCCCCCCAACACCCCTCTCCCCCACCCCCCCCCCCCCCTCCCAGTCCCCTCACCCCACTCTCACAGACTGCCCCTACCTCCAGACTCCCCTCTACCTTGTTTGTCTTCCTGAGACTACTCTCCCTCTGTTTTAATCTGTACTTAGTACATGTGTCTTCTCGTCTCTCCTGTGTAATGCTGTTAATGATGTGTCTGCTGTGAGAGATCTTCCTCTTTCTAACTAAGGTTATTTATATTCATGTAGGAGCTCTTCTTATTTGTGTGTGTCACTCTTCAATCCATTGTGAGAATCAGTGAGATCTCTTCCGTTGCGTCAGTTGTGTGTGTGTATCTGTTACTGAGTGTGTTTGTGTGGCAGCAGTACCCCAGAGTGTCACTACAAAGCTTTGGGTCTAATCAGACGCCACTCGCTGAACCACATGAAAACCACCAGCCCGCCCCAGGAGCCCAGTTCCAGCGCTGGGAGGCTTCCAGTCCTGATGGTGGTTGAGAACCACTGCTGCACTGTGGGGGGGGGGGGGGGGTGGGGGGGGGGGTGCCAATGTGTTCATTAGCTGAATCACTTCCCCTTGTGTTATTACGCTGGCACCATCCAGCGGGACTCAGGGTTAGGGAAATCATGCTAGACCTCATTTCCATAATGTCAATCAACCAATCAGCGGCGACCACCGACGCTCTGTTGCGTGACACATCTTTGTGCTGGGATCGCACCAGTGCACTGTTCACCATTAGGACATTTAGCAGACGCTTTTATCGTCAGCGTAAACAGTGAACTCATGTGCATGTAATGAATCAGCAGGCAGGGAGGGGGGTCAGTAGGCGTCTTGCTCAAAGGGTGCCTACAGGTTAGGCCGGTGGGGCATCAAACCCACAACTACTAACTACTAACTACTACTACTACTACTACTACTACTACTACTACTACTACTACTATGCTACTATACTACTACTAGTACTACTACAATCCAGTAGTGTAGTCGCTTGTCTCTGTTGTTTGTGGTGAAAACAAGTCGGCTGCGTTGCTCCATCACCTCACTGCCTCGCGGTGCCTCCCTTTCCCCGCCTCCCCGGGGGTCGTTACCATGACGACGGAGCGAGAGAGTTTAGCTCAACGCTAAATGGCGCGGCGACAGCTAGCTGCGTGACAGGAGATCCTGCCTGGTTTGTTTTATGTCTCGGCCTAATGAGTTGAGTTGACTAGGGTTGGGGGTCTTAAGACACGCAATTTTGTTTGTTCTGCTGCTGCACAAAATATTCAGCGCTGGGTCCTGTGCCAAAAGCGACTCAAATATGAAACTGAGGTTTCTGCCTCCGCACACATCGAGACTCAAGGGCACTTTGGCAGCACCCGTGTATTTTGTCTGGGATTGTACCGGCCACCCTCCAGTTACCGAACCTCCGATACTGGGGGGGGGGCGGGGGGGGGGGAGATCCAGCCTGTTTCCAACGGTGATGATATTCAGTGTTTTGTGGACACACGTTGCTGTGAACTACCAGTCTCTGTCAGATCGTCTCTGCAGCGTAATACAGGATACATACTTACACACTGAACAAGCAGCTTACACACAGATACGGACAGGAGGCAACTTACTGTCACACGATTTACACTTCTTATTTAATACTAAAGATGAGTGATGTATGGACCTTCTCTCTATGGCTCTCAGTCTATTGCTATTCTATATGAATTTCTTTCTTGCTGAACAGAGAGAGAAAGAGAGGGATGGATATTCACACGCATGCACACACACACACACACACCGTACACACACACACACACCGTACACACACACACACACACACCGTACACACACACACACACACACCGTACACACACACACACGCAGCATGTATTGTGTGCGCCTCTCATCACTTCATTGTGTGGATGTATCTGCAATAGCAGCGCATTAATTATGTACACACACTTTCTCTCGCTCGCCCGTTCGCTCGCTCGCTCGCTCACCATTTACGCCGTTTGGCACTCAGATCCGTTCCCCACTTTCCCCACTAAATACACACACTCACACACTCAAACACACACACACACACCCAAACACACACACACACACTCAAACACACACAATCACACACACACACACACTCAAACACACACACACACTCACACACACTCACACACAATCACACACACACACACTCAAACACACACACACACGCACTCAAACACACACACTCACACACACACACACTCAAACACACACACACACACACACTCACACACAATCACACACACACACTCAAACACACACACACACGCACTTAAACACACACACTCACACACATATGCACACTCACACACAAACTACACACACACACACACACACACACACACATATTCACAAAGACACACTATACGCACACACTTACACTTAGACATACACACACACGCACACACACACACACACACACACGCACACACACAGTCCCTGTTCACAGGAACAGTCTCCACCCGTAATGTGGGGTCGTGGCCCACCATTTTGTCACTTATCAGCCCCACTGGATTTAAACAAGCCTCTTTTCCTCATACATCGTTGCCTAGAAACACAATGGGATGCATACATAATAGGATCTGTTCTGAGCTCTGAAGAGAGGTGTGTGTATTTGTGTGTCCGCGCGCGCGTGTGTGTGCGTATGTGTGTGCGGGTGTGTCTGTGTGTGTGCGTCTGTGTGTGTGTGTGCTCGCGTGCGTGTGTGTGTGTGTGTGTGTGTTTGTGTGTGCGTGTGCGCGTGTGTGTGTCTGTGTGTGCTCGCGTGTGTGTCTGTGTGTGTGTGTGCTCGCGTGCGCGTGTGTGTGTCTGTGTGTGTGTGTGTCTGTGTGTCTGTGTGTGCGGGTGTGTGTGCATGTGGTTCTTCGTATGGCTGCTGGTTACCACCTCCTTGGTTTGCCTTCTGTATGTCCCCACGTCTTGCATAATAATGAGATCAGATACACAGTTTGTGGATCCTTAAATCCACCACGTCGTCTCACTACTGTGTTACGGCACAGTAACTGCAACTTAGTAACTGTAACTTAGTAACTGTAACTTAGTAACTGCTTAGCAGCACTTATGATGTTCAGAATATTCTAGAGGATGTTTTGTTGTTTTTCTTTTCAAATATTATAAAGGACCCTCCTTTCATCGCCTAATGTTGGATGTTGCCGTTCAAAATTGATATTGTCAGAGTATCTTACTGACTTTTTTATTGATATTTTCCTGTTTGTCTGTTTTCCTCTTGTATTTTATGTCATATTATGTTACGTAAGTGTCGGAGTGTAAGTGCTGTATTTAGTCAATTAAATTCCATTAAATGTATTGTTATTATTATTATTATATTTATCATAATAATAAAGAAAGTAGTAACAAAGTAGGTAGCCATGGTATCCCTTATTTCTTTAAAACCCTTCTTGAAAATGACTCTTAATTCACTTTGCAATTATGAAATGATTGTTACTTGAGAGTGATTTTGGTGTGATATAATATATATATATTTTTTTTTAATTAACTTGTCCAATGTTTCATCCAGATGTTTTGAGCGGGGGAGGGCTCCAGGGGGTGGGTGTTGTGTGTTGTGTGTTGTTAGTTACGTAACAGCTGCCTCTGGTCTACAGACGTTTCTAGGAAGCGTCACTGAAAGATTAATGACGGCTATTCTTAACCCAACTCAGACAACGCAGACCGCTCATATACTGGCACTGCTTGCCCCACCTCTTTCAAAGACACCACCGGGTGTGGACCAATGAGACGGCCTGGATTGAAACTCAACGCCAACAGCTGATTGGCGGTTGTGGATCAAAGCGAGAGTGCGGTTGATGTACCCACGGGTCAAGTTATGATCTATTCATGTTGCCCCTCCAGCCGTCGTGCAAATCTAGGATGCAGAGATCCCTGGCCAAGGAAAACGTCAGAACAAACCCCGCAGAGAGTCATGCTCCGTAGGAGAGGAAATCTTTCACAAAGCGCTTTTCTGTGTCTACTGCTTGAAATCCTTCAAAAAATACAAACAATGAATGGGCCTTCTCGTCTGCACAAGTATACACCGCTTCTGAGATCAGCGTTACTCTTCTGAAGTACATGGTGTCCATGGTGAATCACTCAACGTGTGCGTATCTAAATGTGTTTATCATTGCATGTGAATATATATGTGTGTGTGTGTGTGTAGTATATGAAAAAGTGTGTATGTATCTGTGCATATGTGGATGTGGGTGTGTTTCTACGTCGGCCAGTGAGTGAACATCTCATGAAGTGGAAGTAGGGTGTGTTGTGTGTGTGTGTGTGTGTGTGTGTGTAGTATATAAATGAGTGTGTATGTCTCTTTGCATGTGTCTGCATATGTGGTGTGTGTGTATGTGAATGTGAATGTGTGCCTATGTCAGCCAGTGGGTGAACATCTCTTGGAGTAGAAGTAGGTCGTGTTGTGTGTGTGTGTGTGTGTGTGTGTTTGTGTGGTGTTTGCGTGCGTGCGTGTGTGTGCGTGTGCGTGCGTGTGTGCGTGCGTACATGCGTGTGTGTGTGCGTACATGCGTGTGTGTGTGTGTGTGTGTGTGTGAGTGCGTGTGTGTGTGTGTGTGTGTGCAGGTGAAGGACTGAGTCAGGGTTGCGGGGGGGGGGGGGGGGGGGGGGGTCCTACCTTGACGTAGAGCTGCTGGAACTCGTCCAGGTTGAGGCGCCCGGTGGGGCAGTCCTTCAGGAAGCCCTTGTACCACTGCTTCAGCTCGTGCTCGTTGAACTCCGTGCTCTTCACCAGGTCCTCCATCACCTCCGGGGTCAGCTTGCTGTTCGTCTTCCCCATGATGTCTGCACACAGGCGCGCACGTGCACGCACACACACACACACACAAATACAAACAAACGCAAGCACACACAAACATGTACACACAAACACACACACACAGAAATACACACACAAAACAAGTTATTGTGTAATCAAAGATGTGCAGAGGCAATCATAATATAGTATATAAAATAGTGTGCACCAAAGTACTCTATATCTTTCCGTCTGTCTGTCTGTCTGTCTGTCTGTCTGTCTGTCTGTCTGTCTAGCTATCCATCTATCTATCTTCAGTCATGAAGGTTTTGCAGAAAGGTTTTCGATTCGATTAATCACGACCCAGACCCACACACTAACAGTAGAAAAATGTGAATTCCAGTCCATTAATTAATAACTCAAATGAGTTAGCAAACCAATCAACAATCGTTACAAAAATAACAACTGACTTTGCAGAGTGAAGCATGCTCTCGAACAGAATCGCTGGTGAATTAATTAGAAATCGGTGAATTCTCCAACTGGCTTGGCTAGGAGGTGAACGGCGGAGAAACGATAATTCATTTTTGCTGCAACGCTCAACAAAACAATTCCATTCGTCTTCTCATTTCATGGCCCAAAGGTGGAGATCAGACTGTGTGATAGCGCAGCCAGAGGGAGAACAGGCGTGGGGAAGACCAGAAAGACAGAATGAGAGAGAGAGGGAGAACAGGCGTGGGGAAGACCAGAAAGACAGAATGAGAGAGAGAGGGAGATAAAATGAGGGCTACAGATATTTTCGATTTTTGAAAAAGAAATCGAAAGAACAAATAAGAGAGAAAGAGAAAGACAGATATGGATTCATCTAACTATCTATCTAATTTTTTACTGTATTCTTTTGTCATTTGTGATATTTTCTTACGTGCTTTGGCGATGTTTACGTATGTTTCCGTGTCAATAAATCCCTTTGAATTGGATGGAATGATTTTGACGCCAAGAGAAAGAGACTGAGTGAGACTGAGAGGTATACAGAGCGAGAGAGCAGGAGTGAGGGAGATACAATAGATCGAGGCAGGTCATCCAATAACCAAGAGGCCACATGAATGCCATGAGAGCATCCACTAAGAAAGGCCATCTATAGCGAGGTGTCTCCCCATGTCTGGGAGCCCTGGGGGGCCCTGGGGAAGCTGTTTGGATGTCACTCTCTGTCTGTGATGGATTGGACTGCTGCGCTTTTCACTCTCCAGACTCTCACGGGCACAGCAATAAACTGCCTATAGCTATCCAGGGGGGAGGGAGGGAGGGAGGGAGGGAGGGAGGGAGGGAGGGAGGGAAGGAGGGAAGAGGAGGCGTCGCTGGATCATATTGTCGGTAGAACCATCCTAAGTGTGGAGTACAACACTTAATTAGGTTACATTTATTCAGAATCAACTGTATTTGTATCTTATCTAAAGTTATTTCTCAATTATGAATAACCTCTAATGGCTAATGTCCATGTGTCCTCCTGAGACCTATAATTTAATGTAATCCACCCTTCCCCAGGCATCAGGAGGACTCACTCCCTGGTACAGACAGAGGGTAAGACGTGGGTTCCAGACAGTATGCTGCACCTCCCCGCTACCTCTATGGTTCAACATTAGGCAGAGATAAGGTCACGGGTTTAAATGCGTGATTGGTCAACCAATTACTTACCTTACTTCCTATGAGCTATGTACATCAGTTAAATGTATACTATGTAACATTTCCGCATTCAAATATCTAAAAAACGACTAGACCTATTTTGTATATTTTGTTGAGCTGATTACTTTCAGTATCCCAATTGTTTCTAGCAATGTTCGAACCCAGAGGAATACGTCCTTTTATTTACGGTAGCGGTCCGTAAAATGTGGTCGCATGTCAGTGGCGTCATCTGCCCTTTAACCCCTAACCTCTGTAGAGTAATCCAGTAGAGACCTCATTTATTGATATGATCATTCAATATCGATCTAGCTTATTACGGCGCATTGATTCGCTCTCCCGCTCGCTCTCTCGCCGGGAACGAGGGGAGTTCAGGCAGAAGTGCAGGGCGTGAGCCGCTAGAGAGAGCAGAGTTACCGAAGCAGACGGGTGGGTTCCCCGAGAGCAGTGGGTCTGAGACGCACAGCAGGAATCAAATTTCTCTGATCCACCTGTGTGTGTGTGTGTGTGTCAATCGGTGTGTGTGTGTGTTTGTGTGTGTGTGTGTGTGTCAATCGGTGTGCGTGTGTGTGTGTGTATCAATCGTGTGCGTGTGTGTATGTGCGTGTACTGTAAGTGTGTGTTTGAGAAAAAAAAGTGTTTGAGAGACTATGTGCACGTACAACGGTGTGTGTGTGTGTGTGTGTGTGTGTGTGTGTGTGTGTGTGTGTGTATTAGTATGTGTGTATGTGTGTGTGTGCATGTATGTGTAATTTTATGATTCCTGTACAGCAAGTACATTATGTACAGTAAGTGTGTGTGTGTGTGTGTGTGTGTGTGTGTGTGTGTGTGTGTGTGTGTGTGTGTGTGTGTGTGTGTGTGTGTGCGTGCACGTGTGTTTCAATGCAACATGGTTTCAATGTCACATCCAATTTGGTTTAGGTTTCAATCTCGGCTCCAGAGGTTGACAATGCTCTATATGCTATATGCTATATGACAATGCTAATAGCTTCAGCTATTAGCTGAATCCCTGGGGGAGACCACACAGCGCCTGGTCCGGAAACCAGTAGGTGCGATGGGCGGAGTCACGCCTTGTTTCCTGCTTTGTCACGGAGATATTCCTCCGGACTCCACGAAGAACTCATTCAAGTTCTTCCAAGAGTGGAGAGGAGGAGGTTTCAGAAGACCTTTTCACCAAATGTAACCCAACAGTGGCCACAGCCCGCTGCACGGGTTTGATTTTAAACCTTCACAGACACTTTGTCTGCGGACGTTGCTTTCTCCACATGACGTTCTCGCGTGTCTTCCCACTGGCTACGGGAACAGTGTGTGCACTTCAGATGCCATGTGTTTAACGAGACCTCCACAATGATCAGCAGCACTCCGGCGATAGTGCTGCAGAAGAGTCTTGCAACTGCAGGAGCACACTGCCTGGGCGTCTTCGCTTACGCCAACAGGTCCTGTTAACTCTTCTAAAGACTACCATCTTTTTATTTTATTTTTTTGTCCCTTCCTATCGATGGTCCGCCTTGTCGCGTTTGTTGTGGTTACGCTGGTCCGATTATTGACGGTCGAGACCCATTCCGTGTAACCCCCGCGTACAAATCCCTGCCCCCGAGGAACATGAAATGCATTTCAAGCCAAGGAAAGTGACGCGCCCCGTGCACGCGGATTTGAGCTCCACGGCGCCTACAGAGACTGCAATGCAATCAACGCAGGTTGCATCAAACGTGCGTGTCTTGATGCAACTTGTGCTCCGACGCCAGCCCCAAATACTGCAGCGAGAACAAGAGCTTCCTCTTAATGCTCCTCACATGAAATCCCATTGTAAACACATTCGAGGTTCATTACACATTCAAACCAGACCTTCAGGGGAGAGGGGCTGACTACTGCTACGCCTGTGACACATCCTTGAAGATTCATCATGCTCTATAGAGTATTTTTTTAATGAAGTGGGTTCATGTGTTATCCCTAGCAACAGTCTCGTGTATGGATATATTGAATTATTCGATGCTTTCACTTGCTTCACGGTGAAATTCCTCAAAATCGTTGACATTATTGGAGAGGTGGTGGGGGGTGGGGGTGGGGGGTTGTGTGCGAATAATACGATGTGTTCATACATAATACATACTCTACCGACATGTACTTGTATTGCTTCAAAGTTCACGATCATAATCGTGAACGAAACGTGACAGTGTGCAGAGCAGCTCCACAGGTCCACAGAGTGCACACAGAGCATTGAAAAACGACCGTGTGTGTGTGTGTGTGTGTGTGTGTGTGTGTGTGTGTGTGTGTGTGTGTGTGTGTGTGTGTGTGTGTGTGTGTGTATGTGTATGCGTGTGTGTCTGCATGTGTGTGTGTGTGCGTGCATGCGTGCGTGCGTGTGTGGATGTGCGTGAGATGACACCCCCTCATCAGTTACTGAACGCACCCCGCCCACTTTATTCATTCCTAACTTCATGCATGGCGGCAGGGCTATGTAGGCGGTAGACCTTCCAGCGCTGCGTCCTTATAGCTTCTCTCGGCTCTCGGAAGAGCTGGCGGTGTTGCATAATCAGCTAATGTCTGTGCGTTGCCACGGGGCTTTGGTGGGGCTGAGAAGGTCCAGGGGGATAGACAGACACACCTCTGGGTCAAGGTATATACTGGGGTCCGTTTGCATTGAGTCATAGTGCCACTTGCAACCCATATGGTCCCCCCAAACTCGAAATACAAAAATAAAATATCTTTATATGTTTCCCCTTATAGACTACTAGACGCAGTTACGAATGTAACGCATGTTTGGTTAGTTGGTAGTAGTACATATGTTCATGTCGCAGCAGGGTGGCTGTTAACAGCCTGGGCCCGGGTTCATTATGTAATAGTGTGTTTCCCATCTCCCGTAGTTTTGTCCAATCAGGGATGACCTTGAGGGAGAAAAGCCCGGCTAACATGGAGACCACCATGGATTAGTAGACTAAATGTTGGGCTCTGGTTCCAGCCCATAGGCTACTCGTTACTCGCGTAACTGTGAGGCTCTCCGTCTCCATGCGACAGCAGTGTAAGATACGGGAGGTTGGGGACAGAAAACAGTGGTTTGATAAAAGACGTTGCCATGGCATGCCTTGATTCACGCAAAAAACAATAATAAAGTGGAGCGAAATTGTAGTCCATTGTATAGTTGAATGACATCTAAGCAATTCGGGGTAGGCATTCTGCTGTACGGGCTTGGTATTGTGTATAACCCACACAATCGGAGACCTGGTCGCTTATCAGTCTCCTGCAGATGGTCCCAGGGTTTGTATTGCGTCCTACATGAACGTGGGCATGCGCACAGCCCCGGCATTAGCGGTGTGGACAACACGGTCCGAAAGTCCCACGCGCACAACGTCAAAGCCCGCACGCTCAGCAGCTTCCACGCGTCAACTTCACTTTCATGCAAGCAGGCAGTGGACATATGCTACGGTCATTCAGTTACGCACATCATTCTGAATTGGAGGCACATGACATCAACGGACAACTACATCAACGGGAGTATTGTTTCAAGTCATGTCCAGCTAGCTTTACTCATGCACAAAAGACTAACATCAAAAGCAACCCACCGTGCAAAGAGTGCGAGGTAAACTGCAGCGAGGAAGTCCGGCGTCGCGTTACTTTAGCCCCAGGGGATCAACGGATCCAATGCAAACGGTCTGGACCAGTACGCTGACGATCCGTCTGAGTCTTGGTCCCTTGAAGCTCGACAAAAGTCCGAGGCGCTGCCCGTCAGTGTACTGCAAAACACGCTGCAAAACACGCTGCTGCTCACGGAGAAACTAGTCGCTCCGCGTCGACCGGTGTACATCACCCTCCCTCCCTCCCTCCCTCCCTCCCTCCCTCTCTTTCTCTCTCTCTCTCTCTCTCCCTCTCTCTCTCCCCCCTCTCTCTCTCTTCCTCCCTCTCTCTCTCATCTCTCCCTCCCTCTCTCTCTCTCTCCCTCTCTCTCCCTCTCTCTCCCTCTCTCTCCCTCCCTCTCTCTCTCTCTCCCCCCCCCCCCCTCTTGCTGTATCTCACTTCGACTCTGAATGCCGTGGAGACAGTTTTTGTTAGAATAAAACATTGAATAGCCTACACTTACACAATGTGGTTGACAATGTAATCTCGACATGGACTCAGACCTATGACAATATACGCATATATAATCAATACATGTAAGTCCATACGCACATCCCATTCATAATAGGCTATATCAATTAGGAGTAGACTATATGCATACCAGGGAAAACAAGCATTCATCTGAACACAGTTCAGCGTGCGTGGATGGTCCTAATGGAATAGTCATTGTGGCGCGAATTTACCGTGCGCGAGAAAGATCTCGCGCCCGCCGGCCGTCATCGTCGACTATTCCACGTACGCGTGACGTTGCTAAACGCGCAGTTATACACTTTAAACTTTTCCACCGGTAAGCAGCATTAATCAATCATATCGAACCACGACATTATTAATAAGGTAAGGTAATGCAACCCGTTCATTTTGAAATGAATATGATCAAACATGTAAATAATAGGAGTTAATGGCCGTAACGTTAGGCGTATTAGTAAAGTCCTTACGAGCAAATGTTAGCAAAGCTATCAAGCACATAACAACAAAAAAAAAAACCGTTGTCATGCTAAGTTAGCTATCGAAATTGTTTCATCTTCTGACTCAAATCGGTATAATGACATAATAGACACATAAGACTGTTAACTTGCTTAGTTTAGCGTGCAGTAACCTTGGTCAGTGTAACATTGGGGTTACTGATACTGTTGTGATGGATGGTTTGGGTTGCGTGCTGTTTTAAAGGTTAAATTCCTTTCACGGAGACCAAACGCAAATGAATAAAATGGCTTGGAAATGTGTGTTCTACATTTGTCTTTGCTAGGCCTGCTGCTGCTAGATTCTAGCATCAATTGAAATGCAGGCACCCTTTACAGCAAAAAAAAAGAAAAAAAAAGCAGATAGGCCAAGAGACTGATGTGTTTTATTGTTCTAATTCATTTAACTTTAAACAGCATTTAAAGCCTTCGACAATTTATTTGTTGAAATGAACTTCCGTGACACATTGCTTCGGTGAAACGTTTAAGGAGAAAACCAGTGCTATTAAAGCCTAGCGCAAAGGTGGAAACATCTTAATGGCCGCTATTCATCAGCAACGGGGCATTTCATTATTTCTAGGTGAAATATACCATCGACTGACATGAACGTTCACGCCCTCTGCAGACACTTTCCAACCCTCTTGTTCGATTCCAGGTTTTCAGGTGGAGGAAATTCAAAGACATGGATGGCGTCAGGGCTACCGATACGCTCTCGAATCCGAAACGACCTCGCATCGACTGCGTCACCACAGGGCGCGAAGAAGAAGGGCCCCGCCCCTTTGAGATTCCCCCGCCGTGGACAACGGAGGCCACTGGTTCACCGTGTATGAACCTAGATGAAGCCGCACAACGCCACTCCCAGGATCCGCAATGGGTAAGACGCAACGGAGGGGAGAAGTGCGCAGAAGACGACTTCGCCGCGGCCGCCGACGATTGGCGCGCGGCCGCGTCGCACGCGGACGCAAACGCAGTCACGCCTCGCTTCCCCTCGGCGGACGTCCCCCCGCGTCCCGAAGCAGGGGTAGACGCAGAGGAGGAGTGGCCTCACACTAACCGAGCCGACGAGCCCGCTTCCCACTCCCAACGGGAGGGGAGGCTGTCCGTGCCGGCCGAGCCTAACACTCCGGCGCCGAGTGACACCGGAACGGTTGCTTTGCTCCGCCGTGTCCCGTCGCTCACATGGCCGGGAAAATCACCTGAGCCGCGGCGGCCTGCGGGCGCCCGCAGCCCTCCGCCTGACGAAGATGACGAAGGGGGGAGGCGTGGGGGAGGGGGAGACGCCAGGGAGGCCCGCGCGATACCGCCTAGTGAGGGTGACGACGACGAGGTCAAAGGTCGATGTGTCACTGGTGATGCGGAGCGGGATGAAAGGGGAGGTGACTCTCATGGAAGGAGTCAGTCTTTATTAGGAGGAGAGGGAGAGGGAAGGGAGGGAGACGGGCAACGTTTGAGGGAACGTTTCCCCCTCAAAGGTGGAGGAGGAGATGAGGATCGTGCGGTGCCCTCTGATGATGTCATTATGAACCTCTCCGGGAACGTGTTGGGAGTCGAACAAAATGTGGAAAACAATGAAATAATGTATAATGCGGAAGCCTTGAGGGAAATTAAAGATGCAGAGAACAGCTCTGCTCACTCCAACCCCGGAGCAGGTTGCATTGGGTCGCCGATCATTACCCATGATGCCTTGTTAGACGGAAATGTTCCTGATACTTTTGCTACAAAGACCGGCCTGGGCCTGGTAATTGATGACCTCCGCGGCGGAGAAGGTACGCCCGGCACTGGCAAGATGATAGCCGACACGCCGCACAAAATGGCTGATCACACATGTGTGACCATGATGCCTGCTCAAATCACTCAAGGGCCCTTTGAGGGAGATAATGACGCCGGGCCTTTCAGTGTAATTGACCCTGCAATCTGCAGCCAAGCTGGCAGGCAAGATGATGAGGAAAGCAGTACCTCACAGAGTGCTGAAGGTGTAGGATTGTCACCGTCTGGGATGGTGACGCTAGCCCACGGCACGTCGCTGACTCCCATCCCAGAGAATTTTAATGGCAGGCGGTCGGCGCACAACACAAAAGAGATTCCATCCTCGGACCAGGCCTGGCGTCCGGACCACCTCCGCGGCGGACCACAGCTCAAAGGAGAGACACACAATACACGTCGATCAGCCTCCGAAGAGATGGGTTTTTCCGTCATCACTAACGAGTCACTTAACGAGACACAAAATGAGATGCACGGTGAGACCGGCAATGCGGTGGTTCCTCCCTGTCTGTCCTGTCCAGCTAATAGTCCGTGTGAGTCGTTTGAATACATCCTTCCTGGAGAGGAAAAAGAAGAACAAAGTCTCATCCCAGCTGGAGCATTTTGGGAACACCAGGATCCCACCGACGGGTCCCCGACTGGCCCAGACCACCTTAATGCACAGGTGGAAACCAAGACAACAGAAAGAATATTAGTAAAAACTGTTTGCTTTGAAGGTGAACAGCTTACTTGTGTTATTAATGGCCCAGATAAAATAAGGCAGTACAAGCTGACAGCTGGAACTAATCACCATCAAAAAGTTGCATCTGGCGTCCCAGCATTTGGGCTCGTCACTGATTGGTTCAACACCACACTGGGTAAAAGTTGCCACCAATCTGTAGTACCAAGCCTCCACCCTGAAGATGAGCTAGGCACTGAAGCCTGTGTGCTCAGCCCCACCTTTGGCTACAGACCTGCTATTAATATGATGGACATGATTGAACATCGATTCCCCCAGCATACTGATGCCATTGTCCCTGGGCCTCGCCGTATAACACACTCCATAACTTATAGACATGACGCCCATATCCGAATCACGCAGCAATGTTTTCAACCATCCCCTCCGCCACCATCTGCTCTGGTTTTCTCTGATCGCACGCCCGTGGCAGTTGACACTTTCGAGAAGATCCAGCTCTCATCGTCGGATGATGACTGTGGCGATGAAGGCCCAGGGCACAGCCCTCTCCCCACCAGCTCACCGGAGCTGTTGAAATCATCCAGGCGTCAGCTTCCTGGGACCCAGCCAGGGGTAGAGAGCAACGGCCAGAGAGAGCTCGCCAAAGCAGAAGAAGTGCCAGGAGCAGACGCTGTTAGAAAAATCCAACCCCAAAGGGAGGATACAGGGAAGATATATTTTGACAGCATAAACAGGCCTTGTGAAATCCTAAGCCGTATCTCCACAATATCTCCCGTCTCCACGCTACCCGTCAGTCAGTCCCTCCCTGCCACCCGTCGAGTCTCCCAAGCGGTCTTCAACAACCAGCTTTCAGCTGCCACAGACCATGATGGTGATGATGACGTCCCCCTGGCCATCGAGACCTTCCAGGACCTTCCAGGACCTTCCAGGACCTTCCAGGAGTTTGAGATGAAGCAACAGTTCGACAAGGTCGTGCAAGAACTTCAACAATTCTTTGAGATTGGGTCAAATGAGCCGTCTGACTCATTGTCGCCCGATTGGGGATCTGTTGTGAATGGACCAGAGGAGACCGGAGCACCAGGACCTAGAGAGGGCCGGACTGGGCCACTAATGGAGAGCCTCAGAGAAACATCATCAGGTAGACTATAATGCACCTGTTTCTGTTCTGTAATATGTCTTGATTTAGCATTAGACAACCAATATTTACTTTTTATTATTGGGATAATTTTTCCAAAGTGACTTACAGTGAATTCAGGTACAGGTCATTAATGAGCAGGTCAGGTGTCTTGCTCAAGGATGCCTACAGATAGACTGCAGATATCGGGGTTTGAACCCAGAACCTTCCGGGTGGAAGTCAAAGCCCCAAACTCCTAGAACCAATCCAAAAAAAAAACGTTCTCCAATCATAATGGGAAACTAATCATCGCATTTCCCTGCACCCTTTTTTTTTTCATATTTTAGGGCAATGAGGCAAGGATTTACTTGTATGAGTTAAATATGAAGAAGACACCATAAAAGAAGTATCTTTGAGATAACAAAATGGGCAGTTAAGACAACAAAACAGTTTAGGTGAGGTGGAATATATTCACACGGCCCAGTGAGACAGAACTGTTATATTAAAGCTGTCTAGTCTAAGACACTTCCGCCTCCACTGCTAACTCTCTTAAAGTAATGAATGCCTTGGTTTTCTCACCAACTGTCAGCCGTGACATCACCAACAGCTACCTTGTTATATTTCCATGTCAGCATAAATATTTATCATCTGGGGACCGAGGGGCATTACTTATTCAAAATAAACAAAGATAAACAAAGACTCCAGGGAGAAGATGATCTCATATGTGGTTCACATTGAAACCAAAGCAATTTGCTTACCTTTTCCCCATCAGGTGAACAGGCAAATGGCTGACACGGCTTATCTAGTGGTAAAAATGAACTCCCCCATCCCAGAGCCATCCTCAGAGAATATACGCTTCACCTCCCAGCACCTGGTTCAATACACTTTCAATCCCGTCTTTTCTGCCTGCTCAGTTTCTTTGCACTTCAAAAAATATCAAGAGCCATTTGGGTATAGCAAAGTTATTATCTCGCCATAGTTGAGAGAACGCTGTATCAATTGAATGCATTGCACTGTGTGATCTGTGCCCTCAGACTTTGAAAGAGATTGAATCAAAACACCATAAACAACGGGCCGCCCCTACAGGTCTGCCTTACAGTGGACTGGAATAACGCTTTGATTGTGGATATGGGTAGCATCACAATAACCATATCAAACTGCAATACAATTCATACCATTTAAAAGAAAAGCAGTGATGTGCAAATTTTCCCATCGCTCAAATGTTTCTGTCGCCATACATCCATATTAGGGAATAAAAAGCCGCATTTAATTTTCAACGAGTGTGTTATCTTCATACCTAAATGATTTCATATAGAAAACACTTTCTAGCAATCTTTTTATACAAGTATGCCAGGCAGGATAGTGTCGTGGCCACCAAGGTACTGGGTTTGATCCTCAATGTCCACAACCGACCTGCAGGTTGTCCATCCTGCGTTCAATGTCCAACCTGCTCCATGATCTCAACCTTATTTGCTTAATCCAAGTTGCTTTACACAAGTGTCTCCTAAATGGGGGACAGTAAACCATCAACATCTTATGAATGTAACCCCCCCCCCCCCCCCACATTGCAGCAGGCCTCTCCTTAAAAATTGAAGACAATGATGGAGACGGCAGGGGAGACTGTGGCCTGATGGCTCATGGATGTTCTCCAGAACCAGTGGTTCCTCCTCATGATCCTGGGACCCGGGAACTGGACCAGCAGGTCCCACCACCGGACTGGAGCCAGCCCTGCCTGGACGGGGAAGACTCGATGTACTCTGTTGGGAAGCACAGACAAGGTGTGTAGAGGAGGTTTCTTTAAACGTCTCCGTGTATATAACACCTGCAACCTCTAGCAACGGGGTAAAGATGTGTTACATCGTCACTGCTGAAATCTTAGGCTATTTGATGCCCGATAATATCATACGATGGCGATACCCATATGATAATATGCAGGCATTTGGGACAAATTAAGACAATAAAACAATATGCAAAGTTGGTACTGTTGCTTCTTTTACCGGGTTTCCAGTTTAACTTCATCCTTCCTATTATTTTTTAACAACAGTACCAAGTACTGGCTGATCCCAGCCACCGTATCCAATACTTTGTTTGTATAGTTTTTATTTAAATCTTTGGATTGGGGTTATTATTCGTGACCATAAATCTCACGAATTTATTCGTGAGACACCCCTTTATTATCCTACTCTTATCACTCCCTCTAAGGTAAATCAATCAAACCCTTCCTTCATTTGAATAACTAACCAATATGTAATATTACTATACTAATATATATACTATTGCGACCGAGATACTGGCAGATGTCGAATAAAGACCACAGTGAATAAAAGACACATAAGAAATTGCCTGTCTGCATTGCCGTGAAAAAAACGATTGGAAAGCAATGAGGTAATCCCTCAAATTCACCACTTTCAAAATGGGAGTCAGCCAAGGACATAATCATAGACAGTTCCAGGAATGCAGAAGGTTAGCCATTTTAAGGAGTTTTTCGAGCATATGATTGAAAAGGTCACGTCACAAGGACATACAATCACTCCCAATAGATGCGTTTATATTTTTTTTAATGAATTTCTTTCACAAATGTCCCAAGTATCAATTTCCCGTTTACAGCCCCATGAGCTGAACTGTTAACGCCATTAAACCCAAGAACACCATTTACTTATCTAAAGATAATGAGAAAGAAGAAGACAACATCATCCAACGGTCGACATTGTCAGGTTCTGGGTCCAGGAAGAGGCCAGAGGGACTAGACTCATCGTGGACCCCATCCTTCCAGTCTGAGATGCAGTTCGGCCAACGTGAGTACCCCAATGATCGCGCTGCCACGCGCTCATATCTTGCTGGTAAAGTGCAGGTAAAGTTCAGGTAAAGACGTGTGGCTAGCCAATGCATTACTGGCTGCTTTGTTCGCAGTGTTACAAATAAAATGGCTGGGTGGGCTTGCTTTAATTGTAGTATTGACATGTAGACATTGAAGCCCATGGGTGTACTTTGGATTAGGGTATGAATGGTCCCTAGCGATCATTTCATTGATAAAAACAAATGTATCACCCCCCAGCCTGAATGACAAAATGAGATTAGAATCACTGCAAACGCCCCTGTAATCCAATGGACTTTGGATGTGGAGGGGGGGAAAAAACCGCCTGTGCTTGTCTATTCTGTTGGCTTGGTTATTGTTAGTTTGTTACTTACTGACATGATTTGTTACTTGATGTGTCAGTGGGAAGCAGAATGTAACTGAAGAGGCCAGTTATTGACCGAGCTTTTGAAGAACCAAACCAGAACCGACTTGGTAACAAACTAGTTAAGATTCAACATTTAACCTCAACTCAATCAGCATCAGTATGTACAGCATCTCAAATATCAGACTCCTCTCCTCTCACCCCTAATTTCCCCCCAAAAATATAGATTTCAAAGCATAAGACCAGCGAGAAAAATCTATAAATGGCCATTAGAAAGGCTATTTTACTATCTTTAACCTTATGTGGAAGTCAATGAATTTGCAATCTGTAGCGAAAACTAATTACCAACAATAAGCCGGTTTGTATCAGGCAGGAGTTTCCTTTTGTTTTCATATCCTTTTGTATTGGACGGTTTCCCCCACTCATTTGTTATTTTGCTCTTTTCATGAAATAATAGAGTTGTCTCATGCTGTCCATGGTATCAGGTATCAGGTCTCAGGTCTCATTATTTCTCTGACACCTTTGGATTATCTTTCAGGTCCTCTGCAGGGGTTGGTACGTCTATGCGTCTGGTTTGTCTGAGATTGCCCATTACACACCTATTGTTGAAGAAGTCTCACGTTGATATACTTTCTGAAAAGGACATTATAAAACCTTTTGTAAACCTGTATTAGTAATACTTCAGCGGACTGGCTCTGGTTGGCTCTAACGTATTACACAGGCTCATTCCAACTGGGGCCACTCATGCATAGAAATGTATGTGGTCCCAGTATTGTGAATGACTCACCAAATAGCGTGTATTAAATGGTATATACTTGCATGGCACAGTTTTCAGTCGTGATGCTGACCGAGGTGATGAATATGTTTTCCCACAAATGGATAATAATAACAATCATCAACACTCGTCCTTTCTGCCTGTCAGCACACCTGCATGAGAATAAACATTATGTCAATATAATTTGGTGTTGGGGGTTAATATCGGCCATGTTTACGTCATCTCCCCATACCGATATTTCACATGTCGGTGCAGATAGATCGATGTTATATAACATTAGATAAACCATGTGTTTTGCTGGCTGTTTCCAGGACAGACCGATCCACAGAGGAGACTGAAGCCTCTGAGGACCTGTGCTCGACCAATCCGGATCGGCCTTTCAAAGCGTGCCAAGACCTCTCATCTGCACCGCAGTCACCCCTACAAGTAAACAAAACGTGCACCAAAGTGTCCATGACCCTGAGAGTGTGTAGGAGCGTCGCCCCAAAACCCCTTTGTGGAAAAACGTCACGGTGAGTTGTTGTTGTGTTGGTTGTGCGGTTAGTTGAATGGATTTGTGAATGGATTCGCGTGGCTCTCGATGGAGCCCTAGTGCATCGCCGGTTTAATAGCAGTCACCTTCAACGGTGTTGCCACTCGCTTCCAGAGTGCTACACTCCACAGCTACATGGTTCAACTATGCTGTGGAAATACAAATTCGACAATCTGAGAAAGAGGTCTTCTCTTGCTCAGATTAATTCCTGGGAGTGTAACTTTTTGGCTTAACTTTTTGGCAGTTTCTATTGTTTTCATATGACTTGTGTGCGTTCATTCAAACATAAGTTATACTGATTTAATATGCATATGTTATTTACTATTTATATGCTGCTGTTGAATGCAGTTTTTACCTATTTATACCTTACTGAAGGAATACGTTTCACATGTATTAATGCTGTATTTGTACTTATTTACCATATTTGATTAGTATTTATTTGTCTGTGCTACTTCACATTTGTCGTCATATGTTGACTAAATTCAAAGTGTGCAATCAGGGTTGACGGGTTGTGAATGTTATGTTATTTATGCGTTTGTTGCTTTTTTCATTCAACCATTAAACTGATTGCTGATGGTTTGCAACGCATCTCCAGGTATTTTTTTGTGGGACGACTGGGAGTCAAATATAAATAAAAATTGTGTTTTGTTGCACACATTTATCCATCTCCGATTATCTATTCCCCGTTTTGACACTCTTGTTCCGTCAGGAGCTGCAGTTGAAACATTTTGGATAATGTTTGCCATCAATTGCCGTTGTGCAGGCATGTCAGACAGAGTGTGTTGCCATGGAAACACAGCATCTCTTCCGCTGTGTGTCTTTGGCGCGCGGCAGGTCGACGCTTAATGGGTATTTTTTGTTTCCCCACGCAAATGAAAATGACAGACCAATTAGTTTCTGAGTGCAGCGGATTTTTAATTGTGTTTTGTTGGACGTGTGACTCGTGTGAAGGGAAACAAAGGTGGCGGACTTGACAGTAGGACATGCGTGTGTTCAAAGTTGCCTTTTAACATTTATTTCTGTTTCGCTGCCAGGTGTGAGGCTGAACACAAGCCATTTCGAAATCTGCCTGTGGCCTCCTTATGAGTGTCCACCCAGATGAGTGATGAACAGATCAGCGCCCCAGTGTCCTCCATGATGGACTGTACCAACTGGTAGAGTGCAATAGCACTTCACGGTGGTCACTTGTGATGTCACAAAATATTAGATTATTTTGCGAGGTTTGCCATCGCTAAATACTGGTAGACTTCAATAGGATCTGGATGGACACTTGTGATATCACAAGGTTCGATTGTTATTTAAAGTAGTAAACCACAACATGCTCTCCCATTAGTGGACAGAATGTCAGACAGGGATGGTGATGAGGTTGCTTATCACCGTCAAAGTACCCAACGTTATTGGTTTTTTAATCGACCTAATCAGCTGATATTACAATATTCTTCTTTGAGCATAATGTTTTTGCGTTTTCAAGGAAACATGTGGCCAATAGTTGTATTTGACCGTTGTTGTTGATGCAGGATTTGTATCGCATTGATTTTGAACAGATACAAGGCAAAGGTGTGCAGTTATTGAAAAGGAATGCACACACTTGGAACTTTATCGACCAATCACAATCAAGTATTCAGCAATGCTTTGATATAATCCACCTTGATGACCGCAGTGTTCCAGAATGTAGTACAGGCGGCACAATAGGCAGTAACACAGGATTTAGTTTACTATCCTCTTTTTGTTCGCACCATTTATGCTATTATTATTGTATAATTTATGCACAAATGCAAATTGCTCCAGTAATAGACAGTCTCTTATCCCCCTGTGGTCTGTGAGCACACCTGGCCCAGGGGTACCACTGCTTTAATGCAGCCAGATGGGACATCTGTGAGGCTCAGTGTGTTATGCTGTACAGAGAGTACACCATGTTGTGCGAGGGAAACAGTATCACCGGCGTCCACTGTCACTTTGCATCGCCTCCTCCACCCATGGTTCCCGTCCACGTTAGCATCCACTGCACACGTGGACGCACAATGCAACAGATCATGTAGCTTAGGCTTGACTTCTTATGCAGCAAGACAACCTGAAAAATGTATTTCTTCACTTATACAATTCAATTTATCATTCATTATTATTTGGGAGCTGATATTTGCCATTGGAACAGGACCTGGTCTATAGCTTGTTTGTTTTCTAAACTGGAGGAGGACCACATTATTAGTTTACAGATAAAAACATGTGCAGATGTTGGTTATTAGCACATATGTATATTTACATTTACGAACATGAGGAGAATATCTGAAATCTGGAAGCCAGGCGTAACTAACTGCAAACTGCATACTTTGTTATCTTGTGTGGATGAGACCTGTGGAGGACTGGATGTGGGATGTAAGCCCAGGCTCCAGGCTCCAGCTCCAGCCTCCAGCCAGGCTCCAGCCGCCCTTCCCCCCTACAGGGAAAGAGTCCCAGCTGGCCGGCCGTCTTGGGCTGTGAATGGAAATCAAAGAGGAAAGAGAGCAGGCATGTCTTTGCGAAATTAAATTGGATTCTGAAAGCGGTACATTCAATCTGCTTGTTTGATCACAACAGCCGGTGAAAGATTAAGAGTTGTTGGACGCTTTGCCACGGTATATATTTTTCGGAAGATACACATTAGCTTTGTGTGAGTGAATCTTATTTGGACAGATTTGTATCTTAAGTTGAGCAGAATTGAACATTAGCATGGCTGAGCTGTATTTTGGCATTGGTGCAGAGTTGTCATCTAATCTGATATACACTTGAGGATGGATATTCTCTCCCATTTGCCCAAAAACATTTTCTTGGCAAAAATATAAAAAGGAGAAATATCTCACTAATGCCCCCTCAAGACCCAATCTCAAAGACTTCAACAGCATTACATATCCTAATACACTTTTCCATCTCATCGGTTGCGCCAAATCTTTTTATACATAACGTTTAATCGTCAGCAAAGCATCCATCTCAAATTCTTCCCTTGTGTCTAAACTCAATTACTGAAGAAGTAACATCGTTGGGGTTGTTGACATCTTGAAATTACATTCATGTCTTACCTCTGTAATGTGGCATATTTGCAAGTTATTACATACACACACATATACACACATATACACACATAGTCGTGTTCATACATTTATGTTGTACATTTGACAAAACGTAGGGGGAAGATGATTTGATCCTTGGGGATTTCATTGGATTAGTGCGAAGGGGGCAAAGCAAGCTGGTAGGCTGTGGGGTAATGGAGGTGTGGGTGTTAAGAGAAGGGCCTCAGGGAACATGCTGTCATGCATGTTATCGTTGGACAAATGTTTACGTGATTTGGTTGTAATGCTAATTCTAGTGGTTAGGGTGTTGGACTCCCAGCCCAAAGGCTCTGGGACGGCAAAGGTCACAGCCTACATGTAGGCCTCCTTGAGCAAGATGACCCCTAACCCCTACCTGCTCATTAATATCAGGACATGTAGCAGAAATCACTGTAAGTCGGTTTGGATGAGGGCATCCAAGGTAGTCCCTTATGTCACAAAAGGTTTGATTTTTAAAGGGCTTGTAGTGGTTACATACTGGTAGACCGGAGAATGACTTCTGGTGGACACTTGTGATGTCACAAATGGTTCGATTTTTAAAAGGCTTGGAATGGTTGTACACCGGTAGACTAGAGTAGGTCTTCTCTGTTGTCACTTGTGATGTCACAAAAAGGTAAGATTAACCAACAAGGAAAAAGGTTTACTTTCATATAATTGTGACTTTATTCTATACCTTTACTTTATACATCTCAACTAGGTATATTATTTAGCTGGGGAGTTGATCCATCATACAGATCTCATCAGAGCCTAAATAATTGTGGCATCAGAATATCCCAAAAGGGTCCAGTCTAGCATCTCGCCCAAACAAACAAACCACATGCAACTAGTTTGTGTATGTGTGTGTGTGTGTAGTTCGCTGATCATCACACAGCACTACATGCACACACAGCATTTTCCGATCAATAGCAATCACTGTGCCACGGTGCCACAACCCTCTCATCGACTGTGAGACTAGAAATACTCAGGTGTGTCCTCTCAGCTGGGAGTCCAGTTGACTCCCAGCTGACTGTAAGCGTTCAACAAAGTATTCCACAGTTGAAGAGCCTTCATAGCAATTTAGCACACGTTTTCAAGTTGCTCGGGTTTTATTTGAGTATTTAGTCATTTAGTAGAGGCTTTTATCCAAAGCGACTTAGGATACCCGTAGGTAGACCAGGTCGAACCGAGCAGTTTGGACTCACAACCTTCCTGGCTGGGAGTCCCGCCTCGCTTCTACTCCAGTACTTTGCCGATATTTTGGTACCAGCGTAGTCATCCATGTGAGTGTGCTTCAGTGCATCGGGATCCATTTGCTTGTGTCTAATCCCTGGTTCATTCACCATGCAAAGTGCCTGATTTCCCCCGTGCATCGGGCATGAACTGTGCTCTCTTCTACGGCATCGAATACGTTCCTGGCAGAGTTTCACCCCTGATCAGTGTGCACTGTAGTCTCTACATTGTGTAGCTCAGAGGGTATGAGGCGGAGAAATCAGACAGTAAGAGGATTTCTCAATGGGGGGGGGGGGGGGGTATTATGACATAATGTTGACACGCTCAGTTGATGGGAATCCAGAAAGCTCTAATTACAACAGGGTTAACCCGAGGTGAAAACATCTACGCCTGTGAAATAAACAGATGTTATGCTGACACATGGTGGACTTTAAATAAGGTGCTGACTGGATCGTGTCTGGATGGCCTGAATAGCCAGCCACCTGGACAGATACCGTTTAGAGGGGCAGGGTAGTGTAGAGGCTAGGGTGTTTGACTCAAATGCCCAAAGGTTCTGGGTGTGAACCCCAATGTGTATGCAGTCTACCTGTAGGCATCCTTGAGCAAGTGATATGCAATTACGTGTATCTAGGTTTCAGAATGTACAGTCTCCTAAATAACTAGGAAGTTTTGAAATGGCTTGTAATGACTAATGAATGACCATAACACCTGGTGGTAAAATATTACATTTGCGATAACGTGGAGTGCTTCATTGAGACTCTAATGATGTAAGGATGGTTAGACAGTCCATTTCTGCAAATGCTCTCGTGCTCAATGAAGAACCGTACATCCCCCTTTGAGGGAAATTGGCTTGGCCCCACATTCCGAAGGCTGCAATTCGTCGACTCTGGTGGTGGAGATCTTAACCCTGACCCATGATTGGTCCCCTGTCGCTGAGGCCTCAGTCTACGCCGATCAGCACGTATGGGAAGAAGGTGATACAGTAGCAGAGGGCTGCCATCTAAGAGAACGTGGGCTGATGCTTTTAGTCACGGACAAAATTAAGTGAGAGGAATTAGGAGACAACATTATGCACTATAGCGCTCGATACACCCACATGCCAAACAAAAGCTTATTTTGTTTCCTTGCAGCCGCTGGCGTCGGTGTTTGGCGCTTATATCAGACACATAAACACACAAATATTCCAATAACAGGAATGCAATTGTGGCACACATAATTATGCGGCGTAAATTATTATAAACAAGCAAATGCTTTCCATGAACGATTAACAGTATAGGCACACAATAGGGGGATGTTAAATGTGTAGACATGCATAGGGCTTGAACGTTGTGACGTAACATGTCACATTGCAGTGGCCACCGCTGTTTTTCGGAGCATTGCAATGTTAGTTATTGTGGCGTTAGTAATGTTTTGGTCATTGTTTAGCACTTCATCGTGAAATGATTTGTGATTACGAGGAGACGTTGTTGTGTTTGAAACTGCCACAGCGTTTCTCATGCGAGACGTGGCAGTGCAAAGTTTTCATTAGCTTATGGTATATTTACGTTGATTTAGGATTGCACAAGTACAACAACTCTGTTGAGTCCTCTCAATATGGTGAAATTATCACCAACAAAGAACTCCATTGATGCCTTCTGATGTGCAGCCAAACTGACAAGCCAAATTGGAGGCTGTCCTGAATCCACGACTGTGAGTGACAAAATCCTTTCCGCCTTTCAACTCAAGAGTCCGCGATGAGTGAGGGCAATAATCCACCATGGAAACCAGCAGGGTGTGTCTGCACCCCCCTAAAATCATCAGCTTGTCTTCAGCAGTGTTTCCCGTAAGGCAGGGCTAGGTGCGACACTTTGTGGGATTTAATACATGCTCCTGACATGGGTCACCGCCAGGCCAGTGGGAGACTTTAAACAATATCGAAAGTGGTGCACGTTTACAATATAAATAGTACGATTTCGGATTTGGTTTATTATTGATCCATTATTCCAAGTGATTGGAATTCAATTGGCTTTCAGATTTTTATCAGGCTGTATCCCTGTGGTACGTTTTTGGCAGTCTGCTCTGTGAGGCCTCTTTGACATGAGGGTAATAATATTTCTACGATGAGGACATTTCGAGTACAGATTAGTGGGGCAGCGTCTAGACAGTGACCACAGATAACTGCTTGTCTTATGACGTTGTCAGAATTTTAACGAAGTAATGTTTGGAATGGCCCTTCGTTTGAGGCGAGGTGATTGTGAGGTGGTTGTGAGACCTCAGATGAACGAATGGGATCATGCCATTGGAAGCTACAGCGTCAGTGGGATTAATATGCGCATCTAGTTGGAGGCTGATGCATGGTATTCTTTTCATCTACGTCACTGGTACTGGTCACTGGTAATGTGATTTAATGGTTTTTCGTATCATCACACGCTCCACAATGTAATGTCCTGTCATGTTGTATCATATCATGATAATGGACGCACCCATGATGTAAGGTATTTTGGATCAAAGTCCCCCCCAAATGGCTTATTCTCTTATATAACATCCTAATCATATTATTGTATATAATATCCTAATTATATATAATATCATTCTAGTTTATAATAATCTTATCATACTTATCTTATCTCTTATATCTTTATCATATATAGAAATATGATATCCTATATATTAGTTTGTGTAAAGTGTAGAATATCATATATGTCTGGAAAAAGTTTGACCTCATTTAGTATTCCTTTACTTCTCTGACTCCTGCTTTGCAGACTGCGTCGGGCCTCCATTTCCCATCATCTTTTAACATGGCTTGCTTTCCGTTGAGGACAGTATTTCCATCCGGTGTTGAAAAATGAGAAAGTGTTGACGGTTCTTGTGTGCCTTGCCGACAGCGCTCCACATTGTACTTTGATGAATCTGGCCGGCGTATAATAGAAGTGGATGGGAGGCATTAACAATGGCTGACTATCTTTCAATGGTTTTGTAAAGACTGTTGAGATGTACGATATACGCCTTGCCACACAAATAAGGTATATATATATATATATATATATATATATATATATATATATTACCCCTATATACTAACCCTAACCCCCCCAACCCCTAACCCTAACCCTATATACTGTCAGTACAAAAGTGCTGCAATTACTATTTATTTTGTACTTTTTCCAAAGCGATTACATGTTTTAATACGGTGAATTTGTAGCTACATGTCATGAAGGAGCAGGTTGGGGGGTTAGGCGTTTTGCTCAAAGGTGCTTACAGGTAGACTGTGAATGTTGGGGTTTGAACCCAGAACCTTTCCACTACCCTGCCCTGTAGGACACAGTTTGATCTCGCTCCCCCCTGGGGATCAAATCAAGGTAGAAATCACCTTAACTGATCGTTAGAGGGAAATCAGCCTTGACAGCCATTCAGGAAGCGCTGATGATGAACCAATTAGTGCAATATGGTGTTATTGATCCTAATCAATAGATTATATATATTTTTAACCTACTGTGTATCTTGTGCTTCATTTTAATTTGATGATGTCAGCTTCCCCCGTGTGTGTGTGTGTGTGTTTGCACGTTTGTGTGCGCACGTGTATGTATTTCTGTCTTTGTGTGTGTGTGTGTCATCGGTGGGTAGGCCAGTGTGTGCACATGCATAGTATATCAATATATTTGTGTGTGTGTTCATGTGCGTCTGTGCATGTGTGTGTGTGTATGGGTGTGTAGGCATGTGCTTGCATGTGCATACGTCAATATATTTCTGTCACTGTGTGTGTGTGTGTGTGTGTGTGTGTGTGTGTGTGTGCAGGAAGGGGAGGTTGTGTCACTGATATTGTATAGAGTCCATTGATCCTGCAGTAATCCTCTTTCCTCACGGATCCTCTAATTCATGGCATTCACTGCTGATTTCCTCATTGATCTCCTTGTTGGACTCACAGTTGGCTTGGAGAGAGCGCTGGTTTCTGCTGCAGCCGCTACGCATTCAACCCCGTAGAAATGAAGTAACCTCGATGTATATAATGTGAAGTGAAGGCAACGTACTGCATGTATCTCTACACATACATGGCTATACGCCCTCCAAGATAACAACCGGTCAACAGAGTGAGCCATACACAGACACAAAATAATTTTGCTGTGCGTAGCTCACATTCACCCTAACGCACACACATTGACACACTCACACACACTCACACACACACACACACACACACACACACACACACACACACACACACACACACACACACACACACACACACACACACACACACACACACACACACTAACGCGCACACAGGGGTTTGCGAATGCCTACAGGTGGACTGCGGAGGTCAGGGCTAGAACCCAGAACCTTTCGGCTAGGTGTCTCACACAACCTTAGCCGCTAACTACCCCTCCCATTCTCCTCTTGGTGTCTCACACAACCGTAGCCGCTAACTACCCCTCCCATTCTCCTCTTGGTGTCTCACACAACCGTAGCCGCTAACTACCCCTCCCATTCTCCTCTTGTTATTGCTGACGCGTCAGATAAATCTCAGACTCATTCGATTAAATCAAATGCCACGGCGCAAAATGGCCGATCATTGGTAACGTGGGGGTGGGCCTCGGGGGAGTCCCCCCCTGTCCCCCCGTCGTCGTCCCCGTCCCCCGTCTGTGAGACAGCTGCTTCAAGCTGACATTTATCAGAGCATACGTCTCAGTTTGCCATCCCTTCTTAAAGAATGTGAGAGTGGAGATGGTAATGTAATGTGGATAGGCTGTATCCACGTTGGTGAACGATATTTTACAATGTGTAATTATGTAAACTATGGTGTCGATTTGCAGCTGTGTGTCCGTTGTCGATGTTGTCTGCAGCTTCAGTGGGTGGAGATGGGGGTGTTGAAATATGCCAACCACTGGCTGGTAAAGAACAGACACAGCCAGCTGTTCCTCTTCATGTTGGGGAAGTTTCAGCCAATTTTTTGTTTTTATATATCTAGCAGTTTTACTGTTGACACTCACGCACAGCTTCAAAGGCTTTTCAAAGGTTTTATATATTTATTTTCGGTCTATACCACAAATAAATTGTTCTTGAATCCGCAATTGGTCTCCTTTGAGGGGGAAAAAAGGGCTTCCATCTACTCTAAGGTTTCTCAAACTATAATCACGGGCCCGAGCAAGTCATCAAATCGGATCCAATTGGTTCAAGCAAAAGACCCCATACCTCTACCTAGCACCAGGTTTTCCTCTGCTCAATTAGGCTACACAAAGAGCCAAAATGTCCACCCTTTGATTCCACATGCCTCCCCCTGATATCTTCGGGGCAACCCTGCAGGCGTGTTAAGTCATTAGAGCAGATTTAGTGAGAGAGGTTGGAGTATTTTGAAGGTAGGAACGGCCAATACTCTGACCTTGCCTCTCTCCGAATCAGGAGTTGATCCATCGGAGCAGAAAATAACCCAAGAAAAAAAAGAGTGCTATCGATGAACCAATTTGGCACATAGCCAAACCGATGCCTGTGGATTTATATGGATGGGTGGATGATGGCTATGATGGGTGGATGATGGCTATGATGGGTGTATGATGGATAGCTGATGGGTGTATGAATGGATAGATGAATGGATTGATAAATGATGGATGGATGGAACACCAGGTATAAAATGGATATTCAACACGGTATAGAATGACTCTCCAAACAGTTTCTGAACTAAAAACAGGCAAACAACTGCTTCATACTTTTAATTATTCATCATATTTATATTGTTTCTGCACCAAAGCATAAAAATCCATGATTATGATTATGTTTTATGGCTGTAATGCAAATTTAACACAACCATTTTTTAATCCCAATCTCTCTCTCTCTCTTTCAATCTTTCTCTCTCAGACACGCCCTCTCTCACTGCCTCACTCCCTCTCTTTTACTCTCACGCTTTTCTCTGTGTCTATCTCACTCTCAATCTCTCACTTTCTCTCTCACTCCCTCACTTCCTCTCATGCCCTCTCTCTCTCTGTCTCTGTCTCTCTTTCGCTCTCCCTCTCACTTTCTCTCTGTCTCACTCACTCACTCCCTCCCTCTGTCTCTGTCTCTCTTTCACTCTCCCTCTCACTTTCTCTCTGTCTCACTCACTCCCTCCCTCTGTCCGTCTATCTTTCTCGCAATCCCTCTCTCTATCGCTCAGTCCCTCTCGCTCTCACCCTCTCCCTCTCCCAGTGAGAGGGTGAGGAAGGGAGCCATACTGCAATGCAGCAAAACAAACTTTAAGAATCTATTAGGTGCTCCGATGTCTCTCTTACTTTAACCATTACAATGTGTTGTATTCCCGTTCACTCTCCCTCGTTCAATTGTACTACGGTAATGCCATTCCAGAGTGACATGGCAATGTGACAAGTTTTGTTCTCGTTGCGGTTGAATGGTTTCAGTGCATGGGAGAAATACATGGAAACATTTAGTAAAATGTGCAAATAAAACTATTCACTAATCTGTTCATGTCAACTCCCTTACCTGTGCTTAGTGGGAGAAATAACATTTTTAATTGCAATCGAAAAATGCTATAAGCCATGCTTATATTATACCAATATGATTTACCTGTATTCTTCTTCTAGTTAGTTAGTTATGTTAGTTATGCTTTTTTCGTCTCTGTGTCATAAGGGAGCAGGGGCTTAGGGATCTTGCTCAGGATGCCTACAGGTAAACTGTGTGGATACTGTACCTACCTGACGTGGAAAACCCTGTTCACTAGACCAGTACACCAAATGATCATCAAGACCTCCCGCGGACCACCTCATAGGCAAACGATAAAAAATGGTTTAATAACCATGCAGTGGCCGAGGAAATACTGCCAGTGCCCCCGTTATACACAATTATTACTACCACGGCCAGTGGGAAACAGTGGAAAGAAAAAGTCAGTAAAGGCTCCCGGTGTGTTTATTTAGCAAACAGAAACGAACACCAAACAGCAATAGAAAACATTATAATGAAAAACACAGGATGGAATGCACAAAGCGACACTATTTTAGAAATAATAATAAGCCCTAATACTATATTTATGGAATAATATTTGTCATACATTTATTTTCAATTATCTAGTATATGATATTTCTTTGATTGCAAATGCGTCTTATTTCAAGAATAAAATCCACCCGCAGTACCCTGGCGCTCCACCAGTGGTCCGAAAGACACTAGACTTTCCTGCCCCCTGTTCCTCTGGGGAACCCAACATCTGGACGCTGAGCTCTTCCTCTGACAGCTGGAGCCATAGCAGGGAGGGAGGGCAGGGGGTTCGTTTGGGGTTCAGGCCGGGAGAATCAGGCCGTGTGCGGAATCGATTTCTTCCCTTGACCCCTGTCAGCCAGGGCCGTTCGTGTCTCCATGCGCTCCATAGGAGCGGTCGATATCCCCCCTCCCACTGCTCAACCCTCGGCCGGCGGGGCTGGTAAAACGCCGTGTGATGGATCTGGAGGGAGATAGAGGGAGGGAGAGGACAGGACTGTGTGGGGAACCTCTTGATTGAATGTTATTTGACACTATGGTCGGTCTCTTGGGGCCCCCCGGGGTATCCGGTAGAGGTGAATGTAGGAGGAAGCAGGGGTCATTAGCTGCTGAACTTGGATTACATTTGAGGTGAATGGATGGGTTTCAATTGGATGTTTTCTGTGTATTTCTCTAATTTTCTTCCTTCGCTTTAAATTAGATGCTATCTCTGTTTCTGTTCTGCCCTTCTGTCGTTTCATTGTTTAATTTTTCTTACATTTTCCTCTTTCTTTCTATCCTTCTTATCTTTTCCAATCGTTTTGTTCTAATTTATCTTCTTGTTAGAAGTGGATGCTGTCTTGTTTTCCATCTTTTCTTTCTCTACTCTTCATTTTCTTCTCCCTCTTTCTTCGTTGCATTTCTCCACCTTTCTGACTCTTAACGCCAGTCTGTCATGTTCTCGACTCCTACCAGAATGAATTCCCCTCCCTCGTCGTAAATCAACTCACCCGCCAGCCTCGCCCATCATCTTCCCCGATGTCCACCCCACACCCCTCGCTCAAAATCCCCCTCGACGCCGTTTCAACCTCGCTCCCAAAACGAGCTCCCATGAAGTCTGGTGGGTTGTATTCTTTGTGTTGCAGCGCGTGTGAATATTAATGTTGAACGGTGACTAAGCGCTTTATTAAATATCAGCCTCTGCTGTCACCAGAACCAGCCGTTTTCTCCTGAAACGATTCTCTTTTCCGAGTGTTTTCACGCGGCATCAGAAGGATCAGAGCCCAGGCAGTAAGAGAGACAGAGAGACAGACAGAGGGACAGGCAGAGGGAGAGGGGCAAAGAGGGTTAAGAGAGAGACAGGGAGGGAGGGAGGTTTGAAGTTTGTGTGTAGCTAGGGATGGGACTCGTTGTCATGGTAACAGAACATACAGCCACAACCCCACCTCCCACTCTCACACACACACACACACAAACACACACACAAACACGCATCAGTCTTCTTAATTGGACTGCTTTCATATTCTTTGCTGTCCTCCTGAAAAGCATCTAAATGCACAAACACACACAAACACACACAAACACACACTGCTTTGTATCAAACACACGTCCTGATTAGTATTCCATCCCCTCAGTTTTTTGCTTATGCTGCTCGGTCTTAAAGGAGCATCACCAGACAGCATATAGAGAGCTACAGAGAGAGAGAGAGAGATGGAAGAGACATCTATATATAGTATACATACGTAGAAGTAGAGCGTGATGTGCAGAGAGATAGCGTGCAGTGTTATCTGAGGCCCGGCCGTGGTCTCCGGTTCACCACCGGGTAATTGGCCGATCACGGTGGGGTTCAGTCTTCTGCCTCCGTGGGGTTACACACGCACACAAAACGTGTAACAACACGCATACACACACGCTTCTTTCTGATCTTAGCCACGTCGCTGTTCCAGTCCGCACTCCTTTACGAACCCCCTTCCGCCAATAGATGAACAGATACGTGAGTTCTTTGACGGGAATAAGTGAATCATCCAAATGTTTACTTTTAGAAATCTTAAAATCGTACGAATAAGTAATTTGCGCTACGTAAAATGTAAGTAATAGAGCCCTCACACACGGCAGTATGTGAAGGCAAATTAGCGCCACGTAAAGGTCTGTTGGTAGATGTTGGATAGCTTTTTACAGTACTGCTGTATACAGTATTACTGTTGTATTTCAGTATTAATGTGCTGTCATCGATGCCAAGATATCTTCTGCTACTGTTGCCATGGTGGCATGGTGCTTGTGTATACAAGCACAAATGATAAAATATAAATATTGTATTGAGCTATGCTGTCGGCATGTAAAAAGACTGTTGAAAATAGTCCATCGTGGTATAATTATCCAATACATGCCGTGAACTGTACAATAAACACTATAATCAGAGGACCACAAATTGCCTCTTTGGAGGACATTTGTGTTTTCTAAGTCTAATGTGTGTGTGTGTGTGCGTGTGTGGTACCCAACATAAAGCAGCTCTCAGCGGTGGATGTCTAAAGGTTACAGATCCACTTCCTCATCTTTTCTTCACACTCAGACTTCCAACTACACAGCCTTGGGAGCTCAGGGTCTCGTCCGCTGAATCCCTCGTTGTAAGCTATGGATTTGGATCTCCTTTATGCAATCCGTTTAGCCACTGTGGACGTCCCGCTCAGACATCAGACAGCTAACCGCGTTGCAACTCTGGAATCTCCTCCCGGGGGTGTGTGGGGCGATCGCGCATGAAATGCGATTGCTTTCGTCCACACGTCTCATAACCGTTTTCTGTGAAGCACTGAAACCGACAGCAATATTTCCTTTGAATTCAATTGTGTATTGTCTCCATGCATCTTGCTGTCCTCTGTTGAGCTAATCGCACCGCGTTGAACAGTAGAAAGCACTTTACGCCACCAAAATCACTGAGTCTACAGACTACAGACTACAGACAGATGCATTTTCCTGCATCTTTGAGATGAAGGTTTGTGAAACAACAGCAGCTGCAATCAAGTCAATGTGATCTGAGAAGAGGTGTCAGAGGACGCATAGCTAGACACACATGGGTGCTAACACGTTACCCAGAGGGAAAAACAAACCTCCTTGGAGCCTAATTGTTGCATAAGAACTTCTGGCTGGCTAATGAAGTGGCACCAAGGACACAGGATTAGCATAGCATTACGATATGCTTGAAGTGTAGCATTATGGGGAAGTGTAGGGACTCATCAGCACTGCCTGCACAACCATATCTTCACAGTGGTCTGAAAACAGACTCTACTGTCAGCAAGGCATACATTCATAATGATTGTTTTTATGCATCATTCCAAGTATTCATGAATCCGTCTGAATAGCACCTCACAAATCTTCCCTAAATTGCCCATCTTGAATTGAAGCTCAATTATTAAGTAAACGTGGCAAACATCAATAAAGTTTCACAGAAATTCCCCTGTACATGAAAATAAAGCTTTTGTATCATGACAAAATACTCCCGTCATTCCAGTACCTGGCAGTGAATCACCTGATACCACAAATTATGATTACAGGATACACATTATAGTGTTTTACTTGGCTACATAGAGCAACTGACCAACCCAATTGAGTCCATTCAGTTGATTCCATTCCAGTTGATTCCATTCCAGTTGATTCCATTCCAGTTGATTCCATTCCAGTTGATTCCATTCCTGTTGATTCCATTCCATTCCAATTGATTCTGTTATTCCATTTGCACCTCTTCCATTCTGAAATAAGTCATAGCACGTATGTAGAAAGAGCCAAGATAAACAGTAGAATGATGAAGCTAATGCAAAGATAGTGATGCATGGTCTACATAACCTCGCAATGGCCTGGTGTCGACCAGAGATTATCTTTATTATGCTATACTTACAGGTAGACAGGTAGATAGGAATGGGTTAGTAAGTTGACAGTGGAAACGTGCGAACAAGGCCATTTTGTGTACGCATCAAAAATAAAGGTTTCATTCGGTATGATGTGGATTAGCCATTGCAAGCCGTTTTCTCACTCCAATCTAAACGGCTGGGCTGGCCGAGTGAGAAGCCAGTCATGTTACTTACTGAGAGAGAGAGAGAGAGAGAGAGAGAGAGGAGAGAGAGAGAGAGAGAGAGAGAGAGAGAGAGAGAGAACGAGTGCCAAAGAACCGGACACCTGGAGAAAGACTATTAAAACGGCAGAGAAGGACGGAAATAAATACGACAAAAAGCACCGACGGAAAAAGCCGGCACTCTTTGTTTCTGACGCGCTCGCTTCAAACAGAGACGGCAGCTCAGCCCCCCCCCCCCCCCCCCCCCCCGTCGACCCCGTTAACGACGCTACCAGGCTTCTGCATGGTAATACTGAGTCCCGGTGGACCTCAGGAGATGTCGGCGCTGCCTCCCCTTCCCCTGTGTGCCTTATTTCAGCTGTCACTCACCCCCCCCCCCCCCCAGCCCTGTGACAGCATGAAGGCAAACCCTGGTGCCTGGGTTATTTATAACCGCCGTACATGGGTGGGGGTGCAGAGACAGTGACCCGACGGAGGGGTTTCGTTCACTTCCTGACTGTCGTCTCATCGAGCTTTCAGCCAAAGTGGCGCGCGGTGGCACTGGTCGTTAGGGTACTGGTCGTTAGGGCACTGGTCGTTAGGGTACTGGTCGTTAGGGCACTGGTCGTTAGGGCTCTGGTCGTTAGGGTACTGGTCGTTAGGGCACTGGTCGTTAGGGTACTGGTCGTTAGGGTACTGGTCGTTAGGGCACTGGTCGTTAGGGCTCTGGTCGTTAGGGTACTGGTCGTTAGGGCACTGGTCGTTAGGGCACTGGTCGTTAGGGTACTGGTCGTTAGGGCACTGGTCGTTAGGGCACTGGTCGTTAGGGCACTGGTCGTTAGGGCGTCTGGCTCAAGGATGCCTGCAGGTTTGTGGTGGCTGACGCCACACAGGACACTTGAGGCCTTTTTCAACTTGAGGCCCCCTTCAACTCCTCAACATAGCCGTGCCATTGTTCGGCTAAGCCACTGGTCTCACCCCTGCTGCTTTTTCCTGCAATGTCTATGTGGGCGTTTTACAGTGGAACACGGGGGGGGGGGGGGGGCAGTTATTTTAAGGAGCAGTCTGTTGCGACAACCCATGTCGAGGTTTTGATTTAGCGCCACCAAGTACAGGCAGAGGTAAGTCAAGCGCCCCTCGAATAAATGACGAACAATGGAACATTAAATGAGTTTTATCTCCCCCTCTGTCCCTTCCTCCAAGGGTGAGGTCATCGCCGCGTCATGCCCTCACCCTTTGTGCGATTGGCTATAAAGGATGGCTCCGGTGTAGCTCTCCCTCGACGACGCCGCGGCAGTTGGTCTGCCGTGGAAGTGGGCTCTTCCGCTAAAAGGTGGCGTGATTCAGTTGACCTACAACACAAAATAGGTCAATCGAACGGCAAACACTTTCACCGGCAACAGTCCTCGCTCTGTCTCGTCCTTCTCGCGCTCTCTTAATGTTAACCCCCTCTGTGGCACTTTCTGTCCCAGTCGTCCACCACATTCAACAGTTGGAGGACTGCGCCAGCTTTTAAAGGGCGCTGCTATTTTAGTGCCGGGTGTGATGTCGATTAACCAGGACAAGCCATTTTAAAATCAGCTCGTTTGGGACCTCACAGTTTTCCACCCAGATGTATCATAGATGGATGTAGATCAGCCTACCAGCCTACCCAGTGAAGTGTACTAAACGGTCTTAAAAAGGTAGCCTTACAGATCTGCAGTCAGCCTACAACTGGTGTGGTGGGTAAATGAGTGTAATTAGGTATTCACAGTGTATCTGTGGTGTAACCTATTGTTATTGTAGGAATTATTATTATTATTCATCATTTTTATGTTTTGCTGTAAAGTTTCATATTACAGCAATAGTTAACAGCTCCATATATTGGATACTGTGGCTAGATAGTGATGAATCTCTGTCCCTCTATCCACCCCACTACATCCCTCTCTCTAATTGCCCACCTTCCCTCTATTCTTGGGAACAGCCAGGTCAGATCACAGCCTGAAAAACACTCCCACCAACCTCCTGGTTTTGACCGTTGGCCAGGAGTCAGGGCCCTGTATGGCCCAAAATGATGTTCTATTATTTACTCCTTTGTGGAGACGAGCAGTATCTCTTAGTGGTCTTACTTGAGGAAAGGAGGATGAGTGAGCGTTATGGCTATAGAATGGCTATCGGAATACACACACACACACGCATTTATTAAGAGCGAGAAGATGTACTTTTTATTTGACCTGTGTTTTAATGGCTGGGATGTCTATCTAATATATCTCAGCAGGTATTAAAAAGGTATTCCTTTAACAAAGGGGATATCTGCCCGGATTATTAAAAAAAGACAGCATTTCAAACTAAATGCGCTCCCAGTGTGATTTTTTTTTTTTTAATAAATCAACAGCTTCGCGAGTGTGAGGTTGGATGTCGGTTGCCATGGTTTCCACTGCTCATCTGTGGGGAGAGGCTTTCATCCCGGGTTGTTTGACAGTCCGGGAAGCTGTTGTTGTGGATGACAACCGTCAGCACACAGAACAATGCACAACGTTTCCAATGCACCGCTGGCTGCCCCCCCCCTCTCTCTCTCTCTCTCTCTCTCTGTGGGCGTCCAGCGGCAATCATTAATAATAATTGCTACATTATCATAATTGAATCCCAGCGTATCGTAGATGCTGCCCAGTGTGTAGGGGGGAAAACGGGTTGTGGACTTTTTCAATTCTACAAGGCAATCGTTCAGTCAAAGATGTTCAATCATTCGTATTAATGATATTTATTCCGAGGTCCGGGGAGAGTTACTAGTTGTTAAAGTCATTATAAAACAAAAGTCTTGCAAGCTGGTAGTGGAGTTCAGCTGGAAATCACCCAAAATCAATGCAAGAACCAGTAAGAGGGAAATTGAAGTATGTCTCCCTTTTATCCCAAACAGCTTACTGGGAATTTATCCGGAGACTTTAAGAGCCCTAAAGGGACCAACTCTCATTCCAAATGTGGACTTATATCATTTTCTGTATCCATGGAGAGAATTATTTAACAACCGCAGTGTGACTTAAAGCATTGTAGCAACTATTTCAAATAATAATACAAAATGTGGTTCTCGGAGCAGTTATATGATGTCTGCAGGCTACCTGTAGGCAGCAAGATGCCCCCTGACCCCTACTTGCTCCTTAATAACCTGTTGCTCTATTCACTCTCCAACCCCACCCTGCTCCTTAATGACCTGTCTCTGTACTGTCTAACTCCTTACCTGTTCCTTAATGACCTGTCTCTGTACTGTCTAACCCCTACCTGCTCCTTAATGACCTGTCACTCTATTAACTGTCTAACCCCTACCTGCTCCTTAATGACCTGTCGCTCTATTCACTGTCTAACTCCTTCCCAGCTTCTTAATGGCCCATCTCTGTATTCAATGTTAGTCGCTTTGGATAAAAAAAAATATTGAATGAATGAATATAAATATATATATATAAAAATACATATATATATACATATATATACATATATATTCATACATCGTGTTTTTATCTATCATATGTATAATAATATGTATCATGTATTATATAATATTATATAATAAATATGATATATATAAATTTGACTAAGTAGTCAAAGGGAAAACGCAGGGAGGTATCAGAGGGTGTGTGCCGGCTCCTGGGGGCCCAGTGCATCTGGTGTGTACGAGAAATGCCTGACGCGTGTTTGGAGCGATACAGCACAGTACCATCTGGAGCGCCAGAGGAACGGATCACCTGCTCAGTTGAACACGGAGACGCTGGGTATTTAAAGCAACCGACAAGATAAGCTAGCTCTGGGGATGACCACACACAGGAATATAATGACCACACACAGGTATAGAGAAAAGTACCGTTTATAACCGTGAGCACGTTCACATATTCAATGTCATGCACAGACACACACTCACGCGAAGGAAGATAGAAATACAGTTGATCTTCGCACGTAAATATATTCGTACGTTCACATATTCAATGTCATGCACAGACACACACTCACGGGAAGGAAGATAGAAATACAGTTTATCTTCGCACATATCACACAGCTGGATGCATGCACATACATCAACACACACGTAGAATGCGGTGTACACATCCAACCAGAAGCAAAGATGGATAGATGCAGACTCACTCACAGGCAAACTCTCACACACACGCACGCAAATTGAGACAAAGAGTGTATTTACACACACGAATAGACACAAACATGTAGACAGATGGTAGGAGTGTCACTGTCCACATACACACACACACACACACAAAGAAACTCACACGCACACACACATACACCCGCACACCTAGATTTAGATTGAGAGAGCAGTCTAAACAAATCACTCCAAAAAAATATCACGTTGCGTTGTGTTCACAAAGATAGCGAAGATTTATGGCAAAGCCACCCCTTCCCTCCACCGGGGTGCTCAAACGCCCATCAATGTTCTGATTCTGTTGATGCCGGACTATGAGGACACTTCAAACCCCGTTCAGACCCCCGGTCTGGGGTTCAGACCGCCGGTCTGGGGTTCAGACCGCCGGTCTGCGGTTCAGACCGCCGGTCTGGGGTTCAGACCGCCGGTCTGGGGTTCAGAGCCCCGGTCTGGGGTTCAGACCCCCGGTCTGGGGTTCAGACCGCCGGTCCCCGGTTCAGACCGCCGGACCCCGGTTCAGACCCCCGGTCCGGGGTTCAGACCCCCGGTCCATGGTTCAGACCGCCCCGCCAGTCTGCGGTTCAGACCGCCGGTCCGCGGTTCAGACCGCCGGTCCGCGGTTCAGACCGCCGGTCCCCGGTTCAGACCGCCGGACCCCGGTTCAGACCGTCGGTCCGGGGTTCAGACCCCCGGTCCGGGGTTCAGACCGCCGGTCTGTGGTTCAGACCGCCCCGCCGGACCCCGGTTCAGACCGTCGGTCCGGGGTTCAGACCCCCGGTCCGGGGTTCAGACCGTCGGTCTGGGGTTCAGACCGCCGGTCTGGGGTTCAGAGCCCCGGTCTGGGGTTCAGACCCCCGGTCTGCGGTTCAGACCGCCGGTCTGCGGTTCAGACCGCCGGACCCCGGTTCAGACCCCCGGTCCGGGGTTCAGACCCCCGGTCCATGGTTCAGACCGCCGGTCCGCGGTTCAGACCGCCGGTCCGCGGTTCAGACCGCCGGTCCCCGGTTCAGACCGCCGGACCCCGGTTCAGACCGTCGGTCCGGGGTTCAGACCCCCGGTCCGGGGTTCAGACCGCCGGTCTGTGGTTCAGACCGCCGGTCCGGGGTTCAGACCGCCGGTCTGTGGTTCAGACCGCCCCGCCAGTCCGCGGTTCAGACCGCCGGTCCCCGGTTCAGACCCCCGGTCCGTGGTTCAGACCGCCGGTCCCCGGTTCAGACCGCCGGTCTGTGGTTCAGACCGCCGGTCTGGGGTTCAGACCCCCGGTCTGCGGTTCAGACACGCAGAGCAGTAGGACGAGTCAAACCACACCCGGGGCCGGATGGTGTGGCACCAGCATTGTTGTATTTTCTTCCATTTTATCGAAGTATAATTCACATATTTTACATAAAATCTCAACATGCCTTAACGGTAGTTTTCTTCCTTTATGCCAATAGGGTGTACTGACATAAGTCCTCCCTGTCACGGCTTCACGGTGACAGTTTTAAATAGAGCTCTTGGCGTCTTCTCAAGGCACATTGAGCAGGCTTAGCATAACACATCGACTGCGCCTCAGCAATCTTTTATGTTCTCATCTCTTCGGCTGAATATTTCCCCATAAAAGCCAGCCGAGATGTTCTCTTCCTACAGAATGGGAGGTTTGTGGTCCGTAGAAGCTAATAATTCGAAAGGATTTGAACTTAGTTTTCACTGTAAAATGAGAAGGTCTCTCTCTTTAGCAGCTATGGCACATCGAAAACATGCTAGCGTAATATAATAATTTGACAAAACCAAGTTTCATCCCTCACAAAGCAACATTGCAAAATTATATAATGTATGATATCATATTGTAATGAAGCTTATCATTCAAACTATGTTATCTATCCATCCCTCTCTTTCTTTCCCTATCTATCCATCTCTATCAATCTCTCTCCAACTTTCTCTATCCCTCTCTCACTCTCCATATCTTTCAATCTTTCCCTCTCTCTCCATCTGTCTATTTCTCTCCATCCCCCTGCCACATCTGTATGTGACTGCTGATGAGTCTACCGTGTTCGTTTTCTCCAGCAGAAGGCATTTGGTTTCCAGATGTTCTCTATGAGACACTTAGAGACATCGCCCATCAACCAGTAATCTCCCGAGCGAGGGACAGACACTGCAACAGAAACTGATAAATTGCTTCAGAGTTTTTTCAAATAACAGAAAGGAAGATACAGCATCAGAGTGTGATTGAGGCAGATAAGGAGGAAATGCGAACAGATTGTGTGATGGAGATGGAGATGAATGGGGGTATTGTGTGTTTCTATGGGTGGGATGACAGCTGAGACATGATGGATCTTTAGTGAGATGATTGTTAGATGGGTGTTTTGTAATAAGCAAGATATGGTGTTGGCTGTGTTATCTCTCTGACTCTATAATCCATAAAACAATCACGGTCTCGCAGAGAGGGGATAGCTCAGGACAGCTGCATGAATAAAAGGAAGTATTGTGATGGATACCAGTTGAACATTTTTATTAATTTTTGGGTTTCTATGTGCTTTTAAGGTCACAACTATGGATATCAGGCACTTTAGGGAGATAAATAAATATAATAAATAATAATCCTAATCATAAACACGTTATTCATACAAACAATAACAATAACAAACAATGCGATTATTACTGTTTTTCATTATTATAATATACCATAACGGTAATAATAGCATGCAGTATATATATATATATATATATATATATATATATATATATATATATATATATATATATATGTTGTGCGCCAGCATTATGGTTCTCAGGCTACACTTCAGAGCCAAGAAACCAACAAATGAAATCCCTCCGTCTCGAATCCAACACAAAACGTGACACTTGACTAAACCGTCAAACAGCACGGAGCAGCAACTGTTTCCAGCCCATTTTGGCTCTAGATCCACCATGGCCCTGAGTGCTTGAAAAGCCTCTGGGCCAGAGTGCGGCTGGCTCTGTGAGCAGCACGGGCCGTGTTCAGCATTCAACCCTTAATGAATATTGATGAGCTGCTGAAGACTGACGTGTAATTGCTGTCGTTCGTGTATGAAAGGTACTTTCCAAACGCTTGCTAATATATCAAGGGGTACGCCTAGCGCGCGCACGCACACACACACACACTCACTCACAACAAAGCTGTACACACGCTTACACACATTCCCATCAAGGCCCTGCTGTAACTAGTGTTGTTGTTATTGTACACGTTTTCCTGTTGATGTGTGTTGACACTTCCATACTTATTGTCCAAATGTCCATAGTCCAATAATGGAACGTGCACAGTGTAATAGCTCTAAAGTTGAATGGATATTTCGATACCGTGCAAAGAAAATGACTAGGAATAGATTTTAAACAATGCGTGTGCTTCTTACCGTGCCGTATTTATATCATGAAGACTTCCACCTGCAAATGGAGAAACGATTAATGCTCACACACACATATATATATATATATATATATATATATATATATATATATATATATATATATATATATATATATATACCTTAAAACGAATTAATACATGTACATAAATCATGGTAACTCCAGCTCCGACAGCTGCCGTCTCTGACCTTTGTACAAGCGTATTATTAAACACGTGCAATGGATACCAAGTACTTTGTACTTGGTAGTTTTCGCTTTCGACAATGTGAGGCTTACTAAGAAGATTAATGCTTTTACTGTTTGTGTTCAGCAAGGGTAAAGAAACTTCTGTGTCCCCAAAGTACCCCGACTTCTCCAGGTCCAGTGCAGAATGCCGCCGGGGGGGTTTAGGAGTTTGGTTTTCAGTAATCCTGAAGAGCGTGTGTAAGGGGAAAATCCATGCGCCTGACACCGGCAATGCATCATGATAATAGCTTGAGAGAGAGAGTGCCGCCACACAGCTTCCACTGCAGTGAGACTCAGCAGCTCTCTGCTCTCTGTCTCTCAACACTGAAACCCCTCGCTGCTTAGGAGGAGAGCAGTTAGCACAAGTACTTAGTAGTCACTAGGAATTAACATGACTCACTTATTTTCATTTTTCATATTTCATTTGCTTTTTTTTTACGTTCGATTTTAGGATATCACTTACATTTTATTGTGTTGGCTTAAAGTGACAAAATATAAAACGTGTAATTGTGTTATTCAGGGTTATCAAAGTGTGCGTTGAGCATCATAAAATCACGTTCCATGAACTCCATCTCAGGTCATTCCCGTCCGTGGAGTTCCCTCCATTCCTTGAAGCCGGTTTAATGTTCCCTCCATTCCTTGAAGCCGGTTTAATGGGGGAGTCATTCTCCCTCCTTGCTACGTTGCCAGGTTGGTGACCAATTATTGCACAGTCTCACGTCGGCGAGGGGGGAGCTGAATGAAGCAAGGGGATTTGGGACTTTGAGAAAGTACAAATTACACAAAAAGGTTGGGGAGGGGAGGGAGGCGGGGATGTAGCCCCCACCCCTACAGTCTTTCCAAGATAGAGTTTATCAGCTCACTTTGAAGATGGATAATAATAGCTTCTGCCATTTTCCTGACAAGATATTCGGTAGGTGTGTAGTGGACACAAGCCTACTTTAAATGTAATGGTTATTTGAAGTTTTCCGATATTGTTGTCCATCACTTTAATTAAATCACAGAAATGTGTATTTATTTGACATTTGAAGTCTCTTCGGATATTTTACATAGTTTTGTTTGTTTGTTTGTTGTTTGTTGTTGTGTGTCGTTTTCTCAATGAACTTCTGCCTCACTGGCATTCGTAGTCAAATGCTGTCCCCCTCTGTTCCACGACTGAACAAAACAATCCGATCTCTTCACAGGCACAGGAAGAAGGGAACAAACAAACGAATGCACGAATAAGCAAACCAACAAAGGGAGTCTTGCACAAAGCCGGCACCACCAGGAGGGCAAAACCCATTTTCTCTGCGAGAGCGATGAGCGAGAGAGGGAGCGAGAGAGGGAGCGAGAGAGGGAGCGAGAGAGGGAGCGAGAGCGGGAGCGAGAGAGGGAGCGAGAGAGGGAGCAAGGCGCGGTGCTGGTCGGAGGACATACTTAATATTTCTGCGTTTTCGTCGCGGCGTCAGAACGAGCCGCGAGCCTCTGGCCTTCTGTGGTTCATCACACACTCCGGAAATAAGACTGATGTGACATTTACAAAGAGTACACTGGGTAGTGGAGTGACAATAACACACACACACACACACACACACACACACACACTGCATATGCACACGTATGCATAGACTCAGGCGTATACACACACTCGCCCGTACACATATAGGATGTAAGGATCTGATACAGAAGTCTAGCAATCCACACAGAGAGACATCCAGACAGAGAGACAAAAAATAAGCACTGAAACATCCATCCATCAATCTCCTACCCGTCCTCCCCTATCCATCCATCCATCTATCTATCCTCCCCTCCATCCATCCATCTCTCCATCCATCAGTCCATCTATCCATCCATCCGTGTGGTTCGATGGACCGGGCAAGGATTGTGGTGTGTGTGTCTCCCACCACACACACACACCCACACACCCTCTCGCACACGCCCTATTTTTCACGGCTAGCAGAACTGAGTCATGGCCGTATAGATTTAGTAATGAGAAATCCATTCCGGTGTTTATCCCTCCCTCCCTTCTGCTCCTATTCTCCTTCTTTATTCTCCTGCCGAATATCAATACGCAGGCATTAATTACCTGCCCTGTAAATGTTACACCCGAAAACCCCATCACCATCGCCGCCACCTCCTCCATCACCACTTTCCACCATTACCACCTACCACCCCCGTCTCCCCACCACCTACCACCACCCACCACAACCATATCCACCCCCATCTCCCCACCACCTACCACCCCCGTCTCCCCACCACCTACCACCACCCACCACAACCATATCCACCCCCATCTCCCCACCACCCCCCCCATCTCCCCACCACCTACCACCACCCACCACAACCATATCCACCCCCATCTCCCCACCACCACCCCCATCTCCCCACCACCTACCACCACCCACCACAACCATATCCACCCCCATCTCCCCACCACCACCCCCATCTCCCCACCACCTACCACCCCCGTCTCCCCACCACCACCCCCATCTCCCCACCACCTACCACCCCCGTCTCCCCACCACCACCCCCGTCTCCCCACCACCACCCCCGTCTCCCCACCACCACCCCCGTCTCCCCACCACCACCGCCGCCACCATCGCGTCCACCACCCCTCCCTATTCTCCACACTCGGGCTCACCTCGGCCAAAACAAAGGTTACCCTCCACCTCCCCCACCTCCGTGGGAGAGGTGGATCACGAAGGCCCCACCCATAGAGTGATAAACAACCCGGGTCGTTGCCGGGAATGGGATCGATGCGAGGCTATTTGAAGAGGCAGCTCTGCAATGGAAGGTGTGGCGAAGTCATGTCGCCTGTTCTCCTCTCCTTCAGCAAAACACACCTAGGCGCGTGGTGATCATAATGCACATGATGTGCATTATGTGCGCATATTGCACACAGGATATTGAGCTTTCCGAGACGGTGGCGATGCACACGACGCTGGGGCTGTTGGCTCCAATTCAGTGGCGTCTCTGTGTGTTTTTGGCTTTGTTTGCAGCGTTTTGTCAATCAAATTATGCCTACAGCCACCAGGACTTCATATTGGATTACTTGGTTATTATAGCGCCCGGGATGTCGGCTGTGGATGATTGTTTGCTACGGTTGATTTGTTTTTGTTGTTGTGGCGTTTCCTCTTGTCTTTTACCGCACTGGTTAGAAGCAGCACCTTTTATTTAGTTTTGTTCTAGACAATGACAACAAAGTCATTCTAGTTCTATTCCATTCTGTACAATTTATATTTTTGGATTATATTTGATTAGGGACGATCTTATTCTATATATATAATATAATATATATTATATTATGTAATGTAATTATACGTCGTAATTCTCAACATGTTCAGAACAAAGGAATGCAGCTTCTGAACCCGCTCAGCTTGACTAGTGAATTATAAGGCGCAGCACACATACATCTTGAATCTGGTGTCGCACTAGGGAGTGCTGTGGTTTTGACAGTGTATGACACAACATTCACAGGACATACTGAGACACTCTTCTCATGCCAACTCTGGTGGACACATCCAGCCAAGCCAAGAATGTCCTGTACTTCATATCCCAGCAAAAGTTGCAGGATACTATGTAGTATATTGGCTAGAGGAGCCCACTACAAGCCGTGAGATCCTTGATCGGCCCAGCTTGTCTCCAGTCTCACCTGTAGGCATCGTTAGCCAAGATGGCTAGCCCTTTACCTGCTCATTAATGGCATTTATCTGAATTCACTCTAGGGAGCTTTGGATAAAAGCATGTGCTAAATGGACTCCATTGTAGTTAATGGTAGATGGATTGTGTCTCTTTATATATTTATATTCTAGCCACTGCTGCCGCTTGAAGTGCCTCACAATGAATGTACTCACTCACCCACTCGCTCGCTGACACACACACACACACACACACACACACACACACACACACACACACACACACACACACACACACACACCCCTACGAGGTCTCAACAGGGGGGGGTGGGGGAGTGAACATATCGGCACATATGGGGATTCTGAGCGTGTTGCTCAAGGGACAGCCCAGGGATGGGGAAATCGGCAACGTTAGTACGTTGCCATGGCAACCCGCTCAGCCTCCCGCGCGCCGCGGTCCGACGGGGCCGCACGGCACCCTGACCGTCAGTGGTGAGTGTCCGCAAGGCGTGGAAGAAGAGGGGCCACAGAGCGCACGGCTCACACCCGCGGGGGCCATCGGCCTGGGCCCCCCCACTGCTCTGCTGGAAGCCCACGCAAACACACTCGAGAACAAACTGTACTCGGATGGATGGATGGATGGATGATGGATGGATGGATGATGGATGGATGATGGATGGATGGATGGATGGATGATGGATGGATGGATGATGGATGGATGGATGATGGATGGATGGATGGATGGATGATGGATGGATGGATGGATGATGGATGGATGATGGATGGATGATGGATGGATGGATGGATGGATGGATGATGGATGGATGGATGGATGGATGGATGATGGATGGATGGATGATGGATGGAT
>JACYXH010000540.1:1697500-1710000 GCA_026745465.1 Lota lota
GTCAGTCTCTAGTTTTGTAGTGGTGGAGCCGTGCCTCAAAGTGCTGACTGCAGTTGTTTCCCGACGGGAGCCCCCCCCCCCCCGGACAAGACTCTCTGACTACTAAACGCTGCCAGCTCCCTCCCTCTTATGCAACACACCCTGCATGGGCCTGTGTGTCTGTATGTGTGAGGAGACGGAGCGTATGTGTGTGTGTGTGTGTGTGTGTGTCTTTTTGCAACCAGAGCATGTGTGTGTGTGTGTGTGTGTCTGTGTCTGTGCGTCACCAGCACTTGTTTTTGTGTGTGTGTGTTTGTGCGTGACGGAGCATGTGTGTGTGTGTGTGTGCGTTTGTGCATGACGCAGCACGTGTGTGTGTGTGTGTGTGTTTGTGCATGACACAGCATGTGTGTGTGTGTGTGTGTGTGTGTGTGTGTGTGTAAGCGGGTATGTGTCGAGCCTGTCTATTTGTGACTATGCATATATACATTATTTACAGTACATATGTATTTGCATACACCTAACCTATATGCTTTAGTATACTTACTGTGTGTGTCTGTGTGTGTGTGTGTGTGTGTGTGTGTGTGTGCGTGCGTGCGTGTGTGCGTGTGCATGCAGGCGTGCGTTAAAAGAGACATCTAGCCACACACACACACACACACACACACACACACACACACACACACAGATGGCTCGGCTGCCCCGCACAGCCTCGGCAGCCTGACGCAGCGTGCGGACAGATTGCGGCGTTGCGGGTTTGATTCCCCCCTGCAGCCGTGGGATCAGGCAGCATGCGACTCCCGTGCGTCACGCGCCGGGATCGACCCCGCGGACCCTGACGGAACCAGGGAGGAACCAAGGCCCGGGCCACTAAGGGACCCGTGGTGGTGTTTTTTCAGTGGTTTCATCCAAAGTGACGTACAGTTATTTGAGATGCATTAAGGAATTAAGGAACAGGTAGAGGAACAGGTAGGAACAAGTAGGGGAACAGGTAGGGGAACAGGTAGGAACACGTAGGGGAACACGTAGGGGAACAGGTAGGAACACGTAGGGGAACACGTAGGGGAACAGGTAGGAACAGGTAGGGGAACACGTAGGGGAACAGGTAGGAACAGGTAGGAACCGGTAGGAACAAGTAGGGTAGCAGGTAGGAACAGGTAGGGGAACAGGTAAAGGAATAGGTAGGAACAGGTAGAAACAGGTAGGAACAGGTAAGGGAACACGTAGGGGAACAGGTAGGAACAGGTAGGAACAAGTAGGAACAAGTAGGAACAGGTAAAGGAACAGGTAGGAACAGGTAAAGGAACAGGTAGGAACAGGTCGAGGAACAGGTAGGGGAACAGGTAGGAACAGGTCGGGGAACAGGTAGGAACAGATTGAGGAACAGGTAAAGGAACAGGTAGGAACATGTAGGAACAGGTCAAGGAACAGGTAGGGGAACAGGTAGGAACAGGTCGGGCAACAGGTCGGGAAACAGATCGAGGAACAGGTAGGAACAAGTAGGAACAGGTAGGAACAGGTCGAGGAACAGGTAGGGGAACAGGTAGGGGAACAGGTCGGGGAACAGGTAGAAACAGGTCGGGGAACAGGTAAAGGAACAGGTAGGAACAGGTAAAGGAACAGGTAGGAACAGGTAGGAACAGGTAGGAACAGGTCGAGGAACAGGTAGGGGAACAGGTAGGGGAACAGGTCGGGGAACAGATCGAGGAACAGGTAAAGGAACAGGTAGGGGAACAGGTCAGGGAACAGGTAGGAACAGGTCGGGGAACAGGTAAAGGAACAGGTAGGAACAGGTAAAGGAACAGGTAGGAACAGGTCAGGGAACAGATCGAGGAACAGGTAAAGGAACAGGTAGGGTCGGGGTTAGGAGGCATCTTGCTCATGGGTAGCTACTGGTAGACTGTGGACATTGGGGGAGCGAACACCGGAATCGAATGCCCTAGCCACTGCACCGTCCCGCCCCTCTTATGTTTTTATTTGTGACGTCACAAGTGACACTGTCCTACCGGTTGCAATGTACGGTGCTGGGTTGACGCCCCCCCACTGTGACGTCACCAGTGGGGTTGTCTGTCCACCCACATGTGCTGTGTGGACAGGCAACCCCACTGGTTGATGTCGCCAACGTTTGCGATGACTTGTCAACCTCACGCCGGATGTGGGCCGTGGACCGAAAACGCAAATTCCTTTTGTGGGATGGTTTGTTAAATACGGGAATCCCGCGGGCTAGCAGGGTGTTTTTCGTTTAGTTCATGCTGTCTCTCGCACCGGAGGTAACAGTAATCGGCGAAGAGGCTGCCGGCGCTTTTGCCTCATGATTACCCACAGCTCCCAGCAGAGTTTGAGGCAAACACTTTTGTGAAACTACTTCGACGACTGAGACGGCCCAGTTAAGTGCAAACCACCCTCCTCTGTGTGTCCTCCCAGCCATTTGTTAAATAAAGTTAATTCAATCTGATCCCCCCCCCCCCCCCCCGTTTTGTGTACCAGCACTTTGATGCACAGGTGTTTGAAGACCACACTTCCTGTCTCTCGCTGTTGCTGCGGCTCCCTGATTGGCTGAGCCAGCATCAAGAGCTCTTTTCATGCTCCTTTATTGGACCGTTTGACAACAGGTCGAGTGCTTGGCCTCGTTTTTTGTAATTTGGCCAAATCCCATCCTGCCTTAATTGTAGGATTATTACTCAAAAGCCTTTTCACAAAACCCGCCGACCCCCCCCCGTGGGAAATGATGTCATTTGATCTTTTATAAAGGAGACGGAGGATTTTATGGGCTTGGGGGAGCATTGTAAACGGCCCCCGTCTTCCTAGTGTCCACACCGACGTGAGAGAGATGGACCGGATAACGGACCGTGGGGCTGTACTGAATGACAGTCAGTACCGGGCTGACCTCAAATAGGGTTCTCGGGGATCACCCTGTGGGTGCCAATGGGTTCTCCCGCTGGCTGACATGAAAACAGTGTTGTAGTGTGGTCCTTTGATGTCTCTCTCGTCTCTCTCTCTCTCTTTCTCTACCCCTCTCTCATTTTCTCTTCCTCTCTCTCTCTGTTGCTGTCTCTCTTTCTCTCTCTCTCTCTTGCTCTCTCTCTTTCTCTCTCATAGTCTCTTTCTCCACTTCTCTTCCTCTCTCTTTCTTGCTGTCTCTCTTTCTCTCTCTGTTGCTGTCTCTCGCTCTCTTATTTACCATGTCTCTTTCCTATGTTCGTCCCTCTCTTGCTCTCTCCGTCAATCTCTCTCCCTGACTCTTTGTCTTGCTCTACCTTGCTTTAGAGCTTTTGCTCTCTCCCTGTCTCTCGCTCTCTCGCTCTCGCTCTCCGTCTCTCACTTACTCATTATGTATCGTTCCTCTGTTCATGTCTATTGGTCTTCCCCCCGTCTCTCTCGTTCTCTTGCTTGCTATCTCTTGCTTGCTTGTCTCTCACTTAAGTCTCTGTCCTCTTTTCATATCTCTGTGTGTCTCTCTCCTCTCTCTTTCTATCGCTCTCTCTCGATCTCTCTCGCTCTCTCTCTCGATCTCTCTCGATCTCTCGCTCTCTCGCTCTCTCGCTCTCTCTCTCTTTCTCTTTCTCTCTCAATCTCTCGCATTAACTCACACACGCACGCACAAACACACACACACGCACAGACACATTTGCATATGCAACATCAAAAACGTACACACACACACACACACACACACATGACTGAAGGCACTGATACTGCCACAGGTAGTGCATCCAAACAGACCCCACACACACACACAAACACACACAAACCCACAAACACACACACACAGACAAACACACAAACACACACAAACCCACATACACATAAACACACACACACAAACACACACACACACACAAACAAACACACACACAAACACACATACACACGCACAAACACACACACACACACACACACAAACACACAAACACACAAACAAGCACACAGAACTGCAGAAGTGAACTGGAGAAGTAGGCTTTGAATTATTAACCTACGGTGATAAAAATAGGGGTTCAGAAATGGCCTATTAAATATTCAGAGATGTATCTTAGGAATTTCATGGCTGATAGGGGAGAGAGAGAGAGAGAGAGAGAGAGAGAGAGGGAGAGGGAGAGGGGGGGAGAGAGAGAGAGAGAGAGAAAGAAAGAAAAAGCAAGAGAGAGAGAGACATACACAGGGAAAGAGAGAGAGAGAGAGCTGTGGCTGCAGGTCTCCTTGCTATAGATTCTCATGCACATCATTGATAATTCCACCAGACGCTGTACCTGATCTCTGAGATAAACTGAAATCCACTATCATCCTTCAATTATTATTATTTGAGCAAAGCTTTAATTGTAAGTTATTAAAATAACAATCTTCTGCCTTGATTATCCAATGGATTCATCCATGTGGAAGGGTTCTAACATCCCACCTCTCTCTAGGCTCTGATTGGAGCGCTACACGATTTGTTTTCCATAGCAGCCAATGCCTGATGCGGCTGGAGGGAGAGGGGCGGGTCCAGAAAGCCCACCAACCAATCATCATCCAGCCCGCTCATTAATATAAATATAGGTCTCCAAAATGTAATTTAAAAGGTAAAAGTTTAATTAATAAATGTTTATGAGGGGGAGAAATGGCAGAGGTGTGTTTCCTAGACAACTGGCGTGTCCCCTTCCACCCTCCCCCCCCCCCCCCCCAACACACACACACACACACGACGCACACACACATTGAATTGAATTGATTACAAAAGGCATCGTCTGTCATTCATGGGGCCAACATGGAGGCTCAAGTAGATCAGCAGAGAGAGAGAGAGAGAGAGTCTCTCCCAAGGTGAACGATGCTCCCTCCCTCCCTTCCCCTCCCTCCCCCCTCCTGTAAGAGTGTCTAATGGACTCTTTGTTTTGGATGCTCTCTATGTACAATTAACCTGGAAGAAGGGGGGAGGGATAGAGAGTGATTTATATAAGTGTGTGTGTATGTGTGTGTGTCCGATGCGTGCATATGTGTGCGTGTGTGCGCGTGTGTGTGTACACAAGACACCCAGACAGATGAGTCATAGCAATGCGAATATGAGAAACCATGTGTTGGATGAAGAGCTAGGAATGGTGAAACAGGTGTGTGTGTGTGTGTGTGTGTGTGTGTGTGTGTGTGTGTGTGTGTGAATGTATGTGTATGTGTGCGTGTGCGTGTGCATGCATGTGTGTGTGCGTGTGTGTGTGCGTGCGTGTGCATGCATGTGTGTGTGTGTGTGTGTGCGTGTGTGTTGGGGGAGGCGGTTGAAGGTCACAGAGAAGGGACTGTAATAACAAAGAGAGAGAGAGAGAGCGCTCAAGGGCGAACAAGAGAGCGGGGACGGGTGAAACGGCCGAGCAAATACAACAGGAGAAAATAAAACAGAGCGATGAGGGAGGGAGGGAGGGAGGGGGAGGGTGAAGGAGTAGATATATGGTGATAAGGCACAAAGCAGGAGGAAGAGTTGACAGAGATGGGGAGAGAGAGAGAGAAGGAATGAGTGATGGAGATAGATTGAGTGGAGGAAAGAGGAGGAGGAGAATGAGTTGGCAAAAGAAAAGAAAGAGGAGCAGGGAAGAAAAGAGAGGGGGGAGGGAGAGGGAGGGAGGGAGAGGGAAAGCCCGGCCGAACGTGTCTAGGGGGGGAAATTGCATGGCTATGGATTTATTGCTTCAAGTGTAATTGGGTTCAACTCTTGCCTGGAGAGGAAATCCATCGGAGTCTCCACGCTTCTCCCTCTCTCTCTCTCCCTCTCTCACTCCCTTTCTCCCTCTCCATCCCCCCCTCTCTCTCTCCCTCTCTCACTCCCTTTCTCCCTCTCCATCCCTCCCCCTCTCTCTCTCCCTCTCTCACTCCCTTTCTCCCTCTCCACCCCCACCCCCCTCTCTCTGTCTCTCTCCCCTCTGCTGCAGAGCTGTTCATTCTCCTGTTACTGCAGGGAGCTGGGAGGTATGACCTCACAACGGGAACACCCCTTGGACCAATCACGACACAGAGAGAGCAACGGGTCCACGTAGCAGAAGCTTTCATTCAAACCGTTTGGTAAGGAGTTCTGCCCGGAGAGAATTCAACCGCTAATCCTGGCCTCAGTGTGGGTGCTTTTTAAAATAATAGATATCTTATCAAATATAAAGCGTGACTGCACTCTTCCAGTAATATCATCTCAATATCAACTCACCCATCGCATCTTTCGGTATCTGTATCCGGTCGTGCATTAATCCATCAAAACTTTATTGAGAAACATGACATGATATTTACAGTATGTGTATCTTACCTGTTAGTCCATGGCATCGCATTGCAAAACATACACCATAGACATGGAACATACGGTCATTAATGAGTCAACTGCTAGTGCCTGTATGTGTTTTATGATCAGACGATTCTAACGTTCTCGTTGAACGACACTGTGATAATCCAGCGGTAAAGAGTAAACTATGAAGGAGTTCTCTCACGCATGAAAAAACTAAAATGCAATCGTGAAACAAACATTCCACTAAGGGTGTCCTGATGCATTGAGGGGTCTCTGTGTGTGTGTGCGTGTGTGCGTGTGTGTGTGTGTGTGTGTGTGTGTGTGTGTGGATGGATATGTATAAGTCTGTGTGTCTGTGAATGTAGGTGTGTTTCAACAGGTGCACGTCTTTGAGATGTGTGTATTGATTGTCTATTGCAGGGGTGCGCTCGTGTGTGCACGTGTGCATTTGCTTGTGTGTGTGTGTGTGTGTGTGTGTGTGTGTGTGTGTGTGTGTGTGGGTGTGGGTGGGTGGGTGTGTCTGATGTGTAAGCCACTGCAGTGGGATTTTCCTCTTTCCCTGACATGCAACAGCGCTCTCAGTGCCACACTGCAGAAGCCAACAGACCTGACGGGTTCTGCATACTAATCACACAGAGGCCGAGAGACAGCTAGAGAGAAAGAGATTACACCAAGGGAGAGAGAGTGTAACCTAGGAAGCAAGAGCGACAGACAATTAGTCAGACAGACAGTCGTCATTTCGACGACAGCGCGACTGACAGATAGATGGACAGAGAGATAGACCTACAGACAGACAGACAGATAGACAGTGGGACACACACAGAGGGAGAGGAAGTGAGAATGGGAAGGATGGGAAGAGGGGAGGGATGGAGGAAGGGAGAGAGAGATGGAGGGAGGGAGGGAACAAGGCAGGAAGAGAGAGGCAGACAGATGATGATGACCATGATGATGCAGACGATGATGTTTGCTGCTGGGGGGGGGGGGGGTTAAGGAGCAGACTGGCGGTGCTCAGATGACACAGGTTTTGTTTTTGCAGCGTCCAGATCAGAGCATCAGGCTCCTCTGGGAATGGAGCGCACGTGGATCAGGGCTCAGGGAGCCGTCACTGGCTACTGGGCTTGGTCAGGCTTCCTTGGTCCAGGGCTTGGTACAGAACCGGGTAGAGAGAGAGCGAGAGAGAGAGGGCGAGAGAGAGGGAGAGAGGGCGGGGCTAGGGATTCACTGTCAGTCCTATTATTGGATCAGCTCCAGTATTGTTGTCCCATCAGACATACAGAGCAAATGTTGACATCCAGCCCCTGTCATTCATCCTTGGGATAGGCATGGGCCTCAGGACGAGACTTCAGCCACACAAAACTGTACTGTACTGTAAAACTGTACTGTACGTAAAACAAAACTGTTACGTCCTGTAGCTAGGGGTATCAGGACATAAACATAAAACCAGGTGTAATTGGTATTTGAAAGGATATTTATTTTAAAAAGACAAAGTTAAATAAAGGAGTTTACAACGGAAGATTAGGCCGATGGGTGCTGTGGAAATCAAAAACAGAATATAACAAAAAGATCCTTAAAAGGAACGGTAGCTAACTTTGTAAGAAACAAAAAGGTTAAACAAAAGTCCTCTCTCACTAAGGTAGTTGGTAAACAAAAATACAATACTCACAGCACCCCTGAACCTAATGAAACTATACACGATTTTTCTCTAGCCTTGGCCCACTTCCTCACTCTCACAAAAATCAGGTACAAAATGGATCTGGTCTGGCAGCCCTTCAGCTGCAATCAATTAGGCCTTTTAAACTGGAGGCAGCCTTCTTCCATTGGCCAGACAGGGTTGCATGCCGCCTCCCGAAACCGGGCGGGACTTCCTTTTTCCCACGAATCCTCGGCTTGCATCTCAGAACACATGAGGGTGCCGACGGCAGCCGTAACACGCGACAACACAGCAAACACACAAGTTGACTCACTCTAGCTGTTCCTGACAGCGCCTTTCACTGTGTGATGGCTCCCCTTGTTTTAATTGAACATCGGTCCAAACAGCAAAGGCACGGAGGGATTACAATCAAACGCCAACAGTAACAGACATTTCAGAGAAGGAACCTAGTTTTTCTTTTAAGCTATGGTAATACGTGTGGCATAGTATTTCTTCAGCAAGTAGCACAGTGCTGCTCAAAACGAATTCAATCATTCCGGAGCTGCATGGCTGTAGGCTCCATGTCGATGGCTAACCTCGTAGCGGTGGAACTGTGACCGATTAGGATCCGTCGAGGGCGAGCGATGATCTGACACTGCTGCAGACGAGGAGGAGATTCCCTCAGGCGTGGCCCAGAGCTACCGACTGCGGGAGGACTTCTGACAGTTACGTTTTGCCTGCAGGGCCAGGATACGGATATAGGTGTATGGTATCACTGTATGTTACCATATGTACGGTACATGGTATCTATGGTACATGGTACCTACATGGTATCACTGTATGTTACCATATGTACGGTACATGGTATCTATGGTACACGGCACCTACATGGTATCACTGTATGATACCATATGTATGGTACATGGTATCTATGGTACATGGTATATATGGTACATGGTACCTACATGGTATCACTGTATGATACCATGTGTATGGTACATGGTATCTATGGTACATGGTATCTATGGTACATGGTACCTACATGGTATCACTGTATGATACCATATGTATGGTACATGGTACCTACATGGTATCACTGTATGTTACCATAAGTATGGAACATGGTATCTATGGTACATGGTACCTACATGGTATCCCCATGTAGGACCCAAACCATCACGATGAGGATTTACCTTACGTGAGGTCATTCAAAGTGAGTCTGAACACTCAAATCACAACACGGTGTGTGAGATAAATGTTTAATGGATGTTGCTGCAGAACACCAGTCAGCCAATGAAATGAGAGCAGTTGTCTATGGACACATGCAGCACATGCATACAGTATGTGTAGCACGAAGCCAAAATTAGCATAGTCGCCCCTGCAGAAATCTTTCAGAAGTATAACATACTCGTTCACTCCCCCGCCCCCCCCCCCTGCCACACACACGCACCCTCCTTTTCTGCACAATTTTCATGGAGATAAAAAAAAAGTGGCCCTGGCACAGCAACAACCAACCACGCGCAGGGGTTTCACGTCCTTGACCAATCACGCGACCGCGTTTGGGGCAAGGAAGACCACCCCCGTGGTTTCCTCTCACTCTACCACGACACAATATACGGATTACTCAGGTTGGCCAACCGAGGGGAGAGACTGGCTCAGGCTGCTGCATGGTGATTGGTCGGCGCTGTTGGCGAGAGATGAAGGCCGGATCATGTGATGGCGCGGCGTTTGGCCCAGGGGCGAGACCTTCCAGAGATCACCGTCGTCCGTTTTGGCAGTAGAAGAAGGAGCCGTCACCATCGCTCATCCACAGAGTAGCCGAGTAGCGTCCTATCTGCTGATAGGAGGAAACAGGGAGACGGAGACGCAGACTGGGTCTTTTCTGTAGTTGTGAATGTTTTAGTGAATTTGACCAACAACAAAATAAAAACACACACAAAAGACAACAAATTCCTTCCATCATCCGTCACCCCTTCATCCATCTTGAATTGGTCACTCATCCATCCACCCATCCATCCATCCCTCCATCCATTTACCATCCACCCATCCATCTACCATCCACCCATCATCCATCAATCATCCATCCATCCTCCATCCATCCATCAATCATCCACACCTATCCATTCATGGATGGGTGTGTTTGTATCGCTTACTATTGTGCTTTTTTTGGTTTCCTTCCCGCCAGCTGCCAACACTAGGTATTCACTGTCAGCCATCACATTCCACCTATTCGGCTGCACGTGTTTCTGTGTGTGCGTGTGTATGTGTGTGTATGCAGTGTGTGTGTGCATGTGCGCACTTTTGTGTGTGCGTGCAGTATATAAAATATGACAGCGATAGAGCAGGGAAACAAAGGCAGGGAGAGAGAGGAGAGAGCATGAATTAAACAGAAAGATACAGAGAGAGAATAGAGAGAGAGACCTAGACACTAAGAGACAGGAAGAGAGAGAGAATAGAGAGAGAGACCTAGACACTAAGAGACAGGGAGAGAGAGAGAATAGAGAGAGAGAGACCTAGACACTAAGAGACAGCGAGAGAGAGAGAGAATAGAGAGAGAGACCTAGAAACTAAGAGACAGGAAGAGAGAGAATAGAGAGAGAGACTTAGACACTAAGAGAAAGGAAAAGAGAGAGAGAATAGAGAGAGAGACCTAGACACTAAGAGACAGGAAGAGAGAGAGAATAGAGAGATAGTGAATAGAGAGAGAGAATAGAGAGAGAGAGAGACCTAGACACTAAGAGACAGGGAGAGAGAGAGAATAGAGAGAGAGACCTAGACACTAAGAGACAGGGAGAGAGAGAATAGAGAGAGAGACCCAGACACAGAGAGACAGTGAAAGTGAACAAAAGCAATCTTCCACTTTTATATAACAGGGCGGCAGCTGCAGGTCGGATAACAGCGGTCTGTAGAGCGAGGCGAGGGATGGTTCTTTCAAACAGCACAACACCAAGGGCACCAGAGCACCTAAGGCACTCACATTATGCTATGTGCTCGCTTACGCAATGTTCTCCCCCAACCCTGTCCACGAGGACCGGGAGATGTTTGATTCACAACAAACTTTTGGATTACATAATCCAAAACACAGTGTAGAGACTTTCATCTGAGTTGCAGCCGGCTGAGGCGATATGTATTATTTACTGAAAGGAAGGGATAGAAGCAGGGTCCTTTTTCCACTTTCTGTTCTGTCGTTTGCGTGCTCTTCCTGTCTCTCGTTTGACGTTGGCGACACCATTGCGTCGGGACGGCCCGCGACGGTGTCCTTTAGCCTCATTGTATTTGATTTGAAAACGGTCATTTTGTGAGGACAAATCAGTTTGTCGAGCAACTATCGAGACACGTTGTACTGCAACTGCACTACACAACTACTTGGAGCATCGGAAAGTTCTAGAACCAGTGAAGGTTCTAGAAACAGTGAAAATTCTAGAACCAGTTAGAGTTCTAGAATCTGTGAGAGTTCTAGAACCATTGGACATTTTAGAACCAGTTAACGTTTTAGAATCTGTGAGAGTTCTAGAACCATCCTTTGAACCAGGAAGCACTTTCAATCATCTTCTACTGAGGGAAAATAATGGCTTCAGTCAATATAATTAAACCCATCAATATCCATCAGACACAGCTAGGGCAAACAGTGGATGATGCTGCAGAAGGCCTTCGTAAGCTACAGGTCCATAAGGTTTTCTATTGGCTCTTTATTATTTATTCTCTGCAAAGAAATGCCAGTTGATCATTTTCTCAGTGTGTGCTTGACCCGATCTCTGTGTCGCACACTCTGTGTAATTTGTCGGCAAACGTTAGAAACAATAAATAGATTGACTGCATAATTACCCCCAGCACCACCACCACCACCACCACCACCAGCACCAGCACCAACTGCCTGTACAGACGGAGAAAACTCATTTTCGGAGCAGTCAAGAGAGATCGGCTGAGCCGCAGTGATCCATGGGACGGCCGCAGGAAGGACATCTGTAGCCTTCTCCCTCTCCGTTCGAAATTCATTCGTATCTGATTTCATACAAGTGAAGTCCTTTTCATGACACGAAAAAGAAGGTTACCGATTAGTTTGGACGCTTTTATCCAAAGCGACTTCTACTTTCAAAGCGCTACTTTCAAGTCATCAAGGGGCAGGTAGGGGTGAGGCACCTTCCTCAAGCAGGCCTACAGGTAGTGGACATTGGGGAGATCAAATACCTCCAGGAGTTAAACTCCCCCAAACCAGACCTCTCCCTAGCTAGACTCTCCCCACTGCCCCCTTGATTCATGCATATGCAGCAGCCGTAACAAATTCTGTTATAATGTACTACATCGGGAAAAACTGAAATGGATGAAGGGGCAAGTCTATAAAAACTCGAATTCATTTTTTGTGTGTTGTCTTGTTTCCCTTACTAAGCATTTTGTATAGTGCATGTAAAGTTATAGTGATTCATTGAAAGAAATTACATCTCTATCTGGTGAATAGAGAGGTAAGCACACTGCCTTTACCCCCAAGCGCTGTGTATGTGATTTGCTTACTGACAGACGTTCCCATCGGAGCCACTGGCTACCACCTTTATACAAACACACAGCTCAATGTGAATTTGATTTCCCCAAAGTCACCCCTACCCCCCAAAAAAAGCAATAATCAGAATAATTATTTGACAACACCAACAACAATTCGACATTAGAGAT
>JACYXH010000540.1:1715000-1740000 GCA_026745465.1 Lota lota
GGGGTTTAGTCAAACCACTGCGCAGGGCATCGATCCAACACCTAGTTATTCTCCATAGGTGTGGTAGTTCCTCAACCCTATTCTTTGAACTGGTTTGTCTGTCTGGACCTGTCACATTTGGTGATGGGTTTAATTCCCCTGTTGAAAGGGGCTGGACATGGGGACAACTGTGCATGGCTTCAAACGTCACTAAAAAGAACATCGTGTTTATTTGCTGACCAATCCAGGTCTGGTCAGATTACAAAAAAAAAAAAATGCGAGCATGCTTTTCCATCAAGGAAGACCACACAGGTGGCAAATCCTGATTTAAAAAAAAAGAAATCCCAGTTATATCCTCCCGCAGGCTGTATTTGTCAAGTTGAGCTGGCCAACCAGTCAGACCGGTAAACAGGCTTTAGGCTAGGTGGTCTATTCAAACACAGTCTTTAATGACTGGTTGTTGTCGCACACGCCAGGCTTCTGCAGCTGGCCCTTCTCGCTGTGGCGTGGCCATCTCACGCACTGGTGATAGAGTATGAAGGCTAATAACAAGTAAATCGATGGGAATGCTTATTATTATTATTTTTTAAACTTGGTGAGTATGTAGTTGTTTCAGTCATTGTCTGGTTTTGTAGTTCGGTGGCCCTCAGCTCTACGTAGGACCAACGGGGTTTCGACGGTCAGTTCTATAGAGCTGGGTTGCACTGTGATAGTGAAACCAGTATCGACCAAGAATCAATGATCTACCACAGAGGGACGGCCAGCATTACTAATGGTCTTCCATCCACTCCACAAACGCCATGGGGATCTGAGGTAACGACGGCGGACCCGGTTCACTGGCCCGGCCCTGCAAGTTTCTCAAATCAAAACAACCCGCAGGCCCGTTTTCCTTTGCCCCAAGGCCCAAAATGAAAACACTTGCATGGCACAGAAATATGCGTGGAACTTTATGCTTTAATCTGATGAACGAATGGCGGGTAACTTTCCCTCTGAAGCTGATCTCTTCTCTCTCTCTGCTGGTTTTCAGAGCGATTACCACCGAATGAAGCTGTGCATTCAGTGCGTGGGATTAGGGAGCTGAAAAAACGAAATTTGTGTGCACTCTTGACCAATCTAATGTCGTTGCTTGAAAAATGTTGCCTGGTGCTGGGCAAGACATGCAGTGACAGCTGCGTGTATGCGGTGTGCCTGTGTGTGCTGTGTGTGGGTGTGTTGCCTGTCACTCGAGCTGAGCTGCACAGACCTAATTGCGGTATTTTGGGCATGCTGGCGGAATATGGGGAGACTATAAAGGCTTGAGAACGATGGCTCTGCGGTTGAAACTGCTGCTTTCGTTTTGAAAGTACCTGTGTGCTTTGCATGACCTCTGTCTCGGCTAATCAAACAGTAGCGTCTGCACCACTTTTGGAAGGGTTTAATATATATACTGTATATATATATAATATACCAGCATATATTTGTTTCTGAAGCCAGCAAGAACCTTTTTAAAAACTAAAACAGAAAAAGTGCCCTACCAGCACATTGATTTACATATAAAGAAATAAAATTCAAAGTCACTTAATGACGTTAGTAGTAGTAGTAGTAGTAGTAGTATTTTCGGTTTCATGTTGTGTGGAGTTAACTTCACAATCAGTCCCTTAATTACTTTGAAAAGTCCCATTTGAACCATGAGTATAAGAGCAGGCCCATTACTCAGTGCAGAGGAATCTGTAGAGAATGTTCTTGCAGGTCGATAGTGCTGCGTTCATGGTTGCATTACAGAGCCAAGGTCCTGGCAGGGGCATGGCCAGCCACACACAGAGTGTCTGCTATTATGATCCATGTTCAACTGTATCTTTTAGAGTCAGAGGACACTTCAGTAGATGGACCACAGGGTCACTTCACAATTGAAGCAAACTCTTAAAAAAGAAAAACACCAACTCACTTCACATTTTAAACCTACGTAGTGAAAGGTACTTAAAATATCGCAGTGCTCTAACTGGAAAAAACTAAATCCTAATGGTGAGTTTCTTTCATTGGGATCAGCAGTTTAAAACGAATGGCCTTAACAGAGTGTCAACTAAACTAGCTCTGGATAACATTAGCAATGACGTTTACACAGTGCCAATGGGGGTTTGTGTTTGTGCACCACTTGACCAAGCTTTAGTGTGTGTGTGTGTGTGTGTGTGTGTGTGTGTGTGTGTGTGTGTGTGTGTGTGTGTGTGTGTGTGTGTGTGTGTGTGTGTGTGTGTGTGTGTGTGTGTGTGTGTGTGTGTGTGTGTGTGTGTGTGTAATACTTTGAAATACAAACCAACTTTATTGTCTCAACTGGTGTTGGGTCAACTCAAAGGTCTTGTTTGAGGAAGCTGCAGCTGTTTTAAGAGTGGTCGGCAAATACCTGACATGTTGGGCTCGCGCTTACTGACCTATCACAGTGTCTAACTGATAGGCTTATCTCTTAGTTCACAGTACGCCAACACCAGCGTACACATTCACACACTGTGACTTATCGATCCCGGTGGATGTGTTGTGACTTTTCTAAGGTCCGAACATGGTGACTTTCTGAGGTCTGTGTGAGGAGTTTTCTAAGGTCCGAACATGGTAACTTTCTGAGGTCTGTGAGGACTTTTCTAAGGTCCGAACATGGTGACTTTCTGAGGTCTGTGAGGACTTTTCTAAGGTCCGTACATGGTGACTTTCTGAGGTCTGTGAGGACTTTTCTAAGGTCCGAACATGGGGACTTTCTGAGGTCTGTGAGGACTTTTCTAAGGTCCGAACATGGTGACTTTCTGAGGTCTGTGAGGACTTTTCTAAGGTCAGAACATGGTGACTTTCTGAGGTCTGTGAGGACTTTTCTAAGGTCCGAACATGGTGACTTTCTGAGGTCTGTGAGGACTTTTCTAATGTCCGAACATGGTGACTTTCTGAGGTCTGTGTGAGGACTTTTCTAAGGTCCGTACATGGTGACTTTTCTGAGGTCTGTGCGAGGACCTTTTGAGTTCTGTGTGAGGATTTGTGAGGACCCGTTGAAAAAGAGTACAGCCAGTGCTAGGGCATTGTAAAGCAGTAAATGTGATACATGGCAGTCCCTGCAAATGTCCCCTATTTGGCAGTGTGTGAATGCAGTCTGTGTGTGTTTTGTGTCTTTGAGCGTGGTTCTATACATGACAACTCTGGCAGAGAAGCGAACGCCATGTTACACCAGCGGTTAATAGCCCTGTAGCTCAGCTCTGGGTTTTTTTTCTCTGTGTCTGTAAGTGACAGAAAAACAGGATATGCTAGCTGACACATTTAGGCTTTTTGTGATCGTCTGCAGAGTGGAGAGAGAGGTTGCCAAAGCATGGACATGAAACTGCTTGGTGTGATGATATACAAACAATCACATACAACCAAGCAAAAATATGGCTTTTTGTCAAACATGTAAGACATTTCTAAATAAAGGCCCCCATGGGCTTCTTGCTTTTTTTATTTTATTTTTATGTGCTGATGTTAAAATCAGACCAGTATAGGACTTGTATCGGTAGGATTTAGTGTGACTTTGGCATGCCGACCATTTACCACACATTGCCTTGGGGAAACAAATCTAAAATCCCACCGGACAGAAGGGATTCTGTATCGCTCCTTGGAGAGTCAAACATCAGAAATGAGCTGAAGCAGTGACTTTTGGTGTGTTTGTTTCCAAGCTGGTTTAAATGGAAGGCTAATGCTGCACTACAAATAATATATAAAGTGCACTTTTTCCCCCCCATGAGGCGGAATTGAACCGGCAACCTGCAATCAAAGTGCGCAAACTGAGGACGAAAAAAGCCGGGCCGCCCTGGAATTAGAGTGAACATTTAAAAAGATTCTAAAGAAAAGCCAGTCAGTTGAACTGGGTAAACAGTACTGTAGACGCTACCGAGCGCACACTAGGTAGGCTAATATCCACGGAGCCGCGCGCCCTGGTAATTGGTTGAGCTCTAATGGGGCCCATAAAAACCAGAGGAACTGGCAGCATATCACCATTAGGAAATGCCCCAACTGAGTCTTTAAATGCACAGTTCATTAATTCCCGCAGACATGCTAACGTCCCTAAGACCCCCCCCCCCCCCCCCCCCCCCCCCCCCCCCCCCCCACCCCCACTATCGGATCTAAGCTAATAATCTTCTGCTTCTGGTTTATCACTGGCCCATCATGTTCTGCTGAGTCAGCCAACAGGACCATCTGGGTCTGGATCTTTCCAACACAACAGATTCCTCACTCGCTCTAGCACCACAGATGCTGTGTGTGTGTGTGTGTGTGTGCGCCAATGGAAAGTGATTGGAATAAGAGACAAGAGATTTTGTCTCTTAACCAGTGTTGATTCTGCACAATTCAGTCGTTTTTTGTTGTTGTTCCCAACTACACTAAGTATGATCACTCCAGGCAACGATTATCAACTGCTGATACAAGCTTCTGGTTACAAGGTAGTGCGTCATTTTTTAAGAATTAATTGCAGAGCAGCTATTGGGGATTTATAATTGGCTATAACCAATGCCTTTGATGTAGCCTATTGTGCCGCGTTTATGTACACGCGTGTGGCTTCCCCGTCACACACACACCACTAATGCATCAGGCACCCAAAATCCGTTCTCGTTTGTGATTGGCCGGCCTAATATCCCCTGGCCAGTCGTACAAGGGGGGCCCATTCAGCCTCGCCGGTTGCTAAACTGCGGGGAATCCTAAAGCGTTTCATTTGAATTGGTTCGGCTTTTGCACGGAGCCGCTTAACCTGGCGAGGCACGACCACCAGAATCGAAAAAAAACCTTTTACTTTCCCCGTCGAGGCGCTGTGGAATCCACGAGGTTTTGTTTTTCCCTCCACGGTTGGCGTTCCAGGATTCTGTTTGCTTTTGTTTCCCCTGTTCCACTTTTCCTGCAGAGGAAATGAGTTATTTGTACACGGAGGGCCGATGCTGTGTCGCACCCTCACACTTTGAGCCCCCCCCCCCCCCATCCCCCCATGTCCGTTATTATCGTGCTGGCCTGGCTCTGCTCCACTCTACATGCCTCACTGGGATACCCTATGGTCGCCACGCTCGATATAAATACGTGTACAATATTTGACAAAGTATTTTCAACTCTTGACCTTCATTGCCCTCTCCACCAATCACATTCCAGTTTGATGTTTTCGCTGGGCGCTGGGCCTACTGGTCTGCCTCTGTCTGTCTGTCTCTCTATCTCTGTCTATTTTCCACCATCTTTCCTGTCGTCATAGTGGAAACGTAAGGGCTGCATGTCTACAGGGTGTGTAGTCTGGCGTTATCTACAGCGTGACCTCCTTCTCCTATACAACCAGGAGGAGCCGCGAGGCTGAGCCACCAGCCCAGCACTGCATGGCGTCAGGCGGGGTAAAGATGGGCTTCCAGGTGGCCTGTGGTGATGTGGCTGGAGAGAGGAGGGAGTGTGTTGGGCCTATTCTATGAATCAGGCCTGTTTTGGGTTTTTTATTTTTATTTATTTGATTTAACAATGATCTTTTGTCGTTTATACCCATCACAAATAGTTCAAAACGAGAACATGCAATTTAACCCCCACATTTTTTTATACGCACGTATTTGTGAAACCTGATTTTATGATAAAGATGCTAAAAATAATCCAGTGTTGTGTTTTTTTTTTTACTTCATGTTGTCTTTCTTTGAAAACCCCATCGTCACCTCTGGATTCCTGTAAAAGCCTCATGCAACGCCTTCATAGTCTAGTGGCAGCTGATAAGTGCTCCGATGGTCTTTTGAAACCCGAGCAGGGCCCTGCAAGATGAAAACCCCATGCCATCTGGACTATCGATTCTCCTCGGCCCATTCTCTCTACCACACCCTTCTCGTCTGTCTCTCTGTCTGTGTCTCTGTCTGACTGTGTCTGTCCGTCTGTCTCTGTCTGTGTCTCTGTCTGACTGGTACAGACTATTTATGTAAGATTGCCTGCAGCATAAGTCCTTTTCCAGGCCATGGGAAACCTTGGAATGCCTTTAGAAAATACTTTGTACTACAAAACAAAGGTCCACAATGTAGTGTTGGATGTCCTCCACGCTAGCTTGTTTGACCTCTATGCTATTAGCACATCACACCATCCAGCTTGTCCTGGATGCTATTGGCACACAGACGCCATTCTATTAAAGATAGCGTGGTGTCACCTGTTTCGAGTGTTAGAGATTGTTCTTCGCTATAACAATATGCTGAGTGATCAGATTGTGCTTAGGATCTCTCTTTAAACATTAGCAGCTAGCCGCCATTGGCTCTGTGCTATAAGCGATCTTTCAATACGATGTTTAGCCTCGTTGATAAGCCAGTTAGCTGCCTGTTAGCGCTCCTCTCCATCTGGCTTAGCTCTGTCCACAGCTGGCAGGCTGATCCTGGCTGCGGCCCGGGGCTATGGCTGGCCAACACACTGAGTTATAGTCCTCAGCAGGTGCAGAACTATGGGATGTACATTCATTTCAACATCCCACCCACAGCTTTGTGTGGTCGCCGTAAACTACAAAATCGAGTTCAACACATTCTACCAGCCTTGTGTTTTGATGACACTCTGTCCAGGACTTACTCCACTTTGGATTGTATGCATTGATTGGTCTCAGCATCACTTGTAAGTCTCTTTCGGATCAAAGGGTCTGCTAAATGACTAAGTGACTACATGTTTTGGAAACAGCATTGCCAATAAGGGCGATCCGATCATTCTGAATGACTGCTGGGCCCTATTGACTAGACCACGCGCTCAAACGGGACTACTCACTGTGCAGACCGCAGCTTCCTGATTTCATGTACCATATTATAACCATTACCCCTAGCGAAATGGGATTTTGGCATCACGATGACTGAGAACAGAGAACTCGAGAGCCTTTGTGACTGTTGGCCAGGGGTTTCAGTTCCCCTCATAGGTTTGTCTGTTGAACGTGTCACGCTGAGTATTGGAAAACAAAGAAATGCCTGAAGGCACACTGAGCGGCACCACACACACAAAGAAGAAGAATCCCAATCAAACACGGCCGATGTGAAGTTCGGTAAAGACGGTGGATTTAATTGAATTTGTAGTGGCCAGTACTTCAACCTCAAGACATCTAAATTCTCCTGGAAATGAGTTACCGTACTTCTAGCTCCTGGAGTCACGCACTCCCTCAAACGTGGTTTCATGTTTCGTTTTCAGTTTAGTTTAGCGTTGGTGTACATTTTGGCAAGTGTGTTCAGGTAGCTTGGGGCTAACCTGTATCCAGGGATTTCGACACCGTGCTGCTGAGAACAACTGTTCGCTCGCTAGAGAGAGAGAGAGAGAGAGAGAGAGAGAGAGAGAGAGAGAGAGAGAGAGAGAGAGAGAGAGAGAGAGAGAGAGAGAGAGAGAGAGAGAGAGAGAGAGAGAGAGAGAGAGAGAGAGAGAGAGAGAGAGAGAGAGAGAGAGAGAGAGAGAGAGAGAGAGAGAGAGAGAGAGAGAGAGAGAGAGAGAGAGAGAGACTCTTGCGGTAGCGTTGCTTCTCCTTCTCACGCTTGATGCCTCAGCAGACTGTGCAGAGCTTGGGACACGGTGTCTTTTGTGCGTGCCGTCTGCTGGACAGACGTGCCATTGAAGGGCCGGTGGAGGAGGAGTTCTCTCCTTCCTCCTCTGTGGATTCCAAACTCCCTCGCTCCTTGTCCCTCCCTCCTCCTGGCTTTCTGGTGTGTTGTCGTGGTTTGTTATCCTCTTGTTGTCGTTGAGCGTCAGCACTGTTTATGATTTAGCGGTACGTCCCTCGGATGGAATATGTTAATGTGTCTGGCTGGCACAATGTCCTTCTGTCTCTTGACTTTTCTTTGCATTTCCTTGCCTCTCCGTGATCATTTCTCATGATGTCCGATTTTAAAGGGACAATGATCCTAATCAATACCGTTTCTAAAGGTACTCCAACCCTGACAGATCCTTCTGTCTGTCTGTCTGTCTGTCTGTCTGTCTGTCTGTCTGTCTGTCTGTCTGTCTGTCTGTCTGTCTGTCTGTCTCTCTCTCTGTCTCTCTCTCTGTCTCTGTCTGTCTGTCTGTCTTTCAATACGATGTTTAGCCTCGTTGATAAGCCAGTTAGGCTGTTCTCTGTCTGTCTCTCTCTGTCTGTCTGTCTGTCTGTCTCTGTCAGTCTCTGTCTGTCTGTCTGTCTGTCTGTCTGTCTCTCTGTCTGTCTGTCTCTCTGTCTGTCTGTCTGTCTGTCTGTCTCTGTCTGTCTGTCTGTCTGTCTGTCTCTCTGTCTGTCTGTCTGTCTGGTCCTCTGGACCACCACGTGTTGTGACCACTGTCCCGATGTGTCAGTGGGTGTACTGGGTGGTTTGTAATGGAGAGCGCTGTGGACTCAGCTGGCTGCTTCTTCACACGCCAGACCCCTCACACAACGGGTGTGTGTGGGATTTCATTCACGCTTACTTACACTGGAATGAGTGGCCGCCTCTGCAAGGGGGTGTTCGAAACAGAGAGGAAGTGTCAGACTGCACAGACGCGCGTGCGTGTGTGCGTGTGTGCGTGCGTGTGTGTGTGTGTGTGTGCGTGTGTGCGTGTGTGTGTGTGTGTGTGTGCGTGCACTATCCGGCAGTGTGTCTTTTTTTCAGACCATGAATAGTGGATTCTCATGCTGTAGACACTTACTGCTCACTTGCGTTTCTCCAATATGCGTTGGCAAACAGGTGACCGTCACATTTCCCGTCCTAGTTTGTGGTAGTGGTGATATTTGATCTAGAAGTTATGTGTGGCTTAGCATAGCCGCAGGGGTAAGCCAGGCTACTGTTGTAATGCTGGGCAGGTTCCCTCTCCTCGGCTTCCACTACTACACACAACCCCACACACACACATGCTTACATACACCCTTTCCTGTCTGTGCCCTTATTAGGGCAAAACTCCACCAACACTACCCTCCCCTCCTTTATCCCCCTGCTCTCTATGACACACCCTCCTGTCACATGTCACTTTTGCTCCAATGAAAAGTCCCCAGCAGGACTTTTCTCAGCCTTTTTGGAAAGACAAAACAACCACAAGCTTTTCACAACCGACCCAATAAAGCCCACTTGGGTGAATTAGTTTCAAATATATATTGCTTATGTTATTTGGTATTTTAAGTGGCGGTGGTCATGATGATTATTGTGAGTTGTGTGTTCTTGGTTTAACTTGACTTGAGAGTGAGTGACAGGTCTTTGTTAATGCAGTCCTGATTCAAGTTTACAAGAATGTTGTTGAACGCTTTTAACTTGAAATTGCCTGTGTCTCGTCATTTACGGTTCTGTTGGGCAACAGAATTGGTTGCAGAGCCACAAAGGAGAAAAACTGTTGTATGCATCTTTTATAAAATGGCCAGTATTGAGTAGTAAGCCGTCTAAGCAGGGCATGTTCAGCCTGGGCATTAAGTAGGCCTATTGTGCCTTTATGAGTCTAGTTTCATGTTTTGTTTTATGGGTCTGGCATGTAGGTCAACCATTGTCATGCTGTTCCATTGTAAGTGCCAGCATTAGGAATTAGAAACTCGCTAGTAACAATGACCCTGACACACAGGGCATCTTATTGGCATTACGTTCGAGAGTTCAATGGTGCAATTCCTGAAAAACTCTTGTTCATTTAAATGACAAAGTCAAACCGTGACTCTCTTTTCATTCACGCTAGAATTTGTAGGACAAACAGAATCCCAAAAGGTCGAATCGGGTCTTATCCCTTCAAAGGCCAACACTCTTTGTCGTGGCTCGCTCGCCGCCACCCAAGAGGACAGGGTTTGGCATTTGATGACCTCATCGTTACGAACCCACCAGCCCCTACAAAAAGGAGGCACTGGATCGGCCTCGTGGGAGGGGAACACCGGGGTGACGTACTGTATGTTCCCCTGTCTTCAAAGACCCCCCCCCCCCCCACACACACACACACACACACACACACGGCTGGATAACGGATTCCACCCTAGGGAAACTCTGGGGGTTGCAGAAGCGTGCAGGACAGTGAGAATACTTGACCTAATATACAGCTGTATACAATTAGAAGTAGAATACAAATACAAAGAATGTTTTGAAATGTACGAATACTCCCCAGTAGAACTATCCGTTTTGTAAAGGGCTTGACTTGGGTATGACGACAGGGTGAGTCATACTAAAATATGAATAGATCTGTAGCTGTGGGATGGGTGTAAAAAGGCCGTCCAGACAGTCTTTGCAAAGAGAGCCCACACACACTGTATAACACTAGGTGTTAATAGGCCATCTTTAAACCATCAAGTCCCTCCCACGCATGTGGTTTTTCCTGGAGACTCAAACAGAAGATATTTTGGGTCACTTTGTGTTTGTCCAAAGTCCAAGAGGGGAACCCTTCAACACATTGGGTGAGGTAAGAAGGTTTTGCAGCGTGGTATTTCTTTTGTATACTCTCTACATGGGTAGTTTCACCACAAAGTCCATCAAGGTTCAAAATGTTGGTCGTTTTGCTTAAGAATTTACCGTGCTGAAACTGTACACCACAGAATTCTGCTTCATGGGGGTTTTCAATAGTTGAAGCGGCTGTATTTGAAGGTGAATGACTGTAAACTTTCTGTACGGTCTCCAACCGATACCTGAAGCTCCAGCAGGATAAAATCGATACCAACGCCTATTTCCATATAAGAGTAGATGTTACGATGCCAGTAATCGATGTGTGGCTGATTCCGTTTCACATCCATTACGATTTGAGTTGGCCTTGAAAGTCTGTCGGTTTCAAATGTGCCAGTCCATTTCACACATTCAAAAAGCGTTGAGCTATTTTGAAAGGCCAAAAGGCATTGAGCTATTTTAAACATAACAAAAGCAATGAGCTATTTGAAAAGCCCAAAAGCATTAAGCTATTTTAAAAGGCTAAAAAGCATTGAGCTATTTTGAGGCAACCAGGTTTATCAGAACATATGTTTCATTCCTTTTTATATAGCTAGCACAGAGTTTGAAACGATTAAATCCGATAATTTACTTCCCTGACTTCAAGATATTGTTGCAGCCTGACATCGAACAGGAAACACAGACTCCAGTCGCTCTGATCTTTGTACTGTAAGTTGAGTGACTTAATGATCACCTGTGGAAGGCATGACTGCACAAACCAGATGCCAAGCACATTGCGTCGCCATCTCGCATTTACCGCGCAGGGCATTTCCTGATTCCTTTAGGTACTTCACTTTGGTCATTTTTCATTTGTAATCGCTATTATTTGCTCAAACTGTATTCTTTTAATGGGCCTAAAATAACACCCTTCCCCTCCAAAATGACGTTGTTTTGTAGGAAAATGATTTCCCTTAATGGTTAGATTGTATCTGTATCGGGGGCATTTACGGTTACATTTCTGTATCAAAATAAATGTATCTGATGCTTTATTGATCCACCCTCCTATTAGTGCGCGTTGTGATGACTGTGTGGTGCTAGCGGAGTAAGAGAAGGGGAACACAACCACTCAGATCCCTGCTGGCTCTGGTCCAGCGGGGGAGACAAACCGCCGAGGTAAGGAGAGATGTGGAGGCGGAGGGATGAAGCTCAGTCGTTTCCTGTTCAGCGAGGGTTTTCAACCGTTCCACAAACAAATTGTCAACCGAATCCCAACGACAATCTGAAGCCATGCTGAAGACCTGAGACTCCGTCATTGTTGGAGACTTAGGGAAGGTTAGGTATACATGTATATACATGTGCATCACGCAAGTTAATATTAGGCTCTGAATATATGCTTCTTTTATTTGCATGGCCTTTTGGGGCATTGTATGGAAGGAACAGAGGAAGGGGAAAAGGGGGTCGAACGACGGAGGGAATGACCATGTAGTGAAGGACCCCGGGTCGGAATCAAACCTGTGGTTTCGTTACCTTTGTGGTTTGTGGCCAGCTACTTTGTGGCCCGCTACTTTGTGGCTAGCCGGTGGAGCCACTGATCTTCCCCAAAATCGTTTTGTGATCCGCCCTTACAACAGCAGCCACATTTCCACACCAAAGAATACACACCGTTCGTAACAGCAGTCCCTCACCGCCCGTGACCCAGACCTAAACAGTCTCGTCTGCCTCCACCACAAGTGAATGACTCTGGCCACAGGCCTCACGCCATTGGAGGCCGCAGTGGCTCAGTGCGCACATTAGTTACATCAGGCCACCTCCGCATGTGTATACATAGGAAGCCCCTGGCGGACATTTTGGATCCGTCTTGGCTCTGTCCCCGTTTCCTACAGAAGACCTGAAGGTTTGTGTACTGGTGGGGTGCAGCGTTGTCCACTTTGCTCACCGGACTGTACGATAGTTAAATTGTCGATTTATAAATCTAAATGTCCAGCCAGATGTTTCACTGTGTGTTTTGTCTGTCCTCGCTGGAATAAAGGTAGAGGGAATGTTTGTGTGTGTGTGCTTGTGTGATTGTGTGTCTGCAGTGCACTGTAGTAGTCTTTCACGTATTGGAGACAGACTGGACCTAAATCTATCGGATAGCGTTCCCACGCAAGGCTAACGTAGCATAGCGGAAGTACGTGTCACTTCCCAATACAAGAACGGCTTTTTCAAAGGGCACATTGTTCTGTAGAAGTAAATGATTAGATAGTATCTATTACTGGGCTATATAAAGTCTGTATAATGCTGATAATCTGAACATCATATACGGAGTTATAGTATTTACAGTACAGGCCTGTGTACTGGATATGCAGAACATACCTTTTTATAGACAGGCAAACAAATATGGTCCACCTGGGATTTTGCATGTTTCCCCATCTCCTGCACTACATTCACACATGCACTACATTCACACATGCACTATATTCACACAAGCACTACTTTCACACGTGCACTACATTCACACATGCACTATATTCACACAAGCACTACATGCACACGTGCACTACATTCACACGCGCACTACATTCACACATGCACTACATTCACACGCGCACTACATTCACACGTGCACTACATTCACACGTGCACTACATTCACACGTGCACTACTTTCGCACGTGCACTACATTCACACGTGCACTACATTCACACGTGCACTACTTTCGCACGTGCACTACATTCACACGTGCACATCTGTAATCTCTAATGCAACCAAACTGGACTCGAGCTCCGGACTCGTTCACAACAAGTGCACAATAGGCCGTTTGTTTCCAGAGCAACAATCCCCCGGTTCTTTTGTGGGGCCAACCTGACGTTGTTGAAACATTCACAAGTCCACCGGTTGTTCATTCTGCTGGTGCAGTCCATTGGCTTCTGGCTAATGTCTCTGGATGTAGGTTTCTTCTCTTGTTTTACACTATAGTTGGTTTGTTTGTCTCAGCTGCTGGTTAAAACACAGGGAGGGGAGGGAGGTTTTATGGTGGACTCTGACGTTGTTGTACGGCGCATTACAGCGTGTACTTCAGACGGAGGATTGGGTTTTTATTTAGACTGGAATCACAGGTCAAAAAACACAATTCAGAGGCATCCTCGTTTCTGCTGCCGAATGAATGAATTCAAGTCGATATAACCAATACCAAGGACACTAGCATCACTTCAAGCATTAAACTCCATGGCTAGTTCCTTAACCCATCTCATTGTTTGTTCACCGCGACGCACACCGACCCCAACACAACTAAACCCTGATCACCTATCCACCTATCCACCTATCCGCTGGCTGTTGCTATGCGGAAGTAGAACAGGCAGAGATGTTCTGCAAACTGACGGACATACAGGGGAATGCCTAAGTGGCAAACGCACATGCACGAATGCACACACACACACACACGCGCGCGCTCGCGCGAATGCACACACACGCGCGCGAATGCACACACACGCGCGCGAATGCACACACACGCGCGCGAATGCACACACACGCGCGCGAATGCACACACACACACACACACCCACACACACACACACACACACACACACACACATGAATCCACATTAACTCATTGAGGGGCGGGATGGGGGGGGGGGGGGGGGGGGGGGGGTGGGGTGGTCTTCCAACCGAGTGAACCTCCATTGAGGTCTCACCCGTGGTTGAACCCTCGGGGGGCGGGGCTGACGTCAACACACCGTGGGCCAGATGTGTCCCTCTCCCTGGCCAGATGTGTCACTCTCCCTGGCCTCTCCTGCCGGTCTGCCCCTGTCCCTTCCTGGAGACAGGAAGGACGTGAGGGGCTTTCACTGGGATCTGCTCCATAGTCTCTAGTGTGTGTGTGTGTGTGTGTGTGTGTGTGTGTGTGTGTGTGTGTGTGTGTGTGTGTGTGTGTGTGTCCGACCGTACTCACTCAATATACTATTTGGGGTTACTAGAGCTAAAGGTGATGTCCAGTGGGGCATCACCTTTAGCTGTATGTGTGTATGTATGCGTGTCTCTCTCACTCCCTGTTTCTGTCAGTCTAGTTTTGTCCCTCTGTCTCTTTCGCTCGTTCTCTCTCCCTACCTGTCTGTCTGTCTGCCTGCCTCACTCTCTGCCCGTCTGTCTGCCTCACTCTCTGTTCTTTCTACCTCCCACACACCTGCATCTCTCTCTCTCTCTCTCTCTCTCTCTCTCTCTCTCTCTCTCTCTCTCTCTCTCTCTCTCTCTCTCTCTCTCTCTCTCTCTCTCTCTCTCTCTCATATTCTCATATATATTTATATATATATAGCGCTGCAGCCCTGGCCGGTCGCGTGACTGAACTTGTACCGTGAGTCCATCCATGTGAATAATGGATCTGCAGGTAGGATCCTGGCGGCTTTCTTCCTCAGCCATCCCTGCTCAGAGCCGGCTGCTGTGATACCGCTAACCCTGTTCCTGTTCCTGTGGCGTGGGAAGACCTATCGTTGAGACGCCAACTATTAATGAGTTTTTATTGTTGAATCAATTATTTTTTAAGTATCTTTATCTCTATAATATGGCGTCGTTAGTGTTCAGTTTATAATGATCTGAATTCTTTCTCGGTATTTTCGTTTTATGAATGACTTAAACGATCCATCATCGAAGATTTGAACAAATTCGCTTTGTGTGGGTTGACTAAATCACCCGATGAATCACCAAATTGTTTCAGCCCTAAAGATAAACAATATGTTGACATCTAGCTAGCATTCACACTCTTGCCTGTAGCACTGCAATGTGTGTGCGAAGTATGACCCGTTTCCATGGCAATACACCTATGTTTCCATGGCAATACACCTACAACGCAGTGACTCCGCGTGTCTGCTATGGTAATTTTGGTCAAGGAATGTCATTTTGAATTTATGGAAGAAGAAAAACATAAGGCAAAGTTCGTTATGGTAAATGGGTCACAGGCTCTCCCCCCCCCCCACCCCGGCACAAGGTTACGTGTCGGATCAGCGAGCATGCACATCTAAATGCCCCTGAGGACCTAAAGGAGAGCGGTGCAGTCTGTGGTAATGCGGTCCGTCTGCCCTTTTAAGAGTCTCGGTTTCTCCGTCTGGAAGGTCACTTCCTTCCCCTCACCGGGGACAAGAAGGCCTGACTTTCTTTTCTAGAGTCATCAGAACTCCACTCGCCTCGTTCAGCGTAGATGGCGCACCAGGGCACTTAGGAACACACTGAACCGATTTCTCAGCACTTTAGAATGTTCGGCGTTCCACTCCGTTTAGCAGAGAGGAGCCTGGGATCTGGAGTCTTTTGTGTTCTTGTGGCAAGTCCGGCTCCGAGGACCACTGGGCTAGGCTTAGTATCCAGTTTGTTTTCCCTAAAGAAACAGTGTTTATACTGCCCAATCTTCTTTATTCTGTCACTTGTTCGTTTTGACGCTATATGGAAGTTATTCCCATGTATTTCTAGGAAATAGGAATACATAGACATCTCCCATTACAACTGTTTTATGTGTATGATGATATATGATCCCTTTCATGTGGGTATAATGGTTAACCAAGCAGACTAGAATCGTGTGTGTGTGTGTCTGTGTGTGTGTGTGTGTGTCCGTCCCCTCTGGGCTTCCACTCTGTCGTCTACATGTGCTTCCCATGTCTCAACGGCCACGCCGGCTGTCACCATGGCGACGGCCAGTCCAGACATGAGCCTGCGGGCGGGTGTGTGTGTTTTATTTGTAGGATGGAAAAGGGGAACACCCATCTCTTTAATGTACTAGTGTGTCTGTGGCGTTGACTGTATGTAAAGTATTGATATTTCAACAGTCAATAATCATTCTCATTGACGTTGAATTGAAACAGAATGTATTTCACAAATATTCTGTTGTTTTCTCAGTTAATTTGTTAAGGATATATTGCGTGTGTCTATGTAAATTATATTGCTAGAAATATGTGTGTGTGTGTGCCTGTATGTTTGCCTGTGTACTTGCCTGCGTGTGTTTGCCTGTGTGTGTGTGTGCTTGCCTGTGTGCTTGCCTGTGTGTGTGTGTGTGTGCTTGCCTGTGTGTGTGTGTGTGTTTGCCTGTGTGTGTGTGTATGTGTGTGTGTGCTTGCCTGTGTGTGTGTGTGTGTGTGTGTGTGTGTGTGTGTGTGTGTGTGTGTGTGTGTGTGAATGGACCTGGTTCCTGGTTGTTTCACTAGCTTCCTGTACATAATGAATGAGTCCAGGGAGCTGACCTCTGAGCCAAGAGGTCGCTCTAGAAGGAGCAGCCGTTAGACACGCTTACCTCTCGTTCTGCTGTCAGTACTGGCTGGCCTGGTTCCACTGTGTTCTGAAGATCTTAACGTTTATTTATTTAGCTGACACTTTTATCCAAAGCCACTGACTGTTTGATGCATTTCATTAGGCAGCGGTAGTGGGGTTAGTCCTCTTGCTCAGGGCTGACTGCCGGTAGACTTTTGACGTTGGCGTTGGGAACCTTTTTACTGGGGGTCAAAACAGCCTAACCCAACCTACCCTGCCACCACTTTAAAATGCCAGGGTGGGCTTAGGCTTTCCATTGAACGTACAGAAGCGAAACCCAGACATACATGCGTTTAATTCCCCCCCTAACCCACCTATCTTCCATGGAGCGCTCGTTTACCTCGCCGTCTGAATCCCTGCCTCTAAACAACCCGGCGTCGGCCTATCACGAGGCTTCCTGTCAGCCCTGCTCGTTAGGCTCGTTAACGTGATGGACGGTTAGATTGAAGACCCGCCTCATTAACCTCCATCACAGCTTGTTTCATTTCTCTCTCTCTCTCTCTCTCTCTCTCTCTCTCTCTGGTTTTGTGGAAAGTTCTATTTTTTTTGGACTAATTGGGTTATAATTGATATTAGGAATCTAAAGTAGCTGTGATTATTCACAGTGGTGTTTTAAATATTTATTAAACCCGTTTGACTTCACCGTGTTTCTTCCATGGCCCGGGGTCACATCTGGCCTTGCCTTTCCGGAGGAAGCTTACACATCAGGTCTGGCCAGTATCTGTTGCTGGGAACATTGGGAACATTGGGGTATTGTGGGTTCACTTTACCTCTACTTGTGCGTCTGTGTTTGCAGGACATCACCGGGTACCATAAACGGGCGGCATCACAGCGTGTGAACCCCGTTGATGTTTTCTTTTGGCCAATGTGCCACGAAACATTCCCCTGTTCTCTCTGGACCGGCCGCTGAGAAAAACATGTTTATTTGCTCAGGGTGGGGGGGAGGCGTCTGCCGCCCTGGCTCCGCCCACCTGCCGAGGAGGTCGGCTGGGCAGGGGGACTGACCGGCTGATTTAGCGGCTGACTGGTAACCTTCAGGACCCCAGTCTGATCCCGGGGCCCACTCTGCTACTGCAACCCGTTCGCCCGAAACCAGGATTTATACGCTAGCAATAGAAATGCACACTTAAGTCCTGCAAAGTTATCTCAGATGCAGTGGGAAGCTCCTTGGATGTAGAACTCGTCTGAAGGTCGTCTTCTGCCCATAACCTGTCACTGTAGGTTTTATCATAAGCCTCCTTTGTTTACGAAGTCAACCTTTTGTTTTCCTATCTCTAGTAGGTTACTTACATCCCTCTCTCACCTTCTGTCTATGTAGCCCTCTCTGCCTTCAAAAGGCTATCTGTGTGTGTGTGTGTGTGTGTGTGTGTGTGTGTGTGTGCATGCCAACAACAGAACATACATGCAATGGGGGGGGGGGGGGGGGGGGGGTGGGGGGGGGGTACACCACCATAGAGCATGTGCACGTGTGACAGTTGGACCTCGTGTGATGTCACACGGGGACGGCCACTCGTGTGTCAGCCCTACTGAGCACTGCCAGACTCTGAGCTGTGCCCAAATAAGGGCATCTGTGATCCATCCATCCATCCATCCATAGCCGCCTAGCAGGTTGGGAGGTGGAGGGCGATCTGCCCTGACAGATGGGTGGGTGGGTGGGTGTGTGCGTGCGTGCGTGCGAGCGTGTGTGTGCGGCCGTTTACCCTTTCACAAGTTGCCTGCATTGGATGAAGGTAACGCTACACAAGCAAGCCCTTTATAAAGCTCTCCTCGTGCGTGTACAAGATGAGGGGCAGTATTCATCGCCAGTCTCAAATGTCCTGGTGTCGGTAAAACGTAGTTGCATCATAACGACGGAACAAAACAAAAATTAGATGGGTGTGTTTGGGTGCGGCCGCCTGCGTTCTCTGCTCTAGTCTGTTTGGTTAAAAAAGGTAAATTGCCACGTCGATGACTCCTGCTAATCACAGGGTTCCAGTCCACGGTCATACTGAAGCTTGCACGCCCACTCGTTCCCCTCTCTCACCCATACTCTCCCCACTGTCTCTCTCTCTCTCTCTCTCTCTCTCTCTCTCTCTCTCTCTCTCTCTTATATGCATTACATTACATACACACAGCAACATGACATGTTGCTGTATATGAATTCACAGCAGCTATGCTAATGTTAAATGTCAAGCTACATGTGGATTGAGCTAACACACACACACACACACACACACACACACACACACACACACACACACACACACACACACACACACACACAGATATGTTGATATCTCCAGTATATCACGACAAAGAGCACACGATATACACATTTAAACCTGCTACACATCACACCAACTATTCAAATGATCCGGGCCAGTAAGCTTGAAGCCCAGTGCAGACAGATAACTGGTCTGCTATTGCGGCCATTAGCAGCTGCAGTACACTTAAGGAAATTTAATCCTGATTGTTTATATAATGGAGACGGGTGTACGTTTCAATTGTGTGTATGTGTGTGTGTGTGTGTGTGTGTGTGTGTGTGTGTGTGTGTGTACGCTCGCTCGCTCGCTAGGCTAGCGATCTAGCAGTCGGCTTAATGTAGAAATGGGAAGGCCTTGTGCTAAGGTAAATGACAGGTAAGACCCCCCCCCCCCCCCCCCCCCATAAGGGTTAATGTAGCACCAGTAATCATCAGTTAATGCATCGTTGAACTGCTCCAGAGATCCAGAAGTCCACTGTCAGACATACTGGCAAAGTACTACTAATGGGTCCTGGTGACCAGTTAGGGTTATACGACCTGGGGTCGACCAGCAACAACATTTTGATGGTTTAAGCAGCATTCGGAAAGTATTTCTTATTTCCCCCTCCTGCTTCTCCTTTGTATCGGTAATGATTTCTTGCAGTGTCACCCTCTGTGAACGGACTTGGTGAGCTCATCCTCTCGTTTGTGTGCTTTCAGGAACAACCAGCCGGTGGATGATATAGACAACAGAGGTCCTCTACCAGAGAAGGTATTCTCACACACACACACACACACACACACACACACTCACACTCACACTCACACTCACACACACATACATACATACACTCACACACACACACACACACACACACACACACACACACACACACACACACTCACACATACACACTCACACACACACACACACTCACACATACATACACTCATACACACACACTCACACTCACACATACACCTTACACACATACACCACACACACATACATACACACATACACACACACACTCAGACACACTTCTGTGGAGGCTGGCTCGTGTGGTCTCGCAGTATAAACAGAGGTTGTAGCTAAACGATTACATTGGGATTAGCCAGCTCTCGTTCTGTGAAGACTTCTCTTCGTATGGCCGTGCTACAGAATGTTTATGCACATGAAGGCCAAGTCAAGTGCTCCTGAAGTCAAATGAACTGGCCCCCTTTGACCAGTCTAAACACGCATGCACATAGTCCGGTTATTGTTCTTTTGGTTTAATAAGAACTACATTTCAATTATGTTAACGATATTATGGTAAAGTGTAATTCCTGAAGATTTCTGCTCTTTGGCGACACCTTTTTGCGATAAGCGATCATTTTTCCCGCAAATACAAACCGCGGCGCCACTGACCCCCCCCCCCCCCCCCCCCCCCCCCCCCCCCCCCCCCCCCCCCAGTTCATAACATTCATAATACTGCAAATGCGAAGGCTGTCATCTATAACGGCTAGTAGCAAGTGACCCCATGACCTTCGAGTCTCTGGCACACCAAACCACCGCGACCCACTGACCCCAGTGGCGCTTGGTCTGTTGACCTAACCCTCATCCGTTGGCCTGAGCTGTGCGGTCTTGTAGCTACTGACTACAGCCGTGTGGTTTACAGTAAACGGGAGGGGGACGAGGGAATACACTCCACGTGGTTTGGTGTGAGAGGTTCATTGTGACGAGGGGGGGGTGATCAGCGTGCCTTGTCCGTCACCGAGAATAGCAACACATAAGAGTAGCACACGGTAATTAGAGCTCATTGAGAACATGCTACACTCTGAACTTCGTTTGGGCTGTAGTTTAGCTTGCGAACTACGAGTCGAGATCCGTGAGATGGATAACCCCACGACGACGAGCAATCAAAAGCCAAAACCGTTAGGGTTCAAACCGATGCTAACGTTTTGAGACCTTGTTAAATAACACGAGATGGGAGGACATTTGATGTCAACATATTGAGTTGTTCAGGTTGAAGACACTGGCATAAGACCGTAGCTTCGGGCTGCTGATATTTGCTGGGTTACCCTCTGTGTGTTGGTCACACAACCTTTATTGGGATTTGTTGCGTTTGATATGGTTACAGTTAAGAAATAAACCGATTTGATTACCAAGTATCAACAGATGGGTTTTGAGCCAATCCTTTGCTTTGTTGAAACTGTTGATACTTTTTTTTTTTTTTCAGTTCATTAGAACAGATTAACGTAATAAGTCAAGTCAGATGGAAATTCCTCTTTAGTAATTTAGTCTTTCTAAAATTGAAGTAATAATATACACATAAAAGAGAACTTCCTGCTCAAAAACTGTTGACGTGATTGGTCGAGGAGTCGTGATGTCACGGCCCACGCCTCCACCTCCCCTCTACTTCCTGTCCCTTGCCCTCTGAGGACACACTGTGTGGTGGCGGTTTGTTTGGGCTGGAGGGGGTTAGGGCCCCCCAGCAGGGCGGGGTGCTGTTGATGTTGATGTTCCACTTCCAGCCGTGGCTCCACACGGGACAGGAAGTGGTAAAGGAAGGCTGGCGGCATGCGTGTGTGTGTGTGTGTGTGAGTGCGTGCGTGTGCGTGTGTCTGTATGTCTGTGTGTGTGTGTGCGTGTGTGCGTGCGTGTGTGTGTGTGCGTGTGTGTGTGTCTGTATGTCTGTGTGTGTGCGTGCGTGTGCGTGTGTGCGTGCGTGTGTGTGTGTGCGTGTGTGTGTGTCTGTATGTCTGTGAGTGTGCGTGCGTGCGTGTGTGTGTGCATGTGTCTGTATGTCTGTGTGTGTGCGTGCGTGCGTGCGTGCGTGCGTGTGTGTGTGTGCGTGTGTGTGTGTCTGTATGTCTGTGTGTGTGCGTGCGTGTGTGTGTGTGTGCGTGTGAGTGTGCATGTGTCTGTATGTCTGTGTGTGTGTGTGCGTGCGTGCGTGCGTGTGTGTGTGCGTGTGTGTGTGTCTGTATGTCTGTGTGTGTGCGTGTGTGTGTGTGCGTGCGTGCGTGTGTGTGTGAGTGTGCGTGCGTGTGTGTGTGCGTGTGTCTGTATGTCTGTGTGTGTGTGTGTGTGTGTGCGTGTCTGTATGTGTGTGTGTGTGTGTGCGTGCGTGCGTGCGTGTGTGTGCGTGTGTACCCTCTCACATTGTGCGCTGCAGACAGACAACCTGCGGACCCAGTATGGAAAATATTGGCAGAAATGTCAGTTTGCGGTTATTCTACTGTTGTGTGTTCCTTGCTGTCCTTGGAAAAATTGGCTAGTGACCAGTGACCGCAAATGACCCTAAACCCTCACTGCAAACACCATTGTTGCATTGTAAAAGAATACATCTATATTTTTGTGACAGGGGGGTAGAGGGGAGTGTTGTGATGTCACAAAGTTCCAACCTGTCAGAGCTCAATGTGCAAAAACATGCCAAGTATTTGGAATGTTTAAAGAAGGAAGGGGGGGGGGGGGGGGGGGGGGGGGTAAAGGCCTCACACAGAGATATGATGGATATTTCCAGACACTTTGTATTGCCTTTGGTTAATCTGTCACAATGTATGATGCTGTGACAAACATAAAGGCAAAGCTAAAGGCCTTTTGTCCTAGTGGATCCTAGCAGGTCATAGATGATGTGACCTGTCGTCTTCAAACCTAATTCATGTTACCAGGGGCTAGCAGTGGTGGCATAACCTGGCCGCTTGCCAGCAGTAACAAGAGGAGAGAAAGTGAGGGAGTGATACAGTACTTCTGCGTGTGTGTAGCCCCAGGTTAGGGTTAGTACAGGAGCAAGAGGCGCTAGAATGCGGGGGGGGGGGGGGGGGGGGGGGGGGGGGAACGTGCACAAACACGAAGCCGTTGACAGCTGTACATTTTGTCGGAATAAGCTGAGGCCTGAATGATAAATTGGGAAAGTCTGCCCCCTACTGGATGAACGAAGTAGTAGTCCAAACAATTAAAACGTCATTTAAATCTAGACTATTTTTTTTGGTTTATAGAAATGATTAGTTGGTTGATATGTGGTCTACATTAGATGATGTGATGGGAATAGGATATTAAATGGCATCTAAATTTTAATGGGACCCGTTTAAAAAGTCATATTTTCGAACTGGACCGCGTGCCACAGCCTCTCAGAGATATGTGGTGTGATCGTCATGTGCTCTGCGACACACTGTCTCTTTTGTTGTCACTTCAGAATAGGAATCAAGCTTGAGGAACTCGCCCACACACACACACACCACGCTCCAAAGGGGTAATGTGTAATGCATCATTTTATGCCAACGGTGCACCATTTTCTAATGTGTTTGGCTATTTTTGTAATGCCATCAAACCACCACTGTCTGTAAGGATCATCTGTGATCGGAGGTTAGTCAACGTAGAGCATGCCGCTGCGTTGTTTAAACATGGACTAGACGTCCCCCCCCACCCCTTCAGCGCCCCAGATTTTACCCCACGTTAACAGTGTCCCGACACCCGAACCAGTTCAACCGCTGTGTCCACCTCCACCCGGTCCGCCATTATCAACAGTGTCGCACTTCAGAACAGTTTGTCGACATCCTTTTTTGTCTTTGTCTGTTTACAGCCTTCACAGATTCCAGCTCATCGCCTTTACGATTTCCAATGTTTACAATGAATATTAACTCGGGGTTTAAACCGCTCGTGTGAAATGTGTATTTTGTGTTATTACTGATTGATGGATTGCTGTTTTGATTTGCTGAAGTGTCCGTGTTGTGTGTGTTCCTGTGTTCACCGCTCTATTTCAACCACCAGGTTTGCTGGAATGGGTAACCTGCTAAAAGTCCTTACAAGGGATATAGAGAACTGTCCACATTTTTTCCTGGACTTTGAAAGTAAGTCCGGGGCAGGAGCTCAAGTGTCTTGTCTGTGTTGGGGGGTGTGATGGGATTGGTTGGGACACGCTGGTCAGCGGCGGCCCACACTGATGACGTCACACCCTTTCCCCTCCTCTTCTGGACTTTTTCCCCTTCGCCTGTTCCAGGACTCCTCTCTTCTCTTTCATCTCTGCGGGGACCCCTCTCTCTCTCTCTCTCTCTCTCTCTCTCTCTCTCTCTCTCTCTCTCTCTCTCTCTCTCTCTCTCTCTCTCTCTCTCTCTCTCTCTCTCTCTCTCTCTCTCTCTCTCTCTCTCTCTCTCTCTCTCTCTCTCTCTCTCTCTCTCCCTGTATCCTGAAGATAACCGATGACTGTTGATGTTTTAACACCGTATCTACTCTCTCTCTCTCTCTCTCTCTCTCTCTCTCGCCTCTCTCTCTCTCGCCTCTCTCTCTCTCGCCTCTCTCTCTCTCTCTCTCTCTCTCTCTCTCTCTCTCTCTCTCTCTCTCTCTCTCTCTCTCTCTCTCTCTCTCTCTCGCCTCTCTCCTCTTCTCTTGCAGAAACCAAATGGGGAATCTCTTAAAAGTCCTTACTTGCACAGACCTTGCACAGGGGCCAAACTTTTTCCTTGACTTTGAAAGTGAGCACTGCTTTCTGCATGGCTACATCACCCCCCCCCCCCCCCCCCCCCCCCCCACCCCCCGGCTGCCATTTCCTTGTCCTTCTCCCCCCGCCGTGTTTCCGCAAAGGGTCAAGGGTCAATCCGCTCAAACCTGCCTTCCTCCTCTAATGCAGCATTTCATAATTAGATCGATATGATGCATGATCACTGGGTTGAAATCAAAATGCTGAATTTAGGGGGTCGGGAGCAGAGTTGACCCTTGACCCTTGTTGACCCCTCTCCCCCCCCCCCCCCCCCCCCCTTGTTTCCACGACTACACTAAAGCCCTGCAATGTGCGCACTTCCTAATATCTAGCATGCTACGTCTTCCATCGACTCGCCGTGACCGTCTCCCTTGTCCTTCCTGTCCCCACTCATGCCTTTCATTTTCTGTGGTTTGTCGTCGTCTTGTTCTGTCACTCTTACATCACCGCTTTTAGTGAGAGCCCTGATATAGTCTGCCTTCCAAGTGGGATGTTTTCATCTAAACAAGAAATACTCCAGCTTCACTGTTTTCATTGTTTTCTGTGTTGTTTAAATGCGGCACTGACTTCATCCTAGACAGAGTAACGTTAGAAAGGAAAAGCGAATTCGTTCATTTAATATGCCTTGTTCTTGTTAACCTTTTGTCTTTGTTTAACGCTTAAGCAAGAACTTAATATTGTACTCTTCTCTCATTATAATGGCATAACCTGAGAGTATACACATTGTGAACACACACGTCGTTTCGCTTGGTTGCGGATTATACATATAGTGTAAACGTCCCTATGGCTGTTAGTGTGAATTGCCCTGTGGTTGT